>PVJI01000754.1:111405-228513 GCA_004026765.1 Micronycteris hirsuta
CCCCCCCCCACCGCGGACCCCAGCCGCGCGCCGCGCCTCGCAGAGCAGCCCCGCACCAAAAGTATCGCTGATGCATCTGGAAAGCGCAAGCGGGAGTCCCGTCTGTGTCACCTGAAGACGGCTGTCCCTTCTAGGAGTGCAGCGAGCGAGAAACAGCCAAGATCCCACAATTCTAGGAGCTGTGAGTGCGCTCACGGCCACAGCGAGCCACTAAGTCCTTCCCAGCCCCCACTCGCCAGCGATAGACAGTCCCACCCCTCGCCCCCGCCGCTTCAGCTGCGGTGGTTCCGGAGGTGGCGGCTCTTGCTGCCGCGCAGCTCCCGTCTCTGGAGCTTTAGCAGTTGTGCGTGAAAAATGTCTTCAGTAGTTTTTTTATACTGGGTATCTCCGCGCTTCCGGGCCGGCGCTGCGGGCTGACCACACCTTCCTCATCTGCATAGGGCCACGCCCCCGCCCGCCCAGCCGACCTTGCCTGGCTGAGCGCCCCCAGCCCTAGCCAATGGTTCTTAGATGGCAAAGCTAGTGGCTGTATTTGTGTGCGTACATACGTGCCTGTATTTATGCGTATTTGACTTATGTACAAGCCCCCCGCCGCCCTCGCTCTTTTTTCCCCTGACTAGGAGACACTAAAAATGCCCAGAGGAGACACAAAAAATGCCCAGAGTCATAGGTGGTCCTCAAAACAGGATCTCAACTAAAATCCCGCAATTGCAGAAACTTCCCAAACAAAATTCTCGCGGGATACAGAGCGTTACAGCTTAGTGATGGGGCTCCGGAGGTTCTTCAAGACCTGTGGAGCGACCGTTTACTTCATTAACAAACCCGGTGTCCGTGAACTAGAGTCCACTTGTCCTCGCAAATCAGTCTCCGTGCCTCAGGGGAAGGGCTCGCTCGCTGGGTTTCGTTTCTCGAAAAGTCGAGAAGCCTCGCAGCGCCCGTGGTGCCTGAGGAGGCGCGGGGGCGGGGCCGCGAACGTGCGTCCGACTGCTGCCCGAGAGAGGCTCCGGGCGCCCGGAGCGCGGCGCAGGCGGGCCAGAGCGTCACGGAGCAACGCCCTGGGGGTTCGCCCCGGCGAGCTGCCAGGGGTCCAGGACTAGGCGGATCCAGAGCGAGGCGCGGGTAGCCCGCGGCCTCTATGGCGCTCCAAGAGGCCCAGAGCGGACTTGTGGGCACCGCGGCGCGTTCTCTCACAGAGTACCCAAGGATGCGAAGCGCGTTTCTCACACGGAGCTTAAGTTTTGACTTTTTCAGGTGAACGTCAATGTGAAATGTAGTTTTCCACCAAACGTGAAAGTACAAGTTTAAGGATAAAAGAGTTTCTTTCCCTAGCTTCCACTGCTTTAGCAGTGCGGAAGGAGGGCAACGGTCATCCCCACGCGCACTCTCAACACCATCTTTGCTAGAAAGCTCCCCACTTTCACGGCCACCTATTCCGGCCGGTTGCTCTCTCTTCCCCAATGAAGAGTAACTTTCACGTAGACGCTACGAGACTCTGAGCTGGGGGCTAAAGAGAGCGCTCAGGGGAAGAAGCGGAAAACTCACCCCTCTGGCCCACGCTACCCCAGCCGCCCAGCCTGGGAGAAAGAACATTCTGGACCCTTTGAACTGGGGGGAGTACGGGCCTACCCACCAAAGCTGCGTGCCTTGGGGGGCAGGGGCCGTGGGGACCGTCACCCGCGGAGCATCCAGCTGCGTGACAACGCCGCCCCCTGCCGGCATCCTGCAGAGCTGTGTCCCAAAACGGAGAAACTGGCTGAACTTTAGACAGAGGCCATTATCCTTCAGCTCTGTGGGGGCGTCACGGCGGGGCGGCTAAGACAACCACACAATTCTCATAGGCCATTGCCTCCCCAGGAACAGAGTGTCCAGCCATCCACTCTCTACAGGCATTCAGAAAAATTACATCTATGTGTATATATGGTTTGACTACTTATTAACTGCCAGGAACCAAGGTAGGTGCTGAGGATTTAAGAATGACTACATTTCACACAGTCTAATGAGCATGTCAGACAAATACTTAATTAGGGTTCGATTGAACGTGTTAGGATAGATGTATGGTCTGACACAGTAGTCAGCTAACTAGGATTGGGGGAACTGGGAGAGAAGAGCAAAAGAGAGAGAATAGTTGTTTGGATTTCCTTCGATAGCAGAGGAAGAAGGAGAAAAGGGGTTATCAACAAAAGAGGCACTGTAAGAGAATTAGAAAATGCTTGAGGAAGGATGTATAAACTACCATGGTAAGAAATCAGATTGATAGTGCATGTGGATAAGGTTTGTGGAGGCTCCAGGAACTTATTGATCAGTCTGGGCCACACTCTACTTAACTCTTTACACATAAAACCACATTTACTCTTCAATTCAAGAAGGTACTCTATGTCAGAGATTTGGAAACAGATACCTAGAGGTAAAGAAATTTGCCCAAGTTTCATGGCTAATGGTTGGGTCAGGCTGTAAACTCAACCCGTTTGGCTTTGACTACTATTTAGTCTTAATTTTCAGGAACAGGATGTCTGTATCTTGGCAGTACCTTCTAATTGGAAGGTAAGACCAATACAAATAGAAAAACATTTAAAAGAAAAACAAAAGGCCTGTTAAAAATGTTCCCCTCCTCGAAGGCCAATATGAATTCTGCCCCTTCTAGAAAGGAGGTCAAAGAGGTAGATCTTATGTTAGGTACATTGCACTGAAAAAAAGCAAAAGGTTAGCCCTACTGCCATTATTTTGTACTTTATTTTAACCCTTCCTCAAAAAAAAGGAAGAAAAAAAAGCAGGAGAATATTAGAGCTGGTGATCACCTGTGCTTCATGCATGCCCAAGATTTTGTTCTGCTGAGCTAAAGGAACCTGCATGTTAGCAAGTTGTCCATTTGATCCTGACACAGGGGCCCAGCCATACTTTGTACCACACTGATAACAGCCACTACAGCTTGGTTCTCTAGGTTGGGACCCTCTCCCAAGCAGAGGCAGCTCTTCTCTGCCCAGCTGCTCTTAAGGCCTCTATCAAGAACGAAGGGCATGGCTGAGAGGTCAGATATGGAAGGCCTGCTATGCATCAGACCTTTTGCTGGGGAAAAGATTAATTTCAGCAGCAGTGGGGCAAGACCCCTTCTGCTAAGTTGCCAGGGCTTTGTGGCTGACACTTCCTTAATCCTTCAACAAAGCATTCCCCACTCCCCAACTGGGTTCTCCCTTCACTGTAACCTTCTAAATCTCCATATCCAGACCCTAATACCTCTTGCCTTAGGACATCTGGGATATCTTACTTTTAGTAGTGTCTTACTGGTACTTTGGTTCATATGTGCCTGATTCATAGTGGCTATTTTATATAGATTGTTGAATGAAAGCATTTGTTGTTTGTTTGTTTTGTCCTTCTTTTCCCTGTCTTCAAACTGAGATAATATTTACATTCTGGGGAGAAAAAAACATTTATCCTTACATAAAATTGCAAATTTTGAAGTTGCAAAGCATTTATTTTTTTCCTAGCTAACCAAAATATGTATCAAATGAGAAAGTTTATGCTTTCAGACACATTCACAGCTTAGACATCTCTCAACACAGTTAGTCTTAGATTAAATTTAGGTGCAGAATTGCAATTTTCTTTTCAGGCTTTAGCTTCTGAACCTATTGGTGAATATTTACTTTTCCCCATTTGAAAGGAAAAAAAATCTATGCCAATATGATGTTATAAATCTCTACTTGACATTTTTAAAAGAAAACTTTACATACATTTTTTGGAGAAAAGCACTTATGATTAGTTGATCTTGATTTAAAAGTTGTAGTAACAGTCATCTGGATTTATCACCATAAGAAGAAATTCATTTTTAGCCTTAATAATGGTTTACATTATTTAGTTTGTTATAATGCGTCAAGCAGTGTGCTCAGTATTTTACATACATTATTTCTTTTAAAGTTTCTTCAAATATCAGAACTTTAAGTTATTACATTCCAATTTTCTAGATAGGGAAAATCAGGCAGAAGATAGTTAAGTAACTTACAGAAGTGGAAGAACCTTGGTTCAGACCCACCCATGCAAGTGGCTGCTCTCCTAGTCCCTTTCATTCTTGAGTCTGTCTTCTCCCTATCTTTTCATTTTCCTTTTTGACTTAAAACTGAACTGGACTACACTCTGCTCCTTCTTTCTTTATACATTCTTAATGTTCAGCTTGGATATAACATTGAGAACCAAAATGTTTTATCCTGAAACAACTGTTGAGAACCAGAATGCACAGACCTAACTGGACTGATAGGAGTTTCTTCCCCACCCATGCATGACCTGCCTTCATGGTAGTAGAGAGTTAGCAAGCTGAGCAGCCTTACAGAGAGCTGGCAAGAAACATCACTAACACTAAAGCATCAGGTTTACTTAGCAGTGGCACTACCTTTTCCATTTTGCTTTGTTTTCTGTCTTCTCACAAATGGTGTTAGAAGATAACAAGCAAACAAATATGAAATGATTCCCACAAGCTCATACCCAGAAGGAGAGAGAGAAGAGCCCAGAAAACTGCTGTTAGACTTACAGCTTCTCTCTCCCACAGCACTCTAGCCAACCTCTCTTCCCATATTCTCGTCTTCCTCTTGATCTTTTCACACCAGCCCTTTCCACTCTCTCCATTGATTTTCCACCTGCCATTGCTTCTGCTCTGTGCTCCTTTTCACAAAAAGTGATATAAGCCTTCAGAAGCACCTTGAAGCCTAGGCAGAGCAGTGACAATGTGAGGAATTTGAGCCACCTTCCACCCCTTGTAATATAACTGCTTTTGTAGGGCAAGTCCCAGTGATCACTGAGGCTGTTGAGGGACAGACAGCCATCCTTTTTGTAGAAACATGTGCATGCAGATGTCTACACTGCAGGGTAAACTGAAGATCTCTCTGCTGTCCAGTTAGTGTTAAGAAGCAACTAATCAAAGTGCTTTGTGTAAAAATTAAAACTAACTTTTGAAACTAAATTGCAGTAGTCCCTCTTTACCCTTGGTTTTTCTTTCTGTAGTTTCAGTTACCTGCAGTCCAAAAATATTACATGGAAATTCCAGAAAGAAACAATTCATAAGTTTTAAATTGCTCACCATTCCAAGTAGTGTAATAAAATCTCCTGAGGTCTCATTCCGTGAGACATAAATCACCTCTTTGTCCAGCATCTCTACACTATAGATGCACCTGTCTATTAGTCACCTAGTAGCCTCTTGGTAGCCTCATAATGCGTGTATTCAGGTAACTCTTTTTTACCTTAGTAATGGCCCCAAAGCACAAGAATAGTGATGCTGAGAATTTGGATATGCCAAAGAAAAGCCGTAAAGTGCATATATGTTCCTGTAGGAAAAAAAACACAGCAGTATATGTAGGGTTTAGTGCTATCTCGATATGTATGGTTTCAAGCATCCACTGGGAGCCATGGAACATATCCCCCATGGATAAGGAGGGACTGTTGTACCTGTTTTCACAAGGAAATGGTACCCATGAAATGCTTTCCCATGTTTTTTCAAGGAAATAACAAATACTGATTTAGGATTTATCCATGGCCAGAAACATCGTTAAGTCATATAACTTCTAGTTAGTTTGGAAATAGCAGTCCAGCTTTTTTTTTGGAGGGTGGTATGATTATTTCCAGCCAAGAGGTTAACTTTTGTAGCTCTAAACTGTTCAATATATTCTATGCTATCTCATTTTATTTTTATTTATTTTTTGCAGTATTTTTTATTGTTGTTCAGTTATCATTGTCACACTTTCCCCCCTTTACTCTCCCCTGCCCCATCTCCCTCACACTCCCACAATCAATCCTTGCCCCACCACCATTGTTTGTGCCATGAGTCCCCTATTCATGTTCCCTTTCTTGTCCTTTCCCCTTCTTTCCCTCATTACCCCCTTCCCCCTCCCCCTGGTCACTGTCAGTTTGTTCTCTATTTTCCAAGTCTCTGGTTCTGTTTTGCTCATTTGTTTGTTTTGTTAATTAGGTTCCACTTATAGGTGAGATCATATTGTATTCATCTTTAAAATTATTCTGACCAATGTGCAGTCCAAATTTTAAAGATGAAGAAAAACTGGATGATTTTCCCCAAATTAATGTAGTTATGGAAAAATTAGTTAAATTCAGTTACTCTCAGTCATGGGCTAGCACCTCTTCCTCTTGATCCCACTGTTTAATCTTATATTTGTGTGAGTGAATTAAAATTATCAGTAACAACTAGTTTGAAGGGACACTCTACCTATACACAGGATTTTTTGTGTAATCTAAATTCTTACCTGTGAACATCTTACAGAGCGTTGCTACTCTACCATTAAGCACCTTTTAAGTGTAATTTCCTAAGGTGTTATTTTTAAGAATATTTATGTGAAGTTTATAATTCACATAAAATAATTCTATCCATTGTCACAGATTAGTGATCTCAGCAAATTCAATATGCAAGCTACAAATATGATACACAGATGTATCACTCTTAAAATCAAACAATATAGATTGTTCTTCAGTAGAGTTCTTTATCACTAAGACTAACCAGTATTTTCTTGTGCTACTATCAGTGCTGGTTATGCCAGAAGTTCTTCCTGTTTTGACATGTTGGTGAAATGCTTGCAGTTTCAATCAGTGTTGCAAGTCCCATGGACCAGACTGTTTTGCTTACTCTAAACAAAAGAGACATTCAAACGTTATATTCATTAGGCAAAATGTAAACTAGAAATATACATATATTTTCAAACATTACCAAATATGAATAAGTAAATTTCTTACTCCAAAGTAATATTTGTATTATAAGTTTTTCCTTCTGCAAGTTTTTACTGGAAGAATGTTTAACATCTCTGAAGAAAATGTTGATGTTTACTTATGGTGCTTGTAAAACTTTGAGAAGTGCACAGGAAAGAATATAATAAATTATTCCTCTTTTTTAGAAGGAATTTGGCCTAAAATATTCACGTCTCTTGTGGGGAAAAAAAATCTTCTATGGGTATATCCAGCTCATAAACCTAATGAGGTATACCTAGGCAGAAATACCTAATGGATATAACTATGGTATAGGTATAACCATTATCCTATACCAGATATACCTATGGATATACCTAATGAGGTATACCCAGCTCATATATCTAATTAGGTATACCCATATACCTAATATATGGGTATATTCTGAGATATTTTAAAAATCATATCTATTCATTTTGCTAGCACCATTTGATATGTCAAATTCAGGAATTTCATAACTACCATAGATTTTATAGCAGCTATGGAATCAGTATATTTACTCATATGCATAAACCATTCAGTGATTCGTACTAACATGTCTACAATTAGTTTATGTTGAAAGAATTTTTCTATTAATTTCCTTCCCTTATCTCAAAATTATGTGTTGTCAAATAAATAAACAGTACAATTAATATTATCTTGATGATATTTGAGAGAAGTTACTATGGAATATAGTAAACACCAAAAAACGCATTATTGTAGAAAGTCTGTGAAACTGAACACAAGAAATAATATTTAAACAAAAGTGTTTCCTTAAAGGTACTAAGATGACAAATGCTTTTAAAAGACAGGTTTTTTTTTTTAACCCTGTGAATGACTCTGGGGAGAAAAATCTAACCTAACTTTGGCAATCCTGGGCTCCTTCAGTAAAATATGACTTGGGAAACTAGTTGGGGACTCTGTGGGGTTGAAATGGGGAGCACTAAGATGCCTGAGTTTATTCTAGCAATATGGGATAAAAGAGATTCCATTTAACTTTCTAGTAAAAAGAAAGCCTTCAAGATGCTAGTTAATTGACTCTGAAAGACTGGTTTCTAATAAGCCACAATTCCAACAGAGGTACTGGGAATCAAAAGGAAGTTTGGACTCACACATGATTAAGTATCCACAGTCTAGATAAATAAGATATCTCTAAAGAACAATAGAAGAACCATCCTTCAGGTTTTGAACTTTGTAATTAGTCAATGAAGTGAGTAATTGTTTAGCATAAAAGAAGTGACATTCTCAATTTTTCTTAGCAGAAAGCCAGGTTAGAATATTAAAAGAGAAAAAACTGGTGCCTGTGATTTTTTTGTCTCAAACCTCTCCCTAGTTTTTATTAAAATTCTGAAGATATTTTTTCACTGACATTAATTTGGCAATCACATCCCACCCCATCTACTTAATGTGAGTTCTGTGTGAGCGGTAGTTCAACATCCTCCCACTGACCAGAAATATATTTGAGGTGTGTTAAAAAATAAATGCTTCTTGTAAGCACTTGTAACTTGTCTAGTATCTTCCATTCTACTCCTGATATGTCTTGGAATGTAACTGACATGCTTCTTTGGGTTACAGGGCTTGTTAAGGAAGTCAGTGTAATCAGATGTGACACAGGCAGCTTGTAAACTCCTGAGCACTAGTGATACCTGCAAGATGAGTCCATTTCATGCTCAGAGTAGTGCATCTATATTTCTGATTCATTATTCAAAAAATAATTATCCTAAGCTAACAAGAATAGTCATTATATTTTACTTTAAATTTTATTGTAACAGAATATTATATTTATGTAGTACATTACAATGTATTCTACTTCATATAACTCTAGACCAAGTGAAGACATGACTTGAAAATATTCCTAACATGAAAGTAATTACCCTTTGTGTATTGGATAGGGCATTATTTTGAGTCACACTTTCTTTACAAATCACAGAGAATGAGTTATCATGACTAACTCTTAATCCATTTTATATCTAAAGATAGCAAACATTTGAATTTAAAAAAAAGAAAATGAGCTAATAACTTAGATGTTTTATCTACATGATATTAAACAGCCAGATGTCTAGTTAAAGTTCTTGTTTTTAATAGAGCAAAGTAGAAATTTCAGTTGTCTTCTAAATTTAATTAAAGACCAATGTTATCAAAGCATTTACTTGGAACTTGTCATTTTGAATGCCTGTAGTGATCCAATTAACCAGGAGCTTTACAAACTGTGTTTTACGTTACACTAAAACATGAGTAGCCTAAGCCTTTGGCTCCTCTCAAATTCTAATGTAGTGTACTACACACATATCTGTGACTTGCAGGAGAGTTGGGGGGCATTGGATGCAGCCTCTGTGGGAAGTGAGACTGCATGTATACATGCTTATATCTCCCCTAATTTTCTTCCTAGATATTTGTTCTTTCACACATCCTTTCCTATTTCCTATGTATTAATACAGATAAATGGCTATTAAGCCAGTGCTATCAGCCATTATTAAGCCGCCTTTTGTAAATACTTTAGGTCTGATCACTATGGTAACCTAAAAATCACTTGGCAAATAATCTCGATTAAATAGCCTAACTAAGTTCTGTGTATCTGTAGTGAAAATTCTCTAGTTAGTAGGATAATGTTTTCAAGTGGAATATAGTCAACTTTAAAGATTTAATAAATATCCTCAATGCTATTACAAAACAAAGTTTCCAATTTTATGACCATTTGCTGACTCATTTTTCTGAAGCCCCACTTATATATGATTCATGGGATATTTTTATTTATATTTAACTTTTCCTCGCCTTGTTTAGTCTTCAACACTTGTAGGAATTCTTCAGAAGTTCACATCACTGTTCTGTTTTTTTTCAAATCAACTGACATATGAAGAATAATCAGTTTTAGATTTCAAATTATGCTTTCATGCATGGGTATAAAATTTTAAAAATATACCATTTCCTTTTTAAAATTTTGTATTGTTATTATATTACAGTTGTCCCAATTTTTACCCCTTTGTCCTCCTCTGCCCAGCCCCCTCCCTCTCCCATAGTCAATCCGCACACCATTGTCCATGTCCATGGGTCATTCATAATGTTCTTGACTAGTCCATTCCCCTTCTTTTCACCATTATCCCCCCGCTCCCTCTGGTTGCTGTTGGTCTGTTCCATGTTACTTTTATGAAAATATTATGTTATTACTAAAATTCTATATTAATAAGCATTTTGACTAAAACTTTTGTTCTTATATTCTTAAAACATTTAAGTATATGATTGTGTATCCCAAATCAAAATATCAAAATATGTGGTTTAAAAATACTAATATGATTAGGAATACAAAGGGACAGTATATTTTAAAACTATTTAGTTCTTCAAAAATCTAAGATGCATGGTGGTCATCCATCCACTGTATAGGATTATGATCCTGTCTTCAGTTTATTCCTCTCACATGATAACATTTTGTATCATCTTTTATGGTATAGCAGAAATGAACTACAGGGGATTTAATTCAACATTCACAAACCAACAGAGATAGCACTACACTCTTCTACTTAAGATTAAAAGGCTTTTGTGCACCTAGTTGGAAGCACTGACCATAATTATCAGTCTTGTAAAATTGAAATATAGATTGTTCTCCTAAAGTATGTGGACAAATGTGTCTCCCTGAAGCACATTGTAGTCTTCTCAAACACAGGGGAACCCAGTTTCAAGTTTCTTGCTGTGACATCGTTTCTATCTATACGACTCCCTTCATTTCTGGCCTCAGTCCACTTTCCTTTCATTTGGGGCTGATGCCACTTTGTTTTTTTAAATCAATTTGGCTAATAAATGCCTACAATATATTTTACTATATTTAATTGCACTAGAAAATTTACTTTGATTATAATTAAACAGAAAATATCAACTATGATATCATTATAACATAAGTTGGTCCAGCATCTGTGTTAGATTATATTACTCAAATTCATGAAACAGTCAAATTTCTGACTTGGCCAACCCCTGGAGGCAATTACCCATTGTTTCTTACCAGTTGAAATCTGTTCTATTGTTATTGTTCTCATTGTCTGAACTGTAATTTCCTGCTCTGGGTCTTCCTCCCACCAGCCCATCCTGCCTATTACTTGGTCATAGCTTTCTAGCTGCCATGTCTTTTTTTTTTTTTTAATCATTTTTCTAAATGTTGTAAATGTTCACACAACAGGCTGAAATAGGTAATAAGTAGAGATGACCTTACTTCAACTAGGGTGGTCAAGAAAAGCCTATTTCTAGAGAAAATAATTTTGCCAAGAACTAAAGGATAAGCAACAGCCATTAGAAGTTGGGGAAAAAGTATTCCTGGCAGAGGGAACAGCTAGTACCTAGAGAGGCAAGAATATGGTATCTTGGAGGAACTGAAACAAACTCTATGGCACCAGAGCATATTGAGGAAGAGAGAGAGGGCATAAGATTAGGCTGGAGAGAAAGTCAAGGGATAGATCATGCAGGCCTTGTGAAGATTTTATTGTTAGTGCAAGAAGCCACTGCAGTTTTTAAGCAGATGAATGACATTAACTGGTTTGTCTTTGAGGTCCTTCTTACTGCTATATGGAATAGGGAATCAAAGAGGGGGAAATAGAAAAAAGGAAGCCAGTTAATAAGCTGCTACAGATATCTGGGCAAATAATGATGCTGGCTTATAGTACTGTTTTTTAAACTGTGGGTCACAATCCATTAGGGTCACACAGTTTTCTTGGTGCTTTTGACCAGCAATATCATTGAAATAGAATGATGTATAATAGAAAATATTAGAAGCCATGGTGTAGTTTTATGACATTTGCTTTCAGTTTTTTTTTGCATATATAAGCAAATGTGCAAGTACTGAATTTTAGCGTGAAGGGGATTTACTACTCAGCATAGTCGTCATAGAAACCACTGGGCTATACTAGGGTGAAGAGGGATTTAGTCAAAATAAAGATATCTTCACATACATGGAAATGGAAGAGGGCACCTTGGAAAGGACATAAAGGGAGAGGATACAGAGTTCTATGATGTATTTTACTTCAAGTATTGCTTTCTTATATTTATACCCTGCCTATTATTTAAAAAATTATTTATAATAATATATGCAGAGTAAAACTATAAGAAAATTATGCCATAAATAGGGGAAAATTACAAGTAACCAGCTCTTGTTGTTGTTGTTTTTGAAGGGTACATTTAAAAAGAATTGGAACATAACCTGATGGTCATCAGTAGGTCTTTTCTTATACCTTTTGGCTAGACATTCCTTTTCTGGGCCATTGTTATTCTCTAGGAGAGTTTATAAATAAGTTTAGAATATTGACAAAAAATTGCATTCAGAGGAGGAAGTATTAAACTCTATGTCTAGTAAGTCTTCATTTCTTTTGTGAAGGAATATCCCTTGATTTTCTAAGGTAACAAGACTAACTTTAATGAACTTCTTCACAATGCAATCTGATCCTTGCTCCATTTAATGTATAAAGTCACCACCATACACTATTGAAAAACTTCCATCACCACAATGAGTAATAAAAAATGTATAGTACTTTGAATCAAATGTCATGTTTATGTTTCATTTCTGTCTAATATAGGATATAATGACCTCCCTTAGAGAAGGTCATCTTAATGAATCTCTCTATCCATATCTACTTGAGCAGCTTGAATTTAAACTGCTGTTTGGGATACATCTCTAACCAATAAGAAATAGATTTATAATAAATCATCACTGAAATTCAAAACTTGCCTTGGAAAGAAAGGGTACCTGTGCTGGGCAATTAGCAAATGCAGAAATCCTTTAAATCACACCCTTACCTGAGGAAATTTATGCTGTGCTGACGAGAGGCAGACTCTAATAATAAGCCTTTCCACTTTACACACAGATACACACACACCCACAATCTATGAACATGTTAAGACCCATATGTTCAAACAACCCATTTACAAATTGCTAGATGAGACCAACATGAATTCCCTACTCCCTCTGCCATTTGAATAAAACAAATTTATTATTCATCACCTTTCTTCTTCCTGGGATCCTTTGCATTGGTTGTAAAAACATGCCTCTCTCCTACTATCAGATACCTGTCTTGCTTTTCAGTAGGTGACAAAGACTGCAATTGTATTTTAATAATAAACCCTTAAAGATTTTCCGAGTCAAATAAATGAGTCTCTAATTGTAGAAATTAACTTCCATTGGGAGCTACTTTGGTTGCTACTTGAGATGCCTTACCCATTGCTTCTCAAACCAGACCACCAAAGTAATTAACTGCATGTGCTTAATGTCCATTCATTTTGAGAGAGCCACCCAGTGAGCAGCTCCTGACCTGACTAGTTGTGCTGCTGACTCTACTATAAAAGCAATTCCTGTTCAGGATGAACCATAGATTTTCAGCAAGCACATAGCTGAAGACGGTAGCATCATAATTTTTAATCTGTTTCTTCATTTTCAAACCTCACAATGTTGAACCTTTCTAAAAAAATTTTAGTTTGGTTTTTATTATTCACTGAGGAAGCCTGGTACAATAAAAGCTTCCTCTTAGCATAGATAAGACTAACAGACTAACAGTTCTTTGGGTAAGTAGGATTATTTATCAGGAAGCTGTTGATAGTTCATTGCCGACCTGTAAAAACCTAGCAAGAATGAGGTCAACTAAAATAATGGGTCCATTTAAAGTTTGGGTCATGTAAGACCTCATTAAGGATCACATTATTTCAGCAAAGAAAATATTGCAGAGAGCTCTCCTCTTAAAAGGAAATAGCTATTTTTTTCTGCTGGAGAGCTTCCAAACCGCACCATTGCAAAACTTAAACACTTCAAACCATTGAAAGTTAATGTTTAACTGTCTCGTTCTAGTTGTCTTGAAAACCCTTTCCCCCTTGGTAATTGTTTTTTGTTGAAATCCAGGTGTCATTTGGTTTTAACCCTGATTATGTTACTTATGCTGGGTGAACAAAATTTCATTGCCCATAGATTATTTTTTTTACACCCTATATAATGTAAAGTGTATTCTACATTGCTCCGTGTGATTAGGAGAAGTAGTAATCAGCATTTTACCAGAGTTGGGGAAAACAGTTAAGCAGGGCTGGCCCAAGGCATGATTATGAAATGCCTGAAGTTTTTAAAGCCCTTGCCTTTTAATTTCTCATTTAACTCTTTTTGTGCCCAATCTCTGTGAAATCTTGTCTAGCCAAGAGCTGTGTGACCCCTCTAGACATCAGTTTCCTCCTGTGTTGGAGGATGAACTGAGAGCATGCATAATATCATGTACAACATATGGCCTAATACACAGTAGATGGTCAAAATTGTTGGGTCACCATCCTCATCCACATCTCCTAAACCTCAGTAGTGAAGAATATTTACTACTCATTTACAAATTGCTTATAAGAATGTTGCTTTTAACAATTTCATTCATGAAAACTGGAAAATTGTCCAAATTCCAAAGAATGTGTCTGACATTTAGTTTCTGTAAGAGGTGGAGAAGAGATGTGGTAGAAGGTTGGCAGAGGCTTTACCACCCTGCAGTGATGTGATAGCTGCCTGATCCTTAGACTGATCTTACTGAGAAAAAAGTTGGTCAACTGAGTCTGGCATGGAGGTCAGATAGCATGTGGTAACTGATCGCTCTCTCCACAAAGGGAGAGCCTATGTCCCAGTTCAGTTCCAAAACCACTCCCCTGGAAGACCACAGATCAGTTTTCTCCCACCGCTCTCCCGCCATCAGCCATTCACTTAAGGGTCTGATTAGTGCATTTTTAAATGCTGTAGTAGCTGAGGCAGATAAAGGACTTAGAAATCTGAAGCTTGCAATTATAAAATTATAGAAGCCATCTTTAACTGAAAGAATGCAAAATAATAGATATAAGTGAATATTTAATTAGAATAAGAAATCACCATGAAGTATATATTTAATAAGCAGACAATATCACTACAAAATCCATGCTTATATTTGCCTTCCTGACACACCCTATAGTGTTTTTATTCCTCCTAACTTGTTTTCATTTCCATGTTCTGATTGTTTCCTCATGTATTTCCTGACAGAAGAGAATTTCTGAGTTAAGTTGGCATCAATGAGAATCTAAAGTTTTGATTACAATTTTATATGTATGATGGTTTGAAGAATTTTCCACAAATGAACTTCAGGCTCTGAACATTTCAAACCTTTTATTTCTTTCTCCTCTGTTATCCACATTCTTCTGGCATTGTAGAATAGGCTCCTATTGCATTCCAACCTTTAACCCTGTATCTTCATTCCATGATCCCAAGCAAGTGGGAATCAGCAGTATTTCTGAAAGTATTCCCTCATGAGGACAGGTAGCAACAATTTAGCTTTATCCAGAAGTAAATGCAGACTACATAAATGCATTTCACTAAACCCAAACTAAAAGGATCATGAACTGAATTTCCCATTAGCCAAATACCCAAAGTGTCCACAGCCAATCTGACACCACTCAACAGAAAGAGATGTAGAGAGGAATTTGAAATGGGAAGAGGTAACAGTCTTAACTGACTGTGGCTAAAATGTTTTACTTTTTCAAATCTTAAAAAAATCTAGGCCTGAGCAAATGAAAGTCCCTGAAGATTTAAACTTCTTTAGCTTAACAGAAAATACACCTCTCAACAGAGAGGTTAGTCTAATACAGAAATCTGAGAATGAAGAAGAAGGTCTACCCTTCTATGCTTTTGGAGGGAGCTCTTTTATGCAGAAGAACTTGGCAACTTATAAATACTTATATATATATATGTAATAAAATAATATCAGTATTATTACTAAAGTCTATGTGCCCAAGATGAGGTGTTATCAGAGACAGAAATTACAAAACCTGGCTGTTTGGGGAATGGAGAAGGAATTTGAGTTGACCTCCTCCTGAACTATGAAGAACCTGGTTGTCTCCTGCCACTTTCTTCAGTCCTGCCCAAGGTGACATGAAGAAAAACATTAGAGCCTGGCTGGTATAGCTCAGTGGATTGAGCGCAGGCTGGGAACCAGAGGGTCCCGGTTCGATTCCCAGTCAGGGCACATGCCTGGGTTGTGGGCCAGGTCCCCAGTGAGGGCCATGTGAGGAGCAACCATACATTGCTGTTTCTCTCCCTCTCTGTCTCCCTCCCTTTCCCTCTCTCTAAAAATAAATAAATAAAATCTTGAAAAAAAAAAGAAAAACGTTAGAACTTGGACAAGTTAGAGAGTTTGCCTCTTTAAGCTTCAGTATCTCATCTTTAAAATAACAGTGATAGTACTTCCTTACAGAATTACGGAAAGGATTAAATGGACAGTACAGGCCTACTAGTTGGCTCCTCATAGATAACTAAGATATTGTAGCTATTATTCTCATTGTTCACATTTCAACTTATAACTATAATGGAAGAATCAGGAGGAGAATATTGGATTGCCAAGGATCCTGGGATTCCAGATATGGGATATAGAGCATTGACTCTATAAGGTCAGACTCTATAAATACTAAAGGAGATGCTTTCAATTCCAGCTTTTTCACTTTATCTTAGGGCCCAGTAGCAATGCAGTGAAAGTGACCATGGCAACATCACAGCCACAGTACTCTGTGAACAGAATTTGTCAATAAACATGAGGCTTTTATGAGGCAACAGTAATTCATATCTGGCCCAGATCTTCCTCTTGATGTAGGCTCTAACTCTGAAATTGCATGAATTTTGGAAGTGTTTTAGACTGAGAGAGTTTGATATTTGAATAAGATTAGCAAATTGCCCTGATAATGGCTGTGAAGAACTGACACTGAGCACCCAGCAGGTAATAGGGGCTCTGTAAAGGTTTTATGAATTCATCTAAAGTGATCTATCCTCAGAGGTCCTGGACACTTCTGCTTGGGCATGGCACAAGCTTTGAGTGGTCTGAAATGTCAGGCAATTGAAGCAGCAGGGCACTGCCACTATGATTGAAGTCTGACTACCCTAGGTCCCAAATTCTAGCTGTAGCATTTAACATCTTTACAACCTTGGGCAAGCTACTTAAATTCTCTGTGTCTCAGTTTCCTCACTCTAAAGTGAGAATAATAAAGTACCTCATGGGGTTATAATGAGTATTAAAATAAAGATTAAATGAGCCCTGACTGGTGTGGCTCCATTGGTTGGGCACTGGTCTGTGAAGCTAAAGGTTTGCCGATTCAATTCCAGTCAGGGCAGGTGCCTGAGTTGTAGGTTTGGTCCCTGGTCAGGGTGAAAGGCAACCAATCAATGTCTCTTGCACAGATGTTTCTCTTCCTCTCTTTCTCCCTCCCTTCCCCTCTCTAAATAAATAAATAAATAAAATCTTTAAAAAAGGGATTAAATTAGATAATATTTCTAAAGGGCTTTAGAACAGAGCCTGGCAAGTACTCTTTGCAAGTGCTCAATAACAGCTAGCTCTAATGTTAAATGGGAAATCTAGTGGACATGTCCAGCAGGTATTTGATTTAGTGGGTCTGGCACTAAAAAAAAAGAGATATTAATTTAAGATAGATTTTAGAGAAAGTCAGCAAAGCAAATAGAAACCAAGGCAGCAGGAGTAGTGACAATAGCAACAGTATGTTAATCTAAAAGTGAGTCCTAAAAGAGGATGCGCTTCAGATACAGAAGTCAAGATTCCAAAACCAAGAGGCATACCCAAAAAGATAAAATAGACCTGTCCTTTGCAGAGTGACATGGCAAGTGAAGAAGACAAAAGTACGAAAAGGAGGCAAGAGGAGAAACAATCTATAAAGCAACTTAAAAAAGGATGAAGAGGGCCTGAAGGATGAAAATAAGCCAACGAAAGAACCAGACATAAAAGAGAAGAAAGAAGTTGAATCAAAAGGAAAAATTTAGCTAACACAGAAGTTATATCAACCTCTGATTCTGAAGAAAGAGATGATCGAGAAGGCAAAAAGAAGAGAGAAGGTGAAGAAAATTTCAGACTGACCATAGAAGAAATATACTAAAAGGCCAACATGAGGGGAAAAATAGCAGCTAGAAAACACAGCAAAAGGAAAAAATGGAAACTGGGCAGTGGAAAAAAAAGGAAAGAAGCCAGAAGTTGAGAAAATGAAGAAGAAAGAAACATCAATGCATTCTTGACTTCAAAGAATACGTGCTGAAATAAAAAATCCACTCAAAATTGATCATCTTGATGCAAACAGATGTGAACAAATATACTAAGGCCCTGGATGAACTTGCATCACATCAGGTCACAAGGCAACAAGCTCAGAAACACACAGATAATTACAAATAATTATAACACTGAAGAAAATATGGCGATTCAAAGTGAACTAGATTATCATGGAAAAGTCTACAGTGTTGTATAACAAGTTTAAAAACATGTTTTTGATTGGTGGAAGGGATTCTGTAATCACACAAGAGCTGAATAAATCTCTTGCTGAACAAAGATAGCATGAGAAAGTGAATAAAACCAAAAATCAAGGGAAAAAAGAGCCAAACGAAAAGCTAGAAAATGAACAAACAGGTTCAAAGACTCAAATGGAGGATCTGATGCTCAACACAGTAATCAACCATAGCATATGAAAAAGAAGACAAGACAATCGATAAGAAGTAGCCATCCTGTGGAGATAGACTGAAATATCTCTAAAGGATTCTACATTGACATGGGATATACCGAACATTTGAGAAGTTTATAATGGTTTTCATTTGAAATTCTTAGACGGCTGAAAGTTTTACATTTTTATAAGCATAGGTTTTAATATTTGAATCTTGTTTTGAAGGAGAAAATCTCCATATCTTTGTTTAAAAGTAATTGATTAAGCATTACTTAATTGTAAAAAAAGATTAGATTTTCTAGTTGTATTCATTTCTTTTGGCTGCTTCTTAACTTGGGGTTTAAAACAACAGAAATGATTGCTTCAAAAAGAATAAAATACCTAGGAATAAACCTAACCAAGGATGTAAAAGACCTGTACTCATAAAATTATAAGACACTGAAGAAAAAAATTGAAGAAGATACAAATAAGTGGAAGCACATACTGTTTT
This sequence comes from Micronycteris hirsuta, assembly GCA_004026765.1. Classification (NCBI taxonomy): domain Eukaryota; kingdom Metazoa; phylum Chordata; class Mammalia; order Chiroptera; family Phyllostomidae; genus Micronycteris; species Micronycteris hirsuta. The sequence continues at coordinate 130,043 of PVJI01000754.1, forward strand.
CATGGATAGAAAGAATTAACATTGTTAAAATGTCCATACTAGCCAAAGCTATCTATACATTCAATGAAATTCCTATCAAGATTCCAATGACATGTTTCCTGGAACTGGAACAAATATTTCAAAAATGTATATGGAACCACAAAAGGCCCCACATAGGAACAGCAATCCTGAGAAAGAAGATTGAAGTTGGAAGAATCATGCTACCTGATGTCAAGCTGTACTGCAAGGCCATAGTAATCAAAACAGCATGGTACTGGCATAAAAACAGACACATAGATCAGTGGAAAAGCATAGAGAGCCCAGAAATAAACCCACAGCTTTATAGTCAATTAAAATTAGAAGAGGCAAGTACATACAATGGCCTAAAGGTAGTTTTTCAATAAATGGTATTGGGAAAGTTGGACAGATACATGCAAAAACATGAAATTAAACTACCTTCTTACATCACACACAATTATAAATTCAAAGACTTAAGTGTTAGACCCAAAAGCATAAAAACCCAAAGAACCTAGAAGAAAACATAGGCAGCAAAATCTCAGACATTGTTTGTAGCAATTTTTTTATTGTTATGTCTCCCCAGGCAAGGGAAACAAAAGAAAAATAAATAAATGGGACTACAACGGACTAACAGTTTTTACACAGCAAAGAAAATCATTAACAAAATAAAAAGGCAATCCACAGAATGGGAGAACATACTCGCTGACAAGGAGCTAATATCCAAAATTTATGAAGTATTTACAAAATTCATTGCCAAAATAACAAACAACCCAATTAAAAAATGGGCAAAGGACCTAAATAACCACATCGGCAAAGAGGACATACAGAAGATATATAAAAAGATGTTCAATGTCACTAATCGTTAGAAAAATGCAAATTAAAACCACAGTGAAATGTCATCTCACACCTGTCAGAATGGCTATATCATCAATAAATCAACAAACAACAAGTGCTGACAAGAATGTGGAGGAAGGGGAACTCTTTTGCACTGTTGGTGGGAATGCAGACTGGTGCAGCCATTGTGGAAAGCAGGATGGAGATACCTCAAAAAATTAAAAATGGATCTGCCTTTTTACCCAGTGAGCCAACTTCTGGGAATATATCTGAAGGAACCCAAACACTAATTCAAAAGAACACAAGCACCCCTTTGTTCATTGCAGTGTTATTTATTATCTCCAAGATATAGAAGTAGCCCAGTGTCCATCAGTAGATGAGTGGATAAAACAACTACAGGATATTTACAAAATGTAATTCTACTTGGCCATAAAAAAGAAGAAAATTTTACCCTTTGTGACAGTAAGGATGGACCTGGAGAACATTATGGTAAGTGAAGTAAGTCAGTCAGGGAAAGACAAATACCATGTAATTTCACTCATATGTAGAATCTAATGAACAAACTGAACTACCAAGGACAATGAGGGCAGACTCATAGATCAGGAGAGCAGGATGACAGCTACTAGTGGCAGAGTTGTCGGGGGCAGGGTGTGGGGGAGTTCGGGGGTGGAGGGGTTGAGCAAAAAGGAAAAAGGACTCATGGACATGGACAACAGTGTGGTGACTGCTGGGGGGAGGGAGGTATAAGGGAACTAAATGGTAATGGAAAAAATATAAGAGAGATTAAATTTTTAAAAAATGTATTCTTCCATAGTTCTGGAGGCCAGAAAGCCACAATCAGTACCAATGGGTGAAAGTTATGGTGTCAGCAGGCCATGCTCTCTCCAGAGACTCTAGGGGAAAGTCTATTCCTTGCTTCTTCCAGCTTCTGATGGCTGTTGATATTTCTTGTATTGTGACTAAGTCATTCTAATCTCTGCCTCACATTATCTTCTCCTCTGTGATGACCCGTATCAATCTCCTTCTCCCTCTCTCTTATAAAGATCCTAGTGATGACAAGTAGGGCCCATCTGGACAATCCAAATTAATCCAGAATAATCTTCCCATATCAAGACCATTGTCTTAATCATATCTACAAGATTCTTTTCAAGTAAAGCAACATCCACAAGTTCCAAAGATTAGGACCTGATACCTTCAGAGGTTATTATTCAGTCTTATGCACTAGTTAATGTATAATACTGTAAAACATGAGTGAGGATGAAATTATAAGAAGATAATAGGTCTAAATATATAACCCCAGAAAACATAACATATAACAGTGAAGCAAAGAAAGAAAACTACAGGGATGTGAGAGGGAGAGAGGGACAGCCAGAGGAGACAGTTGGGATAGGAGTATGGGGTGTTTCATATTTCAAGGACATAGTAAATTTCCCAAAGACAGCATACTCTAAATACTTCAAATAATCAGGAGGAGAGCTGAGAAGTCACCAGTGGGTGTGTCTATCAGGAAACATATCCATAAATTTAGCAAAGTTCATTCATTGGCATGTGGCGGGGGAGGGCAGAGAAGCCAAATTGTGGTAGATTAAGGATTTATTTTGTAAATGCTCTGTGATATACTTTGTACATAGGTATAGGTTAAAGAGGAAAAGGTGCAAATACATATCTTAATATCTTAACAATCCACTGTTCCACCTCATTCTCAGTTTTGTTTGCCTTGGGTTCCTGACAACAGAAGTTGATCAAGGGCCTCTTGAACTTGCCAAAGTAGATATGGCCCATGACTAGAGGGGGAAGGTACTGCTTCCTTGCCTTATAGATATGTTTGTCCTCAAGATCAATAATAGTTTACATTTTTCCTAATATATAAACATTATTTAGTCACCTAACAATAATTATAGATCACAAACAATGTGCTTAGCATTATATTTGGGATTATAGAAGACATATTAGTAATAATATAAGATTACTATATTACATAATATTCAATAACATTTCAGGGCCTTGTATGTGACAGGCACTGATATAAATACTCTATATATCAACTTATTTAAAAATTTGATAAAATAAGAAACACTAGTATGATACTAGTATTATTGCCCTGGTTTTGTAGAAGAGAGAACTGAGGTTCAAAGATAAGGAAAAATCACGTGGCTAGGCAGTGTGAAGTGAGGCCTATTTTCTGAACCACTATGACACATGTTTTTTTCAGCATCTGCAGTTAAACTTCTCTCACATATTATATGGAGAAGCATACAAATAAGCATTATTTCATAGTGATGTAACAAAAATCAGTTTTTGACTTTAAGAAAACCTCATAATACTACAAATTCTTATCCATTGTTCATATTCATATTTACCAAAGACCTACTATGTACTAAATAAGCACTGTTTTAGAAACTGAACTTTCAAAAATGGACAAAAACTGCTGCCCTCATGTTTAATTGAGCTGGCTCCATCTTTCCGTTTCATGCAATACTCAACCCTACCACCATGGTCTTAGAGCTGAGGTGAAGCCAACTCTCCTCTGGGAATAACAGAACAGCATTGAATCATTAGAAAGAGAACTACATTGTATAGTAGAAACTACCACTACGCACTGTTGAAATCATCCTTTTGCAGAAAACTTGGCTACAGTGGACCATGGGTGAAAAATTACAAAGGAAAAAAAAGAGAAGTTATATATGGGAAATTTTTTTCTTGAAGCTCACTGATCTTACCTACTTTGTTTATACTATCGAGTGACTATATTAATGCTTGGCACTGAAAATATTTGTGAATGAATTTGTGAATTAAATGCCCATTCATTTAATATCAAAAGTGGTATTGCCATATGATAATTATCATAGGTAAATTGAATAATAACTAATTATACAAATAGCTAATATTGATTGAGCATATACTATGTACCAGGCAGAATGCTAAATAGCATTCATGAATTAATTCAATGCTCACAAAAATTCAGTGATGCAGGAACTATTACCCCATTTTACAGCTGAGCTGATACTGAAACAAAAACTAACTTGCCCAAGGTCACATAGCATTAAGATGTAAACTCAGAAACCTGACTCTAGCATCTGAGTTCTTTAACTGATTCCTTTCCTTGAAAAGAATGCTTTTACCTAGGGGCACTTAAACTATTAAAGAGGGAATGACTATCCCAGGCCAAAGAATTCTATCTAATGGATCCCTGTATGAAAAATAGAACCTGGCTTTGGACAAAGGCATTCTTATGTAATAGACATACTTGTCATGTTAATGAAACACTTGGTTGGAAAGAAAGATAAGAGTAAGGTCATGGCTTGGTTGTCTTACTTTCTTCACTTTGAAGCTCAGAGTCTTGACTCCAGTAAACACCAACATTTAATTGGCCAAGATACCATGTATACACTTAGGATGTTTCTTAAGTCTTTGTAAAGATGGTGAAGGGATTTGTAGGTAAGAACTAAAGCCACACAGATTCCAGAATATAAAAGATATCCATTTTACTAATAATTGATTTGAATACAAATATATACCATTCTGGATAGGATCTGATTTAAATTTCTAGTTCCTCCTCAGAATGAATGGACTATAGTCTTTACCACTGACAAGAAAGAATTCCCTATACTCTTATCCATTCTGAAAGCTGTTTTCTTCCCCCTTCTGTGTTGACTGCTCACACTGCTCTGTGCTGGGTTCCTTTTCTTGTATCAAGGTATTTACTATCATTTTTTACATGCTCTCAGTCTCTGCTAAAAGATTCCAATTTTATATTAAGGACTCCCTATTATTTGGTTTGCAGTGTAGTACACTATCCCAGTGGCAGGAACCAGTAACAAAACATGGAAAGCGTAACCAAAGGATGTTGCTGATTAACTATGACTTGATCTTCTATGGGCAGTGCTTTTGCTAGCCTTCTTCCAAGCATCTAACCCAATGATCAGCAGTCTACAGCTGGTGGGCAAAATCTGGTCAACAGCCTCAGCAGCAGGAGTGATTTTTACAGAAAAACACTTGCAATCAGTTGGATGATAAGAAACATTAACATTGAGCCTCCATTAAGTAACAACAACAACAAAATTCATTCTTTTCATTAGTAGACTTCTATTACAAAAAAGTATTCAGTTATTATTATTATTATTATGCTTTTAATTTCATCAATAAAAATTGTGGACATTTATTTTCTATTTGCTATAGAAGTACCTACTTAATTTGGTGTCTTGGTGCACAAAGGTTAATTGGTATTATTGTTTAAAAGGGAGAAATTACTGTTTTACCTATTCTAAATTTATTTGCATGTAACTTAAGTGTGCTATTTTGTGGAGTCATTTTTGAAATTCATATTTATTCACTACACACAGACTTTTTATTGTTATTATTGTTTTCCATCCTCAAAAAATCACATGTTTTTAGCTTATTAAATTACTTTTGTCACAATTGACTAATTGTTAATAAAGCATTATATTTTGGCAGCTTGCTTTTGGTGGGTGGCAAATTATGTGCAGCTCCGTGTTAAAAGATAATTCAAATCATCTGAATATATGCTTCAATAAACACAATCTCTAAAGGCTTTTCCTTTGGGATTACCTCTTGCTGTCCCCATCAACAAAGATGTTAATGATTTAATTTTTTTTTCCAACTGACTGTCATCTCATTTCAGAAAAAAAAATTTAAGAGACCCTACTAGAGAAAACCAGTATGAGTCTCCACTTACACATTAAAGGATTCCTTTTAGCTGATCCTAAGAAAAGTATGGAGCACTGTCAATGGAATTATAAAGACACAGTTGTGATTCGTAGCATATTAATGTTTTCAAAACTTTTGTTTTTTCTCTTGGCGGACCTTGAATCATCAAGGAGAAGAAAAACACATTGGGGTGCCTGCATCCCTCAAGCCCTCTCTAAAGGTCATCATTGGATTTACTCAAACCAGGTTTATGGAAAAAATAACTTTAGCCTGGATTTTGGGCTATTTATTCAACATTTACTAATCCATTCACCATACATTTAATGACAGCTCACTGTGAGCACTAGAACAACAGTTTCTGCTTCAGAGGAATTCATTAATTGAATCCTGTTCTGCCAAGGTTAACCCAAGGAGATAATATAGTTTAGATAAATATAGTTAGCCATCTCACTTTGTTTAGCTATATTGCCTTTTAAAGTTACCAATATCATTCCCCCTCAGTTTCAAAGATATGTGCCATAGCCCTGCCATTCCTGCTTACCTTCTGGAAATCCTGGGACTAACATCACAACCATACCATCAGAAGTAAAATCTCAACAGTTCTCTTAGCAATATTTTTTTTTCTTATTTATCTCCTTGGGCAAGGGAAACAGAAGAAAAAAATAAACAAATGGGACTACATCAAACTAAAAAAAATTTGCTAAGCAAAGGAAAACATCAAGAAAACAAAAAGAAAACCTACTGAATGGGAGAACATATCGGCCAATGATATAGCCAATAAATGGTTAATAACAAAATTTATGAAGAACTCAGACATCTCCAATTTTGTTCTTCTTTCTCAAGATTGCTGTGGCTATTCAGGGTCTTTCATGGTTCTATAGAAAATTTTAGATTATTTGTTCTAATTTTGTCAAATAAGCCTTTGACATTTTGATAGGAATTGCTTTGAATGTATAGATTGCTTTGGGTTGTATGATCATTTTAATGATGTTATTTCTTCCTATCCATGAGCATGGTATATACTTCTATTTATTTGTATCAGATTTCTTTCTTCAGTTTATTATAATTTTCCAGGTACAGGTCTTTTACCTCCTTGGTTAAATTTATTCCTAGGTATTTTTGATGCAATTATAAATGGGATTGTTTTCTTAGTTTTCCTTTCTGATAGTTTATTGTTGGTGTATAAAATGCAACCTATTTCTGAATATTTATTTTGTATCCTGCTACTTTACTGAATTCATTGATCAGTTCTATTAGTTTTTTTGGTGTAATCTTTAGTGTTCTCTACATACAATACCATGGCATCTGCAAATAATGAGTTTTACATCTTCCTTTCCAATCTTTTTGTTTCTTTTTATTTCTTTTTGTCTGATTGCTGGGGCTAGGACTTCTCATACTATGTTGAATAGCAGTGATGAAAGTGAACAGCCCTGTCTTGTTCCTGATATTAAGGGGAAAGTTTTTAGTTTTTCCCCATTGAGTATGATGTTAGCTGTGGGTTTGTCATAGATAGCCTTTATTATGTTGAAGTATATCCTTTCTATTCCCACTTTGCTGAGAGGTTTTATCACAAATAGGAGCTGGATTTTATGAAATACTTTTCTATATTTATTGATACAATCATATGATTTTTATTCTTCATTTTGTTTATGGGGTGTATCATGTTAATTGATTTGCAGATATTTTACCAACCTTGAATCACAGAAATAAATCTCACTTGATCATGGTGTATGATCTTTTTAATGTATTGTTGGATCCAGCTTGCTAATATTTTGTTGAGGATTTTAGCCTCTATGTTCATCAGGGATATTGGCTTATAATTATCTTTCTTTGTCTTCATCTGGTTTTGGAATTAGGATAATACTGGCCTCATAAATGAGCTTAGGAGTTTTTTCTCCTCTTGACTTTTTTGGAATAGTTTGAGAAGGAGAGGTGTTAGCTCTTCTTAGCATATGTGATAAAATTCCCCTGTGAAGCCATCTAGTCCAGGACTTTGGTTGTTGGTCTTTTAAAAAAATTATTGTTTCAATTTTATTAGTTTTAAGATCCATTCAGATTTTCTGTTTCTTCTTGATTCAGTTTTGCATGGTTTGTTTCTAGGAATTTATCCATTTCTTCCAGATTTTCCAAGTTGTCAGCATATAGTTGTTGGTAATATTTTTTATAATCCTATGTATTTCTGTGGTCTCAGTTGTTACTTCTCTTTTATTTCTGATTTTATTTATTTGGGTTCTCTCTCTCTCTCTCTCTCTTTTTAATGCGTCTGGTTATAGTTTTATCAATCTTCTTTATCTTTTCAAAGAACCCAGATCTTGGTTTCATTGATGTTTGTGTTATTTTTATAGATTCTGTTTTATTTATTTTGACTCTGATATTTATTATTTTCTTCCTTCTATTCACTTTGGGCTTTGTTTATTGTTCTTTTTCTAGTATTGTTAGGTGTAAGATTAAATTGTTATTCAAAAGTATTCTTGTTTCTTGAGATAGGCTTGTAATTCTATGAATTTCTCTGTTAAGACTGCTTTTATTAGGTTACATAGATTTGGGGTTGTTGTGTTTTCATTTTCATTTGTCTCAAGGTATCTTTTGATTTCTTCCTTGATCTCATTGATTCATTCAATGTTTAGTAACATGTTATTTAACCTCCATGTGTATGTGTTCTTACTAGGTTTTTTTTACGTAATTGATTTCTAGTTTCGCACCATTGTGGTCAAAGAATGATTTTAATCTTCTTAAATTGTTTGAGACTTGTTTTGTGTCCTAACATGTGGTCTATCCTAGAAAATATTACATGTCACTTGAAAAGAATGTATATTCTGCTGCTTTGGGGTGAAATGCTCTTAAAAATATTAATTAAATCTATTTATTTTAATGTGTCACTCAAGCCTGCTCTTTCCTTGTTGATTTTCTGTCTGAAAGACATATCCATTGATGTCAATGCAGTGTTAAAATCTATTATGACTGCATTTCTGTTGATCTCTTCCTTTATGTCCATCACAATTTGATCTATACACAGGGTCTGGAACAAATAATACCCCTTTTTATTACAAAATCTTTTATTACAAAATCATAAGCATGTAATTTTGTAACATAACAATACCCCACTCAAGCATATCATATGCTATTTTAGGTGAAATGTTCAAATTAAAACTATAAATTATTACACCCATGTTATTACCCTACCAACCACACTTAAGCAGGCATTACTTCTGCCAGACCCTGTGTTTTGGGGTTCCTGTGTTGAGTGCATAAATGTTTACAAGGGCTATATCTTCTTGTTGGATTGATCTCTTTGTCATTATGTAGTGTCCTTTTTGTCTCTTATTATAGCCTTTGTTTTAAAGTTTATTTTGTCAGATATGTGTATTGCTCCCTAAGTTTTTTATTCATTCCCATTACATGAAAATTTTTTTCTATATCTTTGCTTTCAGTCTGTGTGTCTTGCATTGTGAGGTACGTCTCTTATATACAGCATATGTACAGGTCTTATTTGTTTGTTTTTAATCCATTCAGCTATTCTAAATTTTTTGATTAGATCTCTTAAGCCAGTCATATTTAAAGTGATTATTGATAGGTACATATTTATTGCCATTTTATTCTTGACAACTGTTTCTATTTTTTCTTTCTTGTTCTTAAAGTTGTTCTTTTAATATTTCTTGTAATACTAGTTTGGTGGCAATGAACCCCTTTAGCTTTTCTTATGTGGGAAGCTCTTTATTTTTCTTTCAATTATAAGTGGTAGCCTTGCTGTTTAGAGTAGTCTTGGTTGTAGGTTCTTGATTTTTATCACTTGGTATTTTGTGCCTGAAATGGCACAAGACTACATTCTTGTGGCCATCAGACTACATTCTTGCCTGAAATGTTTCTTTTGAGAAATCAGCTGAGGGTCTTATGGGAGCTTCTTTGTAGGTTACTGTCTTTCTCTTTTTACTTTTAAGATTCTCCCTTTGTCATTAACTTTTGCCTTTTAATTATGATGTATCTTGGTGTGACTCTTTGAGTTCATCTTGTTTGGTACTCTGCTTCCTGGACTGTGTGTTTTTTTTCGCTTCATCATGTAAGGGAAGTTTTCAGTCACTATTTCTTCAAATATGCTCTCACTATTTCTTCAAATGAGATGCCCCCCCAAACTGGAATTTATTTATAAAAAATTGGATATTTATTCTTACATGTAAACTTTAGTCACCTTCAAAGTACTCTCCATTTGAAACAATATACCTGTCAAGACATTTTTTCCACTATTCAAAATAGTTTTTGAACTTGTTGATTTTGGTGCCTTTTAGTGCTTTTGTCATTTTTTGATTTACCTCTTCCACATTAGCAAAACGTTTTCCTTTAAGAACTTTTTCATCCAGAGAAACAAAAAAAAAGTCACTTGGGGTGAGATCAGGAAATGAGGGTGTGGGGCATTGGAGTCATGCTGTTCTTTTTGGTCAAAACTTGCTGAACACTCAGCATAGTGTGGGCAGGTGCATTGTCATGGTAAAAGAACCCGTCACCCATTTGCCACAACTTGTGATATTTATTCTGAAAATCCTGACTCAACCTTATCAAAACTTCCAAATAAAAAATTTGGTTGATGATTTTACCTGGAGGAACAAATTCTGAGTATACAATCCCTCTCATATCAAAGAAACAGATGAGCATTGTTTTCATGTTTGACTTCACTTGTGCTTTTTTGGGTCATGGGGAAGTGACAATGTTCCATTGGCTAGATTGTTGTTTTGTTTTGGGGTCATGACTGTAGCACCAACATTCATCTCTGGTTTTGACTTTGGAAAAAAAACCAGGGACAGCCTCCAGGAGCTCCTCCAAAGCATGGCATGTAGCCAAACGATTGTCTCTTTGTTCAGGTGTGAGCAAGCAAGGCACAAATTTTGCTGAAACTCATTTCATGCCCAAATCTTCAGATAAAATTAGCTGACAGGAACTTCACAACACCCCATTTAACTCCACAAGTTCATTAATAGTCCAATGGTGGCCTTTGAGATGGCTTGACAAATTCTTACCACATTTTCTTCAGTTTAGGTGGTCAAAGGATGCCTAGAATGAGGTTGATTATCAATCAACATATCACTTCATTTAAAATGAGAAAACCATTTATAAACTTGTGTTTTACTCAGAGCAGCTTCTTTGTAAGCTGTGTATAGCATAACAACCATTTCTACTGCATTTTTCCCCAATAGGAAACAAAATTTTACTGCCACACATTGTTTGTTTAAATCTCCCATCATGCAATGGGAAAATGTGTTGAAAGAGTATTAAAAAAATTCACTGAAGCCAAATGCAGTCTGTCACAGCAATGCCAGCCAGTATACTGATAATGGATGGGTTCCTAGAACATTCACCTAGCAAGGGACGCCTGAACTACAAGGTGCTTCCCCTATAATGTGGGTGTTGTTATGCTTCATGTTGCCCCAGAGGCCCCTTAGACTATCCTCAGTTTTGAAATTCTTTTTTTCTTTTTTTCTTCTCTGATCAGGTGTTTTTTGCTGCCTTATGTTCCAAATCACTGGTTCAATCCTCTGCTTCATCTAAGCTACTATTGATTCCTTCTAGTGTAATCTTCATTTCAGATATTGTATTCTTCATTTATGACTAGTTCTTTTTTATAGTTTCTATGTACTCTTTAATGCTTACTATATCTTTAAGTTCTCACAGAGTTCATCCATTCTTGTGCTTAAGTTCCCTGAGCATCCTTATAACTATGATTTTGAACTCTGTATCTGGTAGATTGCTTGCCTCCCTTTTACTTAGTTCTGTTTCTGGAGATTCCTCCTATTCTTTCAATTAAGGCATGTTTAGCTCCTTATTTTGCCTGCTTCTCTGTGTATTTCTGTGTATTAGATGGACTTGCTGTGTTTCCCAGTCTTGGTATGGTGGCCTTATGTAGTAGGTATCCTGTGGAGCTTAGTAGCACAGTCTCCCTTATTACTGGAGCAGGGTGCTCTAGGAATGTCCCTTGTGTGAGCTATATGAGTCCTCCTGCTGTAGTTGAATCTTTGGTTGCTGTTGGCCCATCCATGCATGAGGTTGACCCTCAGGCTGGCTGACTGTGAGAATGGACCCCAACCCCAGTGTATTAGCTGCTATGCAGGTGCTAACCACATGAATGGAAATTTGCCTCAGCAGGGAATGGTTCCTGTCAATATCTTCATTTAAATGTGCCACTTGTGGAGCTAATTAGGTCCTATTCTTATGTTGTCTGAAGCCTGCCACCAGCTGTGTTAGTTCTGGGACCTCTTGGAAGGGACACTATTGCAGTGCAATGTCGAATGCTGTCTGTGACTGGCCCTGGGCTACCTGTTCAAAGATGGAAAACAATTCAGTTTGTGGCTCCTTATTTGAGCTTTGTTGTATGGGGGGGGGGGGAGCCAAGGTGTGTACCAAGGCCAGTTTCCACCAGTACCAAGCCCAGGGTAAGTCAGCAAAAGGCCTAAGGTTCCCTGAGATTGGAATCTGCCTGCTAGCTGCCTGTTAGGCTCAGCCATTTAAAAAGACTTTGGCAATATGCAAGCTGTGTGAGGTAGGTCCTCAGTGAGTCATCAGGTAGGGACAAGTGGTGTTCACCAAAGTGATACAGATTCAAACTTGGTGCTAGCGCTGGGTCTGAGGCCACTCAGAAAAAAGGCCCAAGGTACACCAAGGCCAGCTGCCACATGCCAGGTTCCCTTGGACCTTTGTGGTGGGATGGGATCTCAGAGAGTTGTCAGAGCGAGGGCAGCAAAATTCACTAGGCCCAAACAGACCAAGATTTGCCTGTGTGAAATGTAAGCTTTACACAGGAATGGTGGGACTGCTTTGGGCATGTGAGGAAAAAAATGGCCCTCTCTCTAGACCTATACAACTCAGTCTCTCCCCAGTTCTAGCTGGACGTCTTCAAGAACTTTAGCTCAGCAGGGCAAGTCCATTGGAAGATGGTAGGGTGGGGCTAGTGGATCTCTCAATGGGGGGCAGCACTGTTCAGGCTCAGAGAAGTAGAAGGAATGGCCTCTGCCCCAGAGCCATACAACTCAATTTCTGTCACCCCTGAATCTGCCAGACCTATACACCAGGGACCAAAGCAGCTGCCTCCTCTGCAAGGCATGAGCTCAGCAAGCCAGGGTGACAGAAAGTCAGAGCATGGGGCTATTGCATCCCCCTCTGCTAATGCTGTATAGCATAACCAATAAAGGTTATGTCTGTGGGAAGTGTGGGAGAGAGACCACACTGGTTGTCCCTTCAGCTGTCTCCCCAGAACTACACTATTTAGTTTCTCCTCACCCAACTCTAGTCCACTCTGAGCCACCATCCCTCCCTCCCTTCACCAGAGCCCAGGGTGCGTGGCCATGAATCAGATTTTGTGTGTTGTCCCTTTAAATTGGCATCTGTATTTCTAGCTAATTCCTGTCAATCCTTGTTGGCCAGAATCCCCGCTAATTTTCACAGGCAGATGTTATGTGGGCTCCTCTTCTCCACTCCAGTGCTCTGGGGAGCTTTGGCATAGAGTTGAGACCCCACACTCCTCAAGGGGAACATTTGCACCTGAGATATCCCTCCAGATTCTCATCCACTGCACATGAGTGCAGAGCCAGCCTTTTTCACCTCTCTGCCCTTTCTACCAGCCTTGATGTGGTTTCTTCTGTAAATCCTTGGTTATAAGACTTTTGTTCAGCTAGTCTTCAGTTGCTTATTCAAGTTGATTGTTCTATATTTTAGTTGTAGTTTCAATTTAGTCCTGGGTGGAGGTGAGTATAACTTTTACCTATTCTGCTGCCATCTTGGATTCTGCCCTACATATTCTTTATTCTTTTATTGATGGACATTTAGGTGTATTTACATATCTTGACTATTGTGAATAATGTTGCAGTGAACATGGGAATGTAGATATCTTTTCAATATCTTGCTTTTATTTCTTTTGGATATATACCCAGAAGTAGATACACTGGAATGCATGGTAGTTTTATTATTAATTTTTTGAGGAACCTCCACACTGTTTTCCCTAGTGACTGCACAAATTTACACTCCCTCCAACAGTACCCAAGGGTTCCCTTTTCTTCACATCCTCACCAATGCTTGTTTCTTGTCATTTTGATGATAGCCATTCTAACAGGTGTGAGGTAGTATCTCACTGTGGTATTGACATGCATTCCCTGATGATTAGTGATGTTGAACACCTTTTCAAGTATCTATTGGGCATTTGTATTGCCTTCTTTGAAAAAATGTCCATTCAGATCTTGTGCCCATTTTTAAATTGGGTTGTTAGGTTTTTTAAAATTTTTTGCTATTAAGTATATGTGTTCTTGTATATTTTGCATTATAACCCCTTATCAGATATATGATCCAAAAATATTTTCTCCCATTTCTTAGGTTGCCTTTTTATTTTGTTGATGGTTGTTTGTTTTACAGACACATTCTGGCTTGATTTAGTCCCGCTTACTGATTTTTGCTTTGTTACCTTTGCTTTTGGTGTCAAACTAAAAAAAAAAAAAAATCATTGTCCAGACCAATGTCAAGGAACTTACTCTCTCTGTTTTCTTCTAGGAGTTGTATTGTTTCAGATCTTCAGTCTGATTCTTTAATCCATTTTGAGTTGACTTTTTTATATAGGGGTAGGCAAACTAGGTTACAGTTGTTTGTATGGAAAATAATACAGCAATAAATATTACAAGAATAAATTCTGTGTTTTGTGTACTCCAGTTTCATTCTTTTGCATGTGGCTGTCCAGTTTTCCCAGCACCATTTATTGAAGAAACTATCCTTTCCCCATTGTATATTCTTGGCTCCTTTGTCATAAATTACATAACTATATATATTATTTATATTATATATATATATTATTTCTAGGTTCTATATTCTGTTCTATTGATTTATGTATCTTTTGATGCAAATACCATATTGTTTATGATTATTATGGCTTTGTAATATACCTTGAAATCAAAGAGCAGAATGTTTCCAAGCTTTGTTCTTTCTCAAGATTGCTTTGACCATTCAGGGACTTTTATGGTTCCATATAAGTTTTAGGATTACTTTTTCTGTGAGAAATACCCCCCATTGGAATTTTAATAGGGCTCACATTGAATCTGCAGATTGCTTTGGGTAGTATGAACACTTTAATAATATTAATTCTTTCAATCCATGAACATAGAATATCTTTCCATTTATTTGTGTCTCCATTTTTTTTCATCCATGTCTTATAGCTTCAGTATACAGATTTTTACCTCCATGGTTAAATTTATCCCAGCTATTTTATTATTTTTTATGCAATTGTATATGAGTTTTTTTATATTTCTCTTTCTGATAAGTACTTATTAGTGTGTAGAAATGTGACAGATTTTTGTATATTGATTTATATCTTGAAACTTACTAAGTTTGTTTATTAGGTCTAACATCTATTTGGTGGAGTCTTTAGGGTTTTCTATTTATAATATGTCATTTGCAAATAGAAATAGTTTTACTTCTTCCATTTTAATTTGGATATTTTTAAGTTTTTATATTTTTCTTGCCAATTGGCTCTGGCTAGGAGTTCCAGCATTACATTGAATAAAAGTGGTTAGGGTGCACATCCTTGTAGCATTCCTAATCTTAGAGGGAAAGCTTTCAGTTCTTCACCATTGAGTATGAGGTTAGCTGTGAGTTTGTCATATATGTTTTTTATTATGCTGAGGTACATTCACTCTATACCAAATTTTTTGATACCCTACTGTATTCTAATAATAATAATAGTGAGGGTCCACTATGTGTTGTGTTAGCCAATGATTTATATTTTCCTAGCTAATCTTCCCTAAAATTCTCCTGGTAATTTTTAAACTCATTTTATTTATATATATTTATTTATTTAAAAAAATTTTATAATTATTCAAGTATTGTTGTCTCCATTTTCCCCCCACCATGTGCCCTCACACCACCCATCCCCACCTCCCACCCTCAATTTTACCCCCATTTGGCTTTGTCCATGTATCCTTTATACATGTTCCTTGATGACCCTCCCCCCTTTTCCCTGTTATCTCCAGCCCGCTCCCCTCTGGTTACTTTCAGTTTATTCTTTATTTCAATGTCTCTGGTTATATTTTGCTTGCTTGTTTGTTTTGTTGAGTAGGTTCCAGTTAAAGGTGAGGTCATATGGTATTTTTCTTTCACCACCTGGCTTATTTCACTTAGTATAATGCTCTCCAGTTCCATCCATGCTGTTGCAAAGGGTAGGAGCTCCTTCTTTCTTTCTACTGCATAGTATTCCTTTATGTAAATGTACTACAGTTTTTTGATCCACTCATTTACTAATGGACACTTAGGTTGCTTCCAACACTTGGCTGTTGTAAATTGCGCTGCTATGATCATTGGGGTGCATAGATTCTTTTGAATTGATGTTTCAGAGGATTCTTAGGGTGTAATCCCAACAGTGGAACTGCCAAGTCAAAAGGTAGCTCCATTTTTAGTTTTCTGAGGAAATTCCATACTATTTTTCACAGTGGCTGCATCAGTCTGCATTCCCACCAACAGTTCACTAGGATTCCCTTTTCTTCACATCCTCTCCAACACTTGTTTGTTGATTTGTTTATGTTGGCCATTCTGACTGATGTGAAGTGGTATCTCATTGTGGTTTTAATTTGCATCTCTTTGATGGCTAGTGATGCTGAGCATCCTTTCAGTATGTCTCTCGGCCCTCTATTTGTCCTGCTTTGAGAAGTGTCTGTTCAAATCCTTTGCCCATTTTTTAATTGGGTTGTCTGTCTTCCTAGAGTGGGAGCCAAGTTGAGGAAATTTATACAAACTTATGTGTGTATGATCCAAAGCCCATTCTATTAACCTATACTTCAATAGTATCTTATGTACCAGATTTATTACTGAATTTAAATAACTTGAGATCTGAAAGGCTTTTTGCAGGGAGGGGTTTGTTTTAAGTTATTTGATGTAGCTCTCTCTTCAGTTCATTGGGTAGTAGTAATCTCTCTCTCTCTGTAAGACTAAATTGAGGACATTCTAAGCTACCTGTTGGTCTTTCTTGTTTACATTAAATAAGGAAGTGAAGAAAAATTTTGACAGGCTAAAAGCTTCTCTTCTAGGTAAAAATTCTTTCAAAAGGTACTAGAACCTATTTTTACTTTCATGATTCTGTTCAAAGGCTGTTGTTATTTGGAAAGCAAATGTTAGGAGCAGAGCTGAAGTTTTCTCTATATATGTAAAATCCAGCCCGTATTTGTCTGATTTTAAACATGTGAATCTGGCTACCATTCTGGTGGAAGAGGGAAATCTTTCACTATGTTCTGGTTGTTTGTTTTTGTTTGTTTGTTTATTTATTTTTATTGTTGTTCAAGTACAGTTGTCTCCATTTTCCAGAGGAATAAAATGTCAACCGGAATTATAAAGCAATGCAGAATTCTGATGACTTGCACATAATATATGCTTACTTGTTTCTTTTTGTTGTTGTTGTTTAAAATTTATTTTATTGACTATACTATTACAGTTGTCCCTATTTTTCTTCCTTTGGTCCCTCTATCCCCATTCTCTCCAGCAGTCCCCTCTTAGTTCATGTCCATGGGTCATGCATATAAATTCTTTGGCTTCTCCATTTCCTATACTGTGCTTAACATCACCCTACCTATTCTGCATCTACCAATTTGTACTTCTTAATCCCTGCACATTTTCCCCCATTCTCCCCCTACCTCTTTCCAGCTGATAACTCTCCAAATGATTTCCATATCTATGATTCTGTTTCTGTTCTGTTTATTTCCTTAGTTTGTTTTTTTAAGATTCAGTTGCTAATAGTTGTGAATTTCTTATTTTTAGTTTTGTATGTTGTCGTTCTTATTTATTTTGCATTTTGTCCACTCCCACTGTCCAGTTCCATTAACTGCTCATCAAATCATATTGTTGAGGCATATCAAAATGTGCTTTCCACTTATGACCTAGGGTAATGTAGTGGACTCATATACTGATACTTTGAGGATTATTTAATATTAAATTCAAATTAAAATTAAATTGTTAATCATTCAACGGCCACCAAATGATCACATCAATTATAACTGAAAATAATAATTTATATTGATAAATTAATATCAAAGTACAAATCCTTGAACAACTGAAACTCTAAAGAGGAAGTATAAAAGACACAATGAACATTTAACTAACACTTAAACTAAATTCACATTAATAATTTCCTATTAATATTTAAGAAAAAACACACACAAAAAAATCAACAATCATTGATTTCAGAACTCCATATTTACTAGAAGCACTTTGGGCCAATTATATTTGTTTGACTAAAGTCAAATGTTAATTTAATCTTTGTGACATTCCTATTCCTATTCATTCCTATTCTTAACTATGCCACAATCTTCCCTCAAAAACAAATATAAGGTAACTTTATTAAATAAATGATGTTTTATGAAATAATTTAATGCCTCTCACAAAGTGTCTATTATTCTCAAGTCAACACATCATATCTTCACATCTGCATTGTAAAAATTGTTAACTGATATTCAATGGACTTAACTAAAGTGAACAAAAATGTAAGTACAATTGGAAAAAAAAGATTTTGCCAGTCAAGTTTGGATATGTACCTCTTAGAAATTAGGGTCATTGTTCTATTGGTTAAATGCAAACAAAATATAAACAAAAACAAAAACCCTGGAAGTATTCTGTGTTGTGTGATTCAACTCTGTGACCATCAGACTGGATTTATAACTCTTTTCTTAGCATATGGACAGCATTTTAAACATTTAAATGACAGTTTGCATTTTAAATTACATTCCCCCTTAAAAATGGCTGTTAATATAATTCCTAAGCATAACATATTTGCTTGATTTCAAAATTTGAAAGTCTCTTAGAAGGACTCTAATCTATCTCATATCTATAAATTTACTTAAACTTCAGGAATGGCTCTTTAAATCTGAAGAAGGAGATTTCATAACTGTTGGCATATGCTGGTAACAAGTTGTAAAAGACTGTATTTTTCAAGAAGGCTGAAACAGTAGCCCCCACCCCACATACTTTACTACAGTGCACCCTTCTCTTGAATTTGTGCTGGTTTATGATTTTCTGGTAACCAACAGAATGCAGAAAAGTGACACATATGCCTTCCAAAACTAAGTCAAAAAAGTCAATGCAGCTTTCACTTTGGATAATGGAAAGCTTGCTTTTGAAGCTGTCAGTTGTCATACAAAACTTTCAACTATAATGAGACTGCAAGCCCTAATGAGACGTGAAAAGGCCACACGTAGGTGCTCTAGTCAGTTGCCTAGCTGTGATGCCAGTGAACTAGCATCAACCATCATATGCATGAGTGAAGAACACCTTGATATCAATGATGTCCAATAAGATTATAATATGAACTACATATATAAATTAAAATTTTCTATTAGCTATGTTTAAAAAATTAAAAAGAAAAAATGAAATCAATATTGCTAATATGTTATTTCATTCAATATATACAAATATTATTTCAACATATAATCTATATACAAATTGCTGATAGTTTAAATTATTTTATTTGCATACTAAGTCTTTGAAATTGTGTGTGTATCTGTTTCACTTAGAGCACAATTCAATTCAGACTATATATATTTCATGTACTTAATTGTCACATGCGGTTAGTGTCTATTGTATTGGACAACACAGTTCTAGGTAATTCCAACCTCCAGTTGTCACATTCCCTTCTTTACTCTCCCAAGCCATGGAGTCTTCCCAGCCGAGTACTAGACAATGTAGAGGCCTCCCCATAGCTCTGACTTACAAGATATATATTTTAAGCTACTAAGTTTTGGATAATGTAATAAGCACTGATAGTGGAACATAGGTATCACTAGAAATGTTGGTTATGAGAACAGATGTTTTTATTTTTTGCCCTTTTATCAAGTTTATTTTATTTAGTTTTTATATTTTATTGAATTTATTGAGGTAACATTAATTAATAAAATTATATATGTTTCAGAGGTATGATTCTATAATACATTATCTGTATATTGTACTGCGTGTTCACCACCCTAAGTTGTCTCCTTCCATCATCATTTATACCTCTGTTATCCTCTCCTATCTCCCTTCAACCACCCCTTTATTTCTGGTAATCACCATATTATTGTCTGTGTCTATGAGGTTTTTTCCTTAATCCCTTCACCTTTTTCACCCAGCCCTCCTACCCCCTCTCTCTGACAGACTGGCAACCCAAGTGCTCATCAGTAGATGAGTAGATAAAAAAGCTGTGGTATATTTACACAATGGAATACTACTCAGCTATAAAAAAGAAGGAAATCTTACTTTTTGCAACAGTGTGGATGAACCTTAAGAGTGTTATGCTAAGTGAAATAAGCCAGTCAGAGAAAGACAAATACCATATGATTTCACTTATATGTGGAATCTAAAAAACAAAATGAACTAACAAGCAAAATAGAAACAGACTCATACATACAGAGTACAAGCTTAATAATTTTAGGGAAATATTAAACCATAGACTCTTAGAGGCCCTTAGAGACTCCGAGAAAAGCCCTTAAAGTCCATTTATTCTGACCTCACCCCATGCCAAACCATAATTACATCATCCACATCAAATGATCTACCCATCTTTGCTTGGTAATTTACAAGTTACACCTCACAATAAATGCACTGAATTTTTGAGCAATTTCGATTTTTTGAAAATTTTCCTTAACTAAAAAATGACCTTGATAATTTCTCTTTTGGCCTCTGGATCTACATTTCTAATCCCTCTGATGTAACAGCTGCTCAGAGCTTTGGAGACAATGAAAATACTTTTCATGAACATATCACCCCACATTCCAATATTTCTTTTATCATGCCGAAATTCCCAAATTCCTTCAGTTGCCTCTTCTAAGCCATGGTTTTCAGAATTTGAACTACCAAAAAAAAGTCCTGGCAACTCTCCATTTCTTGACTCTTCATAAATCCCAAATATAGAACTCAAAGTAAAATATATGCTCCAGATACAGCCTGACCAATACACAGTTCAATAAGACTGTTAGTCTTGTTCTACATGATGTAGTTTCGTGAAGGCAAGTTAAGATCGATGTTCTCTGTCCCTGGCTGGTGTGGCTCAGTGGACTGAGTGCTAGCCTGTGAACCAAAGGTTTGCTGGTTTGATTCCCAGTCAGGCCACATGCCTGGTTGTGAGCCAAGTCCCAACCGTGCAAGAGGCAACAACACATTGATGTTTCTCTCCCTTTCTTCCTCCCTCCCTTCCCCTCTCTCTAAAAATAATTTTTTTTAAATATTAAAAAATAAAGATTGATGCTCTCCAAAAGTATTTTTGAAGATAGGGCTTCCTCCCTCTGAATAGATATAGTCTGTTGGATTCATGCAGCATCTTAATATATTGTAGGAGAAGCATAGGGCTTAAAAGCAGAAGACCTAATCTTGAGTTAATACATCAATTTACTAGATATGTGACTTTGGGAAAGATACTTATATTGTCTGTATCACAGTTTATTTTTTAAAAAGTGATAATGTAGGAAAGTGGCATTTTTGGTAGGTTTGAATGTAAAGTATGTGTAAAGGATTTATAATCTATGAAAATCTACACAAATGTTAGGTTCTTTTATTATTAACATCAGCCTAAGAATAAGACTTGTTGATTATTTCCATTAAACTTTATCTTCTTGGTTTTGGCTCACTATGGAGAACTTTCTGTAAAATGTTACTCAGTCTGGTTTAGTAATTCAATAACCATTTATAAAGCATTCATTCTGTGTAATACATAGCATAATCAGTTCTCCTTAATGCCTTAGAAAGTTTATCAAAGTAGGTTACCATCAGCTGCCCACAGTCAGAGTCTATTAAATTTGATTTAAAACTTAAAATTCTGTTGTTTGTACCTGCTGATCCAGAACCCTGGGTCAGGCTGCCCAGAGCAGCAGCAACAGTAGCAACAGGTAGACTTTAGAGGCTGGTACATGGAGGCCACTGGTATAGTTTCCAGCTCCATTTCAAAGCTCCAAAAGTCAAAGTGAGCCAATGAAACTCCTGGAAGATAAAAGAGCTTTTTAAATAAGTAAATATATGGATCAAGACACTCTGGACTCAGACTGGTGTAAGGAAGTAGGCAGTTAAGGGTCAAGAAGTTAATCACTCCTTTGCAAGGCCTGAAGTGGCACCAGACAGAGGAACAAGCTGCAACATTTTGACTTAGCATGCCAGTCCACAATATACCCCCACTGTAAAAAAGCCAAGAGAGGGACTTCCGGCCAAGATGGAGGCATAGGTAGACACACTGTGCCTCCTCACACAAGCAAAAGAGGAAAAACAACAATTTAAAAAACAAAAACAGCCATATCTGACAGAAAACTGAACTGAGTGGAAGTCCGACAACCAAGGAGTTAAAGAAGACACGTTCATCCAGACCGGTAAGCGGGGTGGAGCCGGTGGAGAGCACTCACGACGTGGTTTGTGCAGCGGTACCAGCAACAGTCCAGCTGCCCAGAGAGACCTGTGGCAGGTGCATCTGGCCAAAACATGGCAGGCGCACTCGGAGAAACTGGGGCTGAGACTGGTGGACTAGGCAGTCCCTCATTCTTGTGCAGATAAAACCAGGAAGAAAAGCTGGGGAGCAGAACAGACCACGCGGCTCACCAACGCAGGGAAATAAAGCCTCAAACCACCAACTGAATACACCTGTGGGGGTTGAGGCGGCAGTGGGAGGAACTCCCAGCATCACAGGAGAGTTCGTTGGGGAGACCCACAGGGACTTGGAACTGTGCAGGCCCATCCACTCACCTTGGAGCCAGCAAAGAAGGGCCCAACTTGCTTGTGGGAAGCTGGGGAAGTGCGGAGAACAGAGCAAGCGCCATTGTTCTCTCAAGCCCCGCTCCCACCAGTAGCATCACAACACAATGACGTGGGTTACCCCGCCCAGGTGAACACCTAAGGCTCCACCCCTTAAAGTAACAGGCGCACCGAGGGAAAAAAAAAATGGCCCAAATGAAAGAACACATCAAAGCTCCAGAAAAAATACAACTAAGGGATGAAGAGATAGCCAACCTATCAGATGCACAGTTCAAAGCACTGGTAATCAAGATGCTCACAGGATTTGAAGAAAGATTGCTGCAATTACTTGAACAAATGAAGGATAATATACAGGAAATGAGGGGAAATGTTCAGGGAACCAATAGGGATGAGAAGGAAACTGGGACTCAAATCAATGAAGTGGACCAGAAAAAAAAAAATCCAACCAGAAAAGAATGAAGAAACAAGAATTCAAAAAACTGAGGAGAGGCTTAGGAACCTCCAGGACATCTTTAAATGTCCCAACATCTGAGTCATAGGGGTGCCAGAAGGAGAAGAGGAAGACCAAGGGATTGAAAACGTATTTGAACAAATAATGAAGGAGAGCTTCCCCAAGCTGGTGAAGGAAATAGACTTTCAGGAAGTCCAGGAAGATCAGAGACTCCCAAACAAGTTGGAGCCAAAGAGGAACACACCAAGACACATCATAATTACATTACCCAAGATTAAAAATAAGGAGAGAATCTTGGAAGCAGCAAGAGAAAAGGAGACAGTTACCTACAAAGGAATTCCCATAAGACTGTCAGCTGATACCTCAAAAGAGATTTTGCAGGCAAGAATGGGCTGGAAAGAAGTATTCCAAGTCATGAAAGGCAAGGACCTACATCCAAGAATACTCTATCCAGCAAAGCTATCATTTAGAATGGAAGGGCAGATAAAGTGCTTCTCAGATAAAGTCAAGTTCAAGGAGTTTATCAAAACCCAGCCTTTATTGTATGAAATGTTAAAGGGATTTATATAAAGCATAGAGGGATATCAACAGGGGAGTGGTAGGGGGAGAGAGGGGGAAAAGGTGCAGAGAATAAGTAGCTTAAATGGTAGGTAGAAAACAGACAGGGGGAGGTTAAGAATAGTATAGGAAGTGTAGAAGACAAAGAACTTATGGGTATGACCTATGGACAAAAACTAAAGGGCGGGGAATGGGGGGATGGGGTGGAGAGGAATAAAGGGGAGAAAATGTGACAACTGTAATAGCATAATCAATAAAATATATTTTAAAAAAAAGCCAGGAGAGAAGCACGTTTTCCAGTCTTTTTTATTTAACTTTTTTTTTCTATCTCATACAAGAACATCTACATAAAGTATAGCAATTTTAACTCTCAATTTTTTTTGTAAATGGTATAGAAAAAAAATGCAAGGTATTTTTCAGTTACAATATGGCATGGATGTATTATGGATTTTTCCATGCCTATGGGTCATATATCCTTGAAGGGACCTTATGGGTCAACTAGTGTTATGTGCTCATTTTACAGGAGAGACTCAAGCTGCAGTGGGTTGCTTAAAGATTCACAGAAAATTAGCCACAGCATCGACTACAATTTCCTATCTAATTAATTTCCTTTACGCCTTACTGATTAAGCCATTAAGGAGTTAAGCAGCTCTCTCCCTCTCCCCCTCCTTCCCTCCCTCTCTTTCTCTCCCCTTCTCTTACACACATTAAGTTGGAGTGTGAGGGGAAAGGGGACCAACATTACCTCTAATCTGATTCATGGAAATTTCTCTTCATAAATGGGAACTGGATGGACTGTTTTGTATTTTTTTTTAAAAAGCTGCCATGAACTGACTGAAATTATTTCACAGATCCACTGTCATTATGCAGACCCAGTCTTAGTTTCAGGTGGTGTCCTAAAACACCATGAACATCCACAGAGATGTGAGATCCAGCATGTCTCTTCTAAATGTGGGGTTGGAAACAGAATTAGCAAAGAAGAATGGGAGTCAATCATGGAAGATTTTCCAGAAGATGCAGCTCTTTAAAAGGGCAAGAGTAATGCTATAGACAAAGGAGAACAACGTGTGAAGTAAAGAGCATCTAAAAATATAGAAGTAGAAAGTCAAGTAGTATGAGGGAGGTGACAGGCAAATAGTCTTGCTTGTGGAAGGGTAGATACATGGAGAACTAGTGGAATGGGGTCTGAAATGGTGAGTTTTGGTATAATGTCTTGACACTATCTTGCACAGGGTGATAATTCCAGGGTTAAAACAATTTGGGGACATGTTATATTGTGGGATGGGTTTCAAAGTTAAATGCATACCTCCCAAACATAAAGTTGATTAGGACTAATTAACACCAGCTCTATTGTATAAAATGAGAGAGCTAAAGTATTCACATTTACTGTTTTTCATCTAAATCACTCTGTAAAATCTAGGCAAGTACTTAATTTGAAACTATACATGCTGTATATGTATTCACATTTCATAGTACATAGATACACAGCTATTGTTTTATTTAACTCCCTCATCAACCCTATGAGTTAAGCCTGAGGACACTTAGCATGTAGGGCAGTGCTGGAGTGCAGACCCCGGTTCTGAATCCAAGCTCTCTGTCAGCTGAAGCGTTGTAGGAATAATAATGGGCAATCGCTTGTGGTACCAAGTCCTCCTGGCAAAAGGCATTTCCGTTCAGGTGACAGAGACATTCCATATCCACTCTGAAGAGCTGAGTATTAGACCAGAGGCTTCTCTGAAAGACACTTTCTAACCTGACTATTCAAATGCAAAAATCTGCCACAAACAATATGGCAATGGATCTTGTGACTGCCAAGTATATGTATGTAGTAATTTGGAATTTTTCTAATTCTCTAAGTATAGAAAATGGAAATTTAAAGCATTGCCTTAATATGACATATAGAGATTTTGACCTTTACATTTTCTGGGGAAGATGAGCTATGTAGGCAACAAAATGTTTGGGTTTACTTTTTAATCATCTTTTCTGGAATAATTAATCCCATCTTTGCATTTCATCTTCAGAAATTTCTGTTACCTATACTTTTATAGGTTTACATTTTCTGACACACAGACATTATTAAGATACCTACTGATGCTTTATATTTTAATGCTTTTGTTTCAGTTTTACCTTTTGTAAGTTGATAATATTTTCAAGTATAAACTAGAGCCATTTTGTCCACTACTGGGTCAATGCTATTTCCTTTCTCTTTTTAATTTATGTGAGATGCTTTTTTGCTTTGTTTACTCACATACATCCTTATTTAATTTTTTTGTTCTTTCTGATACATTTTTTCTTGCCTAGTGGCTATTTCTATTTTGCCTTTTTCAAAATTCACTGTCAGTTTTAAATAGATTTTTAAAAAGAAATTCACATATTTGTTTTAACTCCTGATATTTTACTAAATAATGGGTATCCTATCACATCTAACCTGCTCAGTTACCTAGGTTGCTCTCTCATAGTCTCCTCAAATTAGATTTTCCTCAGGACTTTATTTTGCTTCAAAGAATGAGAATGGACCAGATAGAAATATTAGCAGGAAAAAAAAAGTCATTATGTAACTCCTTTTAAAACACCAGTGAATTGCATTAGAGTAAATGTAAGAAAAAGTCTGTTGATGATGATGTTAACAAAGTTTAAGTATTGCCATTTTAATTGACAGAACTACTAGACAGGTGCACGTAGTATTTACTCAGTCCCAGGAACTGTGATTCTCAGGGTGAACCTGCAAATCCAAATCCAAAGGGTCTATAAATTTTTATTTTCTCAGTTCTCAGGCCTTATGTGTAAAAAAAGATTGAGAGAAAAAAATGGCTATTTGACAGTAATACTTAATATTGTTCTACTTAGAGAAATTAAGTTCTACTAATTAAGTTCTACTTAATATTGTTCCACTTAGAGAAATATGATACTCTGAGAACAAAACTTTGACACTGAGCTTAGCTATTCAATGTCTGTCATGTCCCGTACTTACAGAACATAGTTTAGTTTACCCATACCGTTGCTTTGATATTGGCAGTAACCTTAAGAGGTTTGCAGAGAGCACACACTATCAATCTCAGTGTAGAGCTGAAAGAAGAGGAGGTGAGAGAGTCTAAGCAACTCACCAAAGTACAGACAGCTAATTAGAGGAAGATCCAGGTCTCTGAATTCCTAGTTCATGTTATCTCTACTATGTGGGTAGAATCATTTTTAATTGCTGATACTAGAACATTTTTCAGCCAATCAAAAGGGCAAATTCATATGGTCTCTCAAAATATTAGTTGTTTTTTTTTTTAATGGAGGGTTGGAATTGAAAGAAATAGGTTTGAATTTTGTATGGTTGCTAATTAGTTTGAAAATATTGGGCAACCATGTAATTTAATTTAATGTACTTTTTTTCCCCTACAAAGCAGGAGTTCAATTATTTATTTGTAATAAGTATTAAGACTTGAGAAGTAACTATTTCCATAAGTAAGGTCTGGATGTTTACCCTGTGCGTGCTGTGTTTTAGCTACACAGTAATAGAGAGTAAAGTGTTTTCATGAAGTTTCAATCCTAAGCAGATTTGACAACATTTTTGTGACCCAGATATTCCTAACCATGTTCAGCTATCCACCTTTCAAAGTATCAGTAGGTGTCTACCACTCCAGAAAATATCAGAGTATCAATTCAGTTGTCACTTCTACATAACAGTCAATGTGATAAGTGATTACAAGGAAGTAAAATTATCATATTTTGGGGTCAGACATCATTATTGTAACGCAGTCATTGCAATGCTAGAGAATTTCAAAACTTACAAACTTATTGTTACCAATGTTAGGGTTCTTGGGTTCCAAGGTAGAAATTGAGAGAAAACCCTAGAGAAATTTCCAGACAAATGTTATTAGACTTATGCTCGAGCATAGGAGAGGCAAAGCAGAGGAAAGAAAAGTCCTCTGAACTGACTTGGGGCTGGCTCTGCCTGGCTGTTTATAAAAGCTGGGGACAAAATGGGCTTGGATGAAAGATGGGCAATTTTTAAAAGGTGGACTTGTGGAATTTTCCCTTTCAGGGCAGGAAAAGCAAACGGCTCAAAGGGAGTAAAACTCTGCAGTTTTTGAGCAGGGAAGTGGAGGCAGGGTGACATTCCTGTTGGGTTTTACCTGGCCACCTGGTGTCCTTGGGATCAGGCAAGGGGTGGCCAGGTGGTACTAGCTCTGCAGTTTGGTGTCTTTGGGGATCCCAGGCCCAGGTTTCTCTGCTGCCTCACTATGGGGCTTAAATAATGGGAATGGCAAAAATATGTTATCAGCCTATCTTACCAAGTGAAATATTTCATCCAAATGCCCACTTTGCATTTCAATCTTCATGAAGGCATTTTATTTCCTCTAATATCTGAGATTCTTCTGGACTTTATCTTTGATTTATTTTAAAAGAAATTTTAGCAGTAATTAGAATAGAAAATCGGTAGCTCAAACTTAATGGAATTGAGGAGAATGTAGGAAGAGTTTTAGCTTAGAAAACTGCCCCAGTCATGAAGTGAGAACTCTTGATCTAAAAGGGAACATTTGCTCACTTAGTCAGGTGAGAGAAACTTTGTTGTTCTGCTGCTTGATACTCTCCCAGAGCAGTACCTTTCTGCTAGCTCAACTGCCATCTCTGATTTCAAAGAACAACTTTAATAAAACAGTCTGGCCTGTGTGAAGGAGCAAGGAAGTCATTCCTTTTTAATCGGTTATTTAGTGTGTCATGCTCCCAGATCAGCAGGATCCACATACTCTCCACTCTCTTAATGCCAGAAAGATGTCTTTATTTGTAAACAACATGTTCCAGGAAGTTCCATACACCTGCCATCCATAAAGCACAGTTCAGTTCTTTGGAAAAAGCTGGTGACTCAATAATTTTCGCTCTGTTTCTTCCATTGCCATTGATGGAGGATCATTGTACACAGGAAATTAAAGCCTAAAAGCAACACAGTCAGTTCTGTCAATACAGCATCGATAAAAACTGCACTACCGATCCCCATTTGCCTCACAATTCACCCAGGATTCTTGCCTATTTCATCTCAATGGAAACGCTCTGGTTCGGTGTTTTGAGGGACCAGTTGTGTGACTCACAGCCAGAGCAAGCAGATCAGCATTGATGATTAAAAGTGAGGGCTTTAGACTGCCTGAGTTTATATCCTAACTTCACAATTTACTGGCTGTGTGATTGTGGTCAAATTTCCTAACATCTGTGCCTCAAATTTACCATCAAATGAAAATGATAATATCTCCTTAACAGGGTTGGTTTTTTTTTAGGGTTACACAGATTAATATATGTTAAGTCTAAAATAGTGCATAGCACATGGGAAGTGCCTGACATGAACCTGTCCCTATCATCAGTTCAGGTGCCCAGCCATCCCAGTGATAATATATGTAACTTCAGAAAGGCAACACCTCTATGTAACTATACTGCCTCTCATGGACCATAGCCAGAGGTTATAAGTCAAAGGTCACCTCAGCTCCACATTCGGAGCAGGAATAGCACAATGTACTGAAAGAACAAAAAGACCCAGATTTTAATCATGTTTATTTTTGACTTGTTTTGGCTGGGGCTGTTACTTCACCTTGCTGTTCCAGTTTTTTGAACTATAAAAGTAAGGGAATTTTTCCAAGGGCTATGAAGACTGACTATGCTGCCTTTTGGCTTTTGAGCAGTAAGGGGGAAACCTGAATGGCTGGGTAAATGGGAAACAGCTTATTAAGTGCACATCTGTACACCATGTTCAGATGTGGGTCCTGACCGGGGATATGGATTTTAATAAGACAGACAAGAACGCTATACCCCTAGAGTACTGAGAATGCTATACATTCTAGAAAGGAAAAATCTATCAATCAATAATACATTGTACAAACAGGTAAATTATAAAATTCCAGGTCGATAAATGCTATGAGGAAATTAACACAAGGGAAAGTCTGGGTGATCTGGAAAGTTTTCTTTAAGATCATTTGAGAGCTGAAGGATAAGAAGTCAGCCATGTGACAAGAAGAAGAAGATCCAAGCTGGGTAGCTCAGCTGGTTAGAAAGTTATCCCATACACCTAAAGGTTGTGGGTTTGATTTCTGGTCAGGGCACATATCTTAAGTTGCAGGGTGACTCCTCAGTTAGGGTGCATACAGGAGGCAACCAATTGATATTTCTACCTCACATAGATGTTTCTCTCTCTCATCAATGTCCCTCTCTCTCTCTCTCACTCTCTCTCTTCTCTCTCTAAAATTAATAAGCATATCCTCAGTGGTGATTTTTAAAAGAAGAGTGTTCCAAGCAGAGGGAACAGTGATCCAAGCCCCACGGAAAGAAAATGAGGTCTGTCTGGAAAAATACAGCCATCGTTAATATAATGAGAACAGTTTGTGTGATATTGATGTAACCTGGCAGCCAAGGAGAGTGGACTGAAATGTATATTTGTGAACAATGATGACTTCACTGTACTAGTCAGTGGGGATGATGGATGCTTTTGAGTGAGCATGTGTATTGTATGGCCATCACATTCAAAATGACTGAGCGAGTAGAGCAATGAATCTGCATCAAATTTTGCATTAAGCTTAAACATTCCTCTGTGGAAACTATTCAGATGATTCAGAAGGCCACAGCTTTGGGCAACTGGTGATTGGCAGCTTCATCATGACAACATGCCCACTCGTGCATCATGTCTCATGCAGAGTTTTTAGGTGAAACATCAAATCACCCAGTGATTCAGCTCCCCTACTGCCCATATTTGGTGTCCTGTGACTTCTGGCTTTTCCCAAAACTAAAATCACCTTTGAAAGGGAAAAGATTTCAGACTATCTATGAGATTCAGGAAAATACAACAGGGCAGCTGATGGTGATTGGGAGAGCTGTGTAAAGTCGTAAAGTGCCTACTTTGAATGGGACTGAGGTGTCATTGTCCTGTGTACAATGTTTCTTGTATCTTGCATCTTCTTCAATAGGTGTCTATTTTTCATATTACGTGGCTGGTTACCTTCTGAACGGACCTCATATGTTCAGGGTAGCACATTCACCAAAGTGTAAGTAGTAGGGCAAGTATTTTAGTCCCTTTTAATCTTCTACAAAAAAAAGAAAGATTAAGAATTTTAAAATTTATTGAACAAATATTATTGACTATACACTACGCTGGAGATAGTGTTTTTCACATTCATTGTTAATGGAAAATATGCAGAGATACTAAGATGCAAATGGTATTGTCTCCTCTTGAAAACTTTAAAATCTAGTAGGGTAATAAGACAAAATCATACTAACTGGAAAGCTGAACATTATGTTTCTTATGAGAAGAATGAAATTCTTCAAAGGAGAATGAGATAGATAAGATAGATAGATAGATGATAGATAGATAGTTAGATAGAATCAAAATTGGAATGGAAAAAAGGACCAAGTGGTAGGAAAAAGTTCAAGAAAGAGCATTTAAAAAGGTTAGGGTAAGTAAGACCATTTACTAAGGTCTAGAAGGCTCAGAAGTTTTTTAAAAATTTTATATATATGTATATAATCATTATTTTTTTCATTACCCTTTAGTCCCCTTGTACTTCTTCCCCCTAAAACTCTTTATTTTACAGTAGTTTTTTTTTTTTAAGATTGTATTTATTTATTTTTAGAGAGAGGGAAAGGGAGGGAGACAGAGAGGGAGAGAAACAGCAATGCATGGTTGCCTCTCACATGGTCCTCACTGGGGACCTGGCCCACAACCCAGGCATGTGCCCTGACTGGGAATCGAACTGGGACCCTCTGGTTCCCAGCCCGCACTCAATCCACTGAGCTACGCCAGCCAGGGCTATTTTACAGTAGTTTTAGACTCACAAGAAATGAAAAATAGTACACAATTCTCATATACCTTTCATGCAGCTTTCACCAATGATAGTTTCTTACATAATCATAGTACATTATAATAAAAACCAGGAAATTGATATTTGTAAAATACTGTTAACTAAACTGTAGATCTTATTAGGATTTCACCAGCTTTTATATGTACTCATTTGTTTGGATGTTTGTATGTAATTCTATGAAAAATTGTCACACATATAGATTCATGTAGACATCACCACAGAGAGGACATAGACCTACCCGTTCCATTGCCACAAAGAAAATACCTTGCGTGACCCTTTTAACAGTCGTACCTCTCCAGTTCTAACCTCTGGAAATCACTGATCAGTTCTCTACCTGTTTATTTTTGCAATTTCAAGACTATTATATAGGTAGAATTAAACAGCATGCCACCTTTTGCAATGGGCTTTTTTCATCAAGCACAGTGCGTTGAGCTCCATCAACGTTGTTGCACGCATCGATAGTTCGTTCCTTTAGTGCTGAACAGTGTTCCACTGAGTGAACACGCTGCAATTTATTCACGTGCTCACCAGCTGAAAGGAATTTGGAGGTGTTTCCACTACTCGGTTATTACAAGAAAAGCTGCCTTGAATACATACAAGTTTTTGTGTACTAATATAAATTTTTATTTCTCTGGGACAAGCACACGCAGGAGTGTGATAGGTGGGATTTTAATAAATTTCAAGTCATTAGCCACTTTGAACATCCTTGTATAATTTTTAAATTATGTATTTGAGATACGAATTAGAATTTCCATATCCATGGGAATGTACATATTTTAAATGCTTTTAATACATATTTTGTTCTCAAGAAAAGACATGCTAATTTTCAGTCACTGCCACCAGCACTTTGTGAATAGACCCATTCTCCAGTCTTGCAATTACTGCCAACCTGAAAGTCAGAACTAGTATCATGTTTCAATTTGCATTTTGATTACTTATAAGGAGAGAATTTCTATGATTTACATTTCTTTGTGAATTTCCTATTCTCTATCCTTAGTCTTTTCCTACTTTTGTATGGGAATTTTAATTTTTCTTACTGATATCTGTGTTTGTGTATATATGTTATTTATACATGTACAGAAAAGTAGTATTACAAAAATGTTCATAATTAGTGATTTGCTTTTCAACATTTTTTAAGTTACTTTATTGTTGTTCAGTTACAGTTGTCTGCATCCCCCACCCCCTGCTCCGCCTGACCCCTGCCAAACCCACCTCCCTCCCTTGCTTCCACCCTCCCCCTTCCTTTTGTCCATGTGTCCTTTATAGTGGTTCCTGAATACCCTTCTCCCCACTGTCCCTCCCCCCTCCCTTCTGGCTATTGTTAGATTGTTCTTAATTTCAATGTTTCTGCTTACGTTTTTCTTGCTTTTTTCTTTGTTGATTATGTTCCAGTTAAAGGTGAGATCATATGGTATTTGCCCCTCACCGCCTGGCTTATTTCGCTCAGCATAATGCTCTCCAGTTCCATCCATGCTGTAACTGCTATACAGGCAAATCTGCAGTCCCTTTCCCTGTATGGTTTTTGCAGTAGATTTTATGTTTATAGAGTCTTTCTGCATGTGAAAATTATATAATTTACCAGTGTTTTGTGTAGCAATTTTATGTTCTTTTTTTTTCTTTCAAACACATACTTATGAATTTTGGAATTTATTTCAAAGTAAGAAAATAGACAAGGTAAACAACTAACCTTATTCTTCTCCAAGATTAGACAGTGGTCCTAACTGCAAAAATAGAATACATTGTCTTTCTCCACTGATTTAAAATGCTGCCTGTTTCATATACCAAACTCTTATACCAAAATATGTTTTAAATTTATTTTTCTCTTTCACTGTCTCTTTTTCTATTCTTATATCAATATCATTATATTTTATTAAATATTAGCTTTGAGATACATTTTTATAATCTATAAAATTAAGTCCACTATCACTATTTAACTAAGTATCAAAAAGTCACATGGCACCATGGCACATGGAGACTTTTATTACAATTAGAAAAATGTTTAAATCTATTTGGAAATAACTAATCTGTTTTTAATATGAAAAATTTTCATTCAGTCTCTCAGTAAAAATGTATCATATACTACTTGCTAAAGGATCATTTTATTTTGTTGTGTTATTATGAACTAATCATTTTCACTTTATGTTTTCTCCCTGGTTATCATTAGAGTATGGGAAAATATATTAAATTTGTAACAAGTCATCTTACTGAATTTTTTATTAGTTCTAACATATTTTTAAAGGCTACTTCATATAGGTTTCCTAGGAAGGTAAAACAGTCATCCCATCTGCAAATAGTGATAATTTTATCTTTACTTCTTCAGTTTTATACCTCCTATATCATGTTCTCCTTGATGCATTCCCAATCACATCTAGAATAATTTTAGGTAAGAGAAGTAATATAATTATATATTAATCATATGTATATTAACAGATGTCCTAATATAAAATCCTTGCATTTGGAGAATAAATAAGTAGTGGGATATTATTTTATTTTCATATCATGCTAATATTCTTTTAATTTTTACATTAATTCATATGTGAGACTGGGTTACAGTGAGGTTTTGCTAATTATATATAAACACACTATATACCTTTCTTTCATTCTCTAATTATACTACACCAATTTAACAGCATGGGAATTATTTGTTTAGGGAATATTTGGGGGGTAAAAACTGCTCACACACCCATCTGGGTCCGGCACCTGGGGCAAGGGGAGAGTGTTTCTCTGATATCTCTCTTCGTTCCCCACGTAACTATTTGTTCTTGGAGCTTCCAATCTCTTCTTCCATCCACTTTTCTATTTTGTTTATGTATATTTTCATAGAAAATAATCAATTTTCCTTGAAATTCTTAACTTCATTGCCACAGAACTCTACAATGCATTCTATGATTTAGCAATAAACATTTTAATTAAAAAATTAGACATTCACTGAATTCTTTCTGACTATAGTATGCAAATAGAAGTAAAAATTAAAATACTTTTTTCTTAAACTTAGTAAAATTTTCCTCTTTTTTTTCAAATTTTATTATTTCCCCCCAGAGAGGAAACATTTAACTCATATGTGTCCACACACTTTTTTCTCTCTCTTGACTGTGGTCTCTCATATCTTCTCTTCTCCAGCCCCTTTTAACCTGACTTACGTTCAAACTTTTCCCCTTCCTCTCCTGCTTCAAAAAAACAAAAATAATTATAATTTAGAAAAATTCAGAATAACATATTCCTAAAATGCTTCAGTTAATCTATTCCTCACCACCTGGGCAAATCATAATTTCCTGAGAAGAAACAGAGTATGCAATTTCTGAGAACTCTATAGCATGGCTCCGTAAAAACCTTTCAGGAAGTCACATGTGTCAGGAGTAGCCTTGCTTCTAGACCAGAGGCTGGGTGGAATAAGATTACCCATGAAGGTATATTTCTGTAGAGACTCTTCAGCTTTCTAGACTCAATTATGTTTGGCTTAAGAAATATGGACAGAAACCAGTCGCTTAGAATGAAAGATGCTAATGCTAATGCACAGAAGCTGTATTCATGAAAAATACCTCACAGTTCAAGGAATATACTTACTTATTCTTTATGATAGGCTATAATAAATCTTGACATTTTACTAATCTTCAATTTGGGGACTTTGGGATATAAGGAAAAAAACTGACTCAAAGTCGCTTCAAAAAAAAAAAAATAAAGATGTTTAACAAAGTATGTAAATAGTAGCAGAACTAGAAAACCAGCAGAGCCTGGAACAGTTAGAAACCTTTTTGCATACATTGTTCTCACATGCTCCCAGAAATGGCACACCTTGAGTAAGGGACCCAGTTACTTCCCATCAACACTTTCTCTGCTGTCCCTTCCAAAAAATGCAAGATATGACCCTGCCATAAAGGAGCTCATAGTCAAACTATATAATCTCTAGAATAAAAAATGGCTTTATGATTGCTGTCTGAAACCTCACAGAAAGTACCTTATTATCATGTCATTTAAGGGAAAGATGCTTTGTATCTGGTGACTAGCAGATGCAGGGTCAAGCAAAGTAAAATTAGAAATTGTACTGCAGCCCTGGCCGGCATGGCTCAGTTGTTTGGTTTCACCCCGCAAAGTGAAAGCTCTCTGGTTCAATTCCTGGTCAGGGCACATAACTGGGTTGTGGGCCTGGTCCCTGGTTGGGGTGTGTGTGAGAGGCAACTGATCTATGTTTCTCTGTCACATCAATGTTTCTCTCCCTCTGTTCCTCCATACATTCTCCTCTATCTAAATAAATAAATAAATAAAACCTTAAAAAAAAAAAAGAAAGAAAAGAAATTGTAATGGAAAAACAAATGGATTTTTTCATTAATTTCACATGTTACTGTTTTTTTTTTTTTTAATTTTAGTACTTAGTTGACACATAGCCCTTTTTCATCCCTCCCCCGGCTTTCAATGCCACTTAAAGAAAACATCCTGGGATGTGTATTATTGTGCCCTAATTACAGTTGAGGGCATAGTGTCATGTGATTATGGTATAATAACTAAAGCTCTGGAGTGCCTTTTTATTCCATTAAAAACTGACCTGAGCTTTGGATCACAGAGCTTTGCATTGATTTGTCTTTTCTGTGGTTTCCTCTCCACAGGTCTGCTTCCTCATACAGGGTGATGTATTGAATCATGACGCACAGGGGTCAGTGAAATGAACTATCTTTCCCATGAGAAACAATTAATCATTCAACAGTTGCTATTAACATGCCCCTACTGTAAGTGAGTAAAGTCATATGAAGTGTATGGAAATTGTGGGGCAGATGAGCATTACATCAATATCATTTGGTGTTCACGATGAAGACATTAATTTTCTCATCTGCAAATAGGAGGCATTTGGGTTGCAAAAAAGAACATGTTGATAAGTTTAGTTGCTATAAGAAGAAATTGCCCTATTGCTTCTGTGGAAGTGACACTTCTTTGAGATTATTTTAAATTTTGTTTTCTCCCTGTTCCAATGATTAATATTGCACCTGACCATGTCCTCTAATGGGAAGAGTTCCCAGACTTTTCTAGAATTGATAAGGTGCCTCTGTTCTCACCGTGGGCAGCATAGGTCTCATCTCACTTTGTCTCTGCACTGGATTCCCATTTGGGGGAAAGAAACTGGAAGGGGTGGCATGAGCTAGGACCATTCAAATCAGTCTAAATATATCTACTAGGGCTTACTGCAAGCCGGATTTTGTACTAGGCAATGCAACATGAATAAGAAAGCCAGTGACTCTTACCTTATCCAGCTTGGAAAGCAAACTTGAACCCAATGGGGCATGTACCAAAATGTTCTCGGAAATGTGTGTTGTTTACAATGTGAAAATTCAGAAATGACCCAAATGCCTATTAATAAGAGACTGGCAAAATAAAATGTGAAATATCCATACAATGGAAAAATCAATTATTTATAAAGAGTGAGGTAGAATTCTATGTAGAAAAACCTCTAAGACATGAATGATGTGTCTGTACAAAGTGATACATCCAGTATGGTATTTTTATATAAATACAAATAATATGTTATATTTTCTCCATAATCATCATATGCATAGTAAATCACCCTGAAAGAATACCCTCCAAAGCAGGTCCTCCTAATGCACAGGAGCAGGAGTGCTATGCACATTGGAGACGGGTTATTTGATGACAGTCTGGCAGTGATCCTTGAGGCACTTATACCAACTTGATCGTTCTGGTTAACTTCAGGAAGTGAATGAGATCAGAATTAAAGATAGTTGTCAAAGGTAGCTTTAGCTATATCTACGATGTCTACAATATTTTAATTCTTAAAGGAGATCACATTAATGAGTTAAATGTATATCAAGTATTAATTTAAAGTAAGTAATAAGTTATTCCTGCTTTCTAAGTGCTAATAATCCAGAGAAGAAATGGTTTATATTCAAATAATTTTGATGAAAAACAAAGTGTGGCCAGGGCTTTTCTTATTGTTCTAACCATGGGTGGTGGGAATATCTGTTTTTCTGTTTCTTGGAGGAGGAAGAGTTTATAAAAGTGTCCTTGATAAAAGCAAGATTTTCCACTGTACATCATTCTGGGCAGCTCTGCTATTCTCATTAGTGTCATCCAACAAGTTAGCCATGTTACCAGATAGAATCCAGGGGAGGCAAGAAAGGCAGTGGAGGGAGAGCCAAAGGGAAGATTCTGGCCTGTATCTCTTGTAAGTGGATTGTTTGCTATTAAATAAAACTGGCTCTGGCTATCTAAAGTTAAGGGGAATGAATTGGTAGGATATTACGGGTTCACATTACCAATGAGAGGCTGGAGGACT
Organism: Micronycteris hirsuta; assembly: GCA_004026765.1. Lineage (NCBI taxonomy): Eukaryota > Metazoa > Chordata > Mammalia > Chiroptera > Phyllostomidae > Micronycteris > Micronycteris hirsuta. The sequence goes on from PVJI01000754.1 coordinate 167,358, forward strand.
GAACTTAAAAAATATAGGTAGATACCAAGCACCTTGAGGCAGTAAAAATGCAGGTGGTGATGGAGGAGAACACAAAATCCTTCATTTAACAATAGCAACATGAACATGAATAAAATATAGTAGCATCATCATCTTTGTAACTTATTAACTGATTAGGCCAGACTAGACCTCATGCACTTTGCTGCCAGAAGGAAGAGAGAGAGAGAGAGAGAGAGAGAGAGTGAGCAGAGAGGAGAGGGAGAAGGAGAGGGAGACGGAGAGAGGAGAGGGAGAGAAAGGTCCCATAGTGGATGGCAGACATACATAAACAAGTACTACTGGAGTCTTCCCAAATGGAAATGGTGTGGGAAGGACAAATGATGGAGAGCCCAGAGAAAGAACTGGTCGTTAACTGGCCATTTTACTAGTACAAGGTACTGCTCTAAGCACTTTACATGGGCATTATTTCATTTGGTAGTCACAATAACTCTGTGAGTTAGGTATTATCACCAGTATTATTATTCCTGTTTCACATGCGGGGTTAAAGTAACTTTCTCAGGATTACAGAGATGCCAGTTTGGAAGTTTGACTTCTGAGTCTATAGTTTTAATGACCTGCTACTGCAGATGTCCTCTCTGTATCCCCTCCTCGCCTTTTATTCTCCCCATGCCCCACAGGAAAAGCGAACACTTTAAAATATTAAATAGAAAAATGTATAAGATACATTATACTTAAAGCAACCCAAAGGGTTGTCATAGATGTAATCTCAGTTTTTCCCGTCATACTTACATACTTCGGGCGAGAGAATACTTCAATTCTTATTTTTTCTATACTAAAGGAGGAGATTATAAACTATATGACTTGCCCAAGTGTCCTCCCAATTAAGATCTAAATTGAGACAAGGGCTCAGAACCAGTGAATTAGTAAAGTAACAAATTCATCCCTCTGGTCAGGAAATTATGAGTGATCCCTCCCCACTTCAGTGAGGTTTCTGGAACCAGTCCTCATTAAGAACTATGCACTATAAACCACGAATCAGAATAGGTCATCGAGTCCCCCTGTTTAAAATTGCCCATTGGCTCCCATTACATGTACAATAAAACCTTAATTCCTTACCATGTGAAGTGACAGGCATCTATTTCACCTCTGGGCCTCATGTCTTTCCAATCTCTCTCATATTCTGTTTTTGTCTTGTTTTTAAATACAAGGTCTGTCCAGAAATAATCTAGCCATGCACTATAGAAAATAGAGACATTTATTGAAGAAGATACAAGACACAAGAAATGTTGTACATAAAACAATGGCACTTCAGTCCCCTTGAAAGTAGGCACCTTGGGACCTCACACAGTTCTCTCAATCGCCATCAGCTGCCCTGTCATATTTTCCTGAATCTCATCAACCGTCTGACACTTCTTTCCTTTCAAAGGTTATTTTAGTTTTGGGGAAAGCCAGAAGTTGGAGGGCACCAAATCTGGGCTGTAGCAGGCCTGAGTCACCTGGGTGACTTGATATTTTGCCAAAAAACTCTGCATGAGACCGTGATGCATGAGCAGGCATGTTGTTGTGATGAAATTGTCAATCTCCAGTTGCCCATAGCTGCTGCCTTCTGAACCATCTGAATAGTTTCCACATAGGAATGTTGAAGCTTAATGCAAAATTCGATCTGATTTGTTGCTCTACTAACTCAGTCATTTTGAATGTGATAGTCACATAGTACATATACTCACTCAATGGTGTCTACCGCCCCCACTGACTAGTACAGTGAAGTTGTCATTTTCACGCATGTGCATTCCAGGCCACACCTCTTGGCTGCCAGGTTACATCAATGTCACACAAAATGTTCTCATTATATTAACAATGGCTAGACTTTTTCTGACAAACCTCATATAAATTGAATTTTGGTGTTGATTATTGGTGTATTTTTGCTATAGCAGCTCCAAACATGAAGAGACTCAGATTACCAAGTTTCTAAATGCTGTGCTATAATTCTATTGATTTTTTTTTTTTTTTGAGGTACAAGATACAAAATGGTCCTGTTCGAAACTTTCCATTGTATGCAGCTATTTAGGTGTTCTTCCGATGAAGTCAAGGACATTTAAGTTGTTCAATGCTTCTCATACCTGGTAGTGTATCGGGGTGGATATGAACGTTTCCTGTGGCCATCTTCTCACACCCTTAGCTAAAAAATTATCCCTCAGACTTTGCTATTTTGATAGGTTAGAAAAGAAAAACAAGAACATACTCTTATTTACAGTTATATTTTTAAAATAATTGTTTTCTTTCATGAGGGAAAAGAAGAAACTTCATATAGTAATTTTTCTTTTTTTATTACGTATAGTAATTTTTCTATCTGAAGGCTTTTTATCAGAGATCATATAAATTCATATTAGTAACATTTTATAAAACTGCATGGAATTTGGTCCCAAGTATGGTATATTTAACATTCTATAACAAGTGAATGGCAAAAAGTGATAGTTTTACTGTGCTCTTAGAGAGGGTGTGAATACCTACTGTTTGCAAGTTATTGCCAGGGCCAAATCCAACCATGTTTTAAAGACCCATGCTATGCAGGCTCTACAGTCTAGCTTCCTTTCATGCTGCATGCTGGGCTTCTTTCAGGAAAAAGAACAGAATGAGAAATGGACATAAAGATCTGGGTTCTTCCATCTTGGAGGTCTTGATCTGATTTTTTGACTCAGCTTTCTCTTGGTCAGCTGAAAGAGAGTTCTAGAAACTACGCCTTGAGATCAGTGGTCTGTGACTTTACCTTGTTTTGCTGCCATAAAATGCAGCTTGGGCATAGCAGTGTGGAACGTGTGCCTAGTAGGAAAACAAAATCCTACATTATAGGTCTTATTAATGTCAGCTATAAAGCAAAATGAGGACAGTTGATTGTTGATTCGATGACATGATTTAAGTCATACATGGGATGGATGCTTAATACAAGTTTATTTTTCCAATATCCCATCACCAAGAGGGCATATTGATTGTTTATTCATTCGAGATATCTAATATCACTGAGGAATTAGATATCAAGTTTTGCGTGCAGTAGTATTTCTTGGAACTTTATAGATATAGTAGTGAAAAGGTAGGGGGAAACACCACAGACAATGAGTGTTGTCTATTTCCCAGTCTAGATTTATTCTCCACCCAAGCCTTTCCCCATGGCAGTAGCTGAGCTGTGTGGACTGTACATCAGCAGATTTCCTTGCCTTATGACTTCTGATTGGAAGGCAGGGACACAGAAACCATGGAGTATATTTTTCTAGCTCCCTCTCTGCCAGGCTTGGGGTGGCAGTGGCTGCATTCCCTACCAAAACACCTCCCTAGAGATCCTTTCTGATTGCTGCAGCTCTCTCCAGATTCTGTAACTGTTCTTCCTCTTTTCTTCTCAGGCTGGGGTGATAATAGCTCCTAGATACTTTACCATCTCCTATTGTGTTCCTAGCCTTGCCAGCACACCTGTAAGTCAGCCTTTTATTAATTCCTATCAGTCGTGTCAGTTGAGTAGGTCATCTGTTTCCTATCAAGACTCTGACTGATACAATATGAGAATGATTACAAATATTTTAATACAGCCATATGATGGATATTATGTAATTGTTACACATTTTTACAAATAATATTTAATGTCATGAGAAAAATGCTCCAAATTGGGAAAAAAGGGTATAAAATTAAAACAAGAGTATGGCCTCAATTTTGAAAAGCTAAAGTGTGTGGCATTGTTCATGTGTATGACAAAAAAAATATTACTTAAAAGATTGGGAGGAAATATACTGAGCCATTAATTAAGGACTTATTTAATAAATGGATTTTAGAAATGTTTTAAATGTTTTCTTAGTTCTATTTTTCTGTTTTTCAAATTAGCTCCTATGAGCTAATATATTTTATAGTTAAATTTAAAAGTAAGCTCTTATTTACATAAATATGTGTGTCTCATATATATATATATGTGTGTGTATATACATATATAAAAGCATATATATGTATATACTATTTGCATCCAACATTAGCATTGTAGGTAAAGGACTGGCCCTACCATGCTCTTTCAAGTAAACTTTACCTCCCAAAATGCTTTTTATTGTTTCAGAATTCCATGTGATGTCTCAGCATAAAAGTATCAGAGAAACTTGGATGAAAAAGATCATGTATATTAAGCAAAAATCTTACAGAAGAAAGAGATTATATAGAATTCTATAATATTGTAATCTTTTGAGACTCTAAATGGAATGCAATCTTTATCAAAATAGAATAATAGTTATTAAGCAAATAACTACTATTTCTATAGCACTTTTTATTTTTAAATCCCTTGTACATAGAAGGAAACCAAGGAGTGATTTGTGTCCCCCTGGAAAAGTTTTAGCACCATGCAACACTAAATTATTGTCACTTAAATCTCTGGAATCCACTTGCACATATTAGTTTTCAGGGCTGACTAAGTGTAATTAATAAAGTTACAGGCTATGGTTAACTGAATATTGTTCAGAAAACTTTGATTATATAAAGAGGAGCATTGTCATAGACATGTTCTGTTTCATAGTTCACTCCAATTTTGGTAAGAAAGGAGATTTCATTCATTGTTACACATTGTAAGAGTTGTCAAATAAGTAGGAACAAGTGGAGATTGGAAAATGAATCAGGAAATAAGAGAATAAAAGCTGAAGTGAGAGCTGGTCATCCTGACCTAATTAATATAATGCTGATCCCTGGAAGTGAATTATTGTATAATCAGTGACTTTTAATTTCAAGTTTTATGCCAAGGTAAGTTGATTATAATGTGTGATGAAACAGAATGCTCTGGGCAGCTGATAAGGGCAACTTAGAAGCAGAATATCTGACAGTTTCTCCAGCTCAGTCAGACTCGCACACTGTTACATATCTGCTTCAAATCTTTAAATTTTGTTTAAAAATAGAAGTTTTTATAAAGAGTAAAAAATAAAAGTTATATTAAGTAGAAAAGTAAAAACTTTCCCACTCCCCCACACACAATGTACTCCTTTGGTGTACCCACTATAAAAAATAGTTTGATGTGTATTGTTCTACATGATTTTCTGTGGGCATATGTGTGTGTGTGTTCCTTTGTTCCTTTTCACATAAAACAATCTTATTATTCATACTGTTTTGCAATCCAGGTTTTAAAAAGTAATAGATATGAATCTACTTTATTTTCCATTTCCCACCAAATTTATCTATCATTTTAAGTTACATAAATATACATAAATCATCCTTGTTATAAAAAATCTGTTTCAGTTCTCACTGCCATTTATACAAGAGGGAAGAACATGTTATCAAACAGTCCTCCTCGTGACCCAATTTTCCCTTTTCCTCTACTTCCCCACCTGTTTCCTCCCTTCGTTCTATATCACACTCCAGTACCATCAAGTACAAATGCAGGGCTTGACTGACACCGTGTAGTGTGGATCCCATAAGCAATGTACTGTTCAGACTAAATCTTAACTGAAGTTCCACTGTTTGATTGGCACAGATAAGAAATGTTCTGGGAGCTGCCCACTTCCTGCCATCGACCCCTCATTTATTTTTCTCCTCACAATTGTCTCACTAAAATCACTTTCAAAGCTAGAGCAAACTCTTTAGTAAGAACCCCTAACCATACAAAAAAATTATGGGATTCTGCATTTCTCTATTATGCAACTAAAAATAAAGCTAAAATAAACCACTAAATAAATACCATATTTTTTCTGTATTTTTTAAAGTTTATAGTACTTTTCTGACTTTTTCAAGTTTGTAATTTATTGTGATTTATTTTTAATTCTAAAGAAATGTCTACTTTTATATCTAATTTTGTATTCCTGATTTTGTCTTCTTTTCTTTAAAGAAGATGCTACAAAATGCATAAGGTTTAGATTCCATAAAACCTGGATATATCTCAGATTATTATTTATCTTATACCATGCATCATTCATAAATATTTTCAGATTTATTGAATGTTTAATAAAAGTAATAAAATTGTAAAAAAGAAACAAAAAATGAAGCTTTTGCCTTAGAACTGTTGATCCTTCTCTGCCGCTCTATCCCAGTGCCAGTTCTAGTTTTATGTTTTCCTCCTTGTGACTCAGCTCCTATTTTAATTCTTATCTCCAGTATCTGTGTTTGTATCTTATTTCTCCTTCTCACCCCTCACCTATAATCCACCACACCTTCCAACACATGATCTTCTCTCATCATATTTCCCATTAAGCCCCAATTTTCTACTCCTTTAGAAAAGTATCTTTTATTAAAATTTTACTCCTGGCTGTTAGTGAGACTTTGGCTGCTGCTTGATTTTCACTCTGTTTGCAACTGGATCCTTCTGCCACCGTAATGCAGATGCCACACCCACAACCCTTCAGGGCAGACCCAGATGCTAATGGTGGAATCTCCCTGACTCCAGCTCTCCTGCCATATTGCCCACTGTGGAGTACTCGCTCCACCACCAGTCTCCCCCCAGACTTTTGTGACCTTGCGTGGGTCTGACCAGGTCTTGTGGAGAATACCAGACCCTACACAGAGACAGTAAGTACAGTGGAGAGATCACTTGCCCCTCTCCTACCTGCCTTATTTTCCCTGCATACTAGTGCTGTCGTCTGCTTTCTCAGGCTCAAAACCCAGAGTCCACTTTGATGCTGCCTGCTCTTTTGCTTCCTGCGTCCAGGCTAGTCTTGCCAATTCTTTGTTTTCCTCCCATCCAATTTTATTTCTACTTCCATCACTTGGTTTCAAGCTTTTATTACAAATAATATAATGATGATAATTATTTTTATTATAATGTTCTTTTGTCCAGGGACTGTGCTAAATGTTTCTTCTTTATTATCACTTAATTGTCACAAAATCATGACAAGGGAGATGCTATTGTTATCCTGTATTTTTTGCCAGGAGAAGTTAAGGTTTAGAGATTCGAGTAATGGCCAAAGGTCATTCAGCTTACAAATGGCAATGCCAAACATCAAGTTCAGGATATTCAGCAAGGGTATCCTAACTGCAACTTTGTCAGTTACTCTGCTACTCATCTTATCTGCCTAAATTGTTCTACATTTTAACTTTCCAAAGGCTTTCCAATGCCTACAGAATAAAGTCAAAATTATTACATTAATAAATAACAGCCATACTCTCTTTGTGTACTTCATGTACTCATGCTCTCCTCTATCTAACCTTAAGTTCTCATCCGTCCTTCAAAGCATTTTTCAGTTCTCACCTACTATAAGGGGCCATTCCGAAGCCTCCAATCTATAAACATCTCTTCAGTTCCTTAAAAATTAGTATCATATGCTACTTCATTTCTTTATTGCTTTTCTTATGTGATTTTTCTTTTATCTCTTTGTTCTTACATGGTAAAAGGGTCTAGGAATCTCTGGGGTCTGTTTTATAAGGCACTAATCTCATCCATGAGGATTCCACCCTTATAACTTAAGTACTTCCCAAAGGCCCTATCTCATAATGCCCTCATCTTTATGGAGGATTAGATTTCAATTTCAATTAGGATATGAATTTGGGATGATACAAACATTCAGACTATAGCAGTAGGCCAGCAGGCTGGAGACTCAGAAAGAGTTGCAGTTCAAGGCCAAAGGCAGTTTACTGGAAGAATTCTCACTCTCTTGGGCGAGGTCTGTCTTTATATTAGGACTTCAACCAGTTAGATGAAACTTACAATATGGAGAACAATCTGCTTTACTCAAAGTCTACTGTAGTCAATGTTAATACAATCCAAAAAACACTTTCATAGAAACATCTAGAATAGTGTTTGGCCAAATATCTGGATACAATAGCCTAGACAAGTTAACACATAAAAGTAACTGTGACATACGTGCCAAGTCTACTCTTTGAACCCACCAAGTCTTCCAGTGGCCTGAGAGCTCCTACTGATTGGTTACATTCTAGTTTTACTTCTTTGCCTTTCTAGTCTGCACATGTCTACTTTGTGATCACTCTCGAGGCCTCTACCTCAGGGTAAAGGGTTTATCTGTTCTAATTAACTCTCCAACTTTACTGATATCACTTGCTTATACTCACTTCCACACCATCCACACCAAACAACTCACTCTTTCACTCTTCCAAGCATGCTCTGTCAACTTCACTCTTTGCCAGTAATACCTTCTCACCAAAGTAACCGCTTATTTAGCTGATACACCTCAGCTGAGACTTCAGCAAACCCCCATTTTCCCTCCCCAGGCACCATTTATGCCTCTCTCTTTTATACAGCCTTGGACCTTTATTGACAACATCAATAGAGCTATTATTCTCATTGCTAAATTCTGAGCCTCATCAGGATATTGATTTTATCTGTATAGGCACAATAAATTTGTGATAAAATGTGTCTATCTTTGGGAGAGGCAGCTGTAGTTTTATGAAATTTAGATAAGCTAAATAATCTCCATATGCTTCCATTTCTTAATCTGTAAAATAGAGATACAAATAATATCTAACTCACACAACTGTTATGAGGAATAAATGAAATTGTGAGCCTAAAGTACTAGAATAATACCTGAGATCTAGTGAACACTAGATACATGAGACCTATTATTATTATTATAATGAAAATCATCTAGTGTTTCCAGTATCCTTCAGCAGGGCTATGTTAGAACCAACTCATTTGATTATCAGTATTTTTAAGAATTTAGTGAGCCAATTGTTAAACATGCCTATCAGTAAAAATTAAATTTTAACCCTGGCCAAATGGTTGGTTGGAACGTTGTCCCGGTGCACCAGGGTTGTGGATGCAGCGTTGTGGGTTTGTTCCCCTGTAGGGGCACATGCAGGAGTCAGTCAATGAATGTGTGAATAGGTGGAACAACAGGCAATGTCTCTCTCAATCTAAAAATCAATAAAAATTTTTAAAAAATTAAATTTTGCCCAGCTGGTGTAGCTCAGTGGATTGAGCGCGGGCTGGGAACCAGAGGGTCCCAGTTCAATTCCCAGTCAGGGCACATGCCTGGGTTGCAGGCCAGGTCCCCAGTGAGGGCCATGTTAGAGGCAACCATACATTGCTCTTTCTCCCTCCCTTCTCCTATCTCTGAAAATAAATAAATAAAAAATCTTAAAAAAATTAAATTTTATAAACTTATAATTCAATATATTATATTAAAAATAAAGTTCATAAATATTTAAAACATCATATCCCAGATTTTTAACTCTATTTTAATATTCTATGCTCTTGAGGTTATTTAACTCTGTTGAATCAGCATGTGGAAACACCACAATGATGGTGCGCTACTATGTTTGTTCCCAATTCTACTCCAGTAATGTTATATTGGTAACTTGATGATGGTCATGATGGCAATTTTTCACTACAGAAAGTAGTTAACATTACAAATCAGGGCCTGGTTCATTGTTTCATTGTTTGGACTAAACAGAGTGATGGAGAAAATGTTAATAACGCAAATTACACTTAACTGTGTTGTGTGTAGTGCGAAAGATGAAAGAGGTTACTATTTAATGAATATAACTTTTGTACAAGAGTTACTAGTTCAACAATAAACATATATCAGATTTAATGATATCTGATCCCAAAAGCATTATTGGGAAAAGAGGTAGCAGCTTGGGATGTAACTTTATTTGTCAAATAATGGTTCAATTACATACCAGTTCTGCAAAAAGTAACAGAAGCATTCCGTGAGAATCAATTGGATATATAGAATTTATAAAAGAGCATTTACAATTATTTATAATTTGTGTGCTATGCATGTCTTTTGTATGTGTAAAATTGATAATCAACATATGTATGTATATACCTATATGCATCTACTATATACAAAATACACACACTATTTTTTCCTCAAAGTGTGCTGTGAAACATTTACTAGCATATCACTGCCTTCAGATTTTCTTACCATCCAAGGATAAAGAGAAAAATCTAGGGAGAGTCATGAACAATTGTGGTCATCAATCTACCACTGTGTGTTCTGCCCACCACATATATTCATCTCAAGATAGACAGGAAATCTTGTTTATCTTCATTAAGCAAACTGCCTGTAAATGGGGTCAGACTAGCTGTAAACAAACACACAAAAATCCTTTGTCTCTAGATTATGGTCCTGCTTTCCTCCCCCATTTTCTGAATATTAGCAGTTTGGTAAGCCTATTCTAGATAAGGATAAAATAGTTAAATTTATAGTCATAGTTCTTTTTTTTCTCACAAAACAACTCCATTTAATGCAAATAAGTAAGTAAAATCAAGATATAGAGTAAAAATTAAAAAGCAGTTTTGTAGAATTAAGTATGCTAAATAAAATTTAATATTTCAAACACCAAAAAAATGTGTTTAATATGCAATGATTTGCAAAGGGTAAGAAGTAGACACACAAAATAAATGTGTAAAGTGAAAAACAAAGAAGGTGTAAAAATAGATTACCTTACTTCCAGTAGAAAGCCTAGGGTTATAGGGTAAATGTGATAATACCCTTTCTTTTCCTGAATGCCCTTACCAAAATTTGTAATTATATATTTACTTGTTGACTAGATGTTTTGTTGATTTTTTAACATTCTTTGCACCTAACACAGTGTCTGGTACTGTGAATAATTAAATGTTGAATCAATGCCTGAATGAATGAGATGATAATGGTATTTTTAGAAAAATGAAAATTATATAAGCATTTCAGTAACAGTTTCCTCGTTAGAATCACTGCCTGCATAGTCTTCAAAAGTAAAACAGTAGAAAGGAAGGGCCTTCCTAATAGTTGAAGATGGCCATAGCTCTTTACTTTTAAAGGCTGCAGAAGAATTTCAAAACTATCTTAACTTTAACATTTATTCAAACTAATCAACCCTACTCCCTCAGCACAACAGTGCAATCCTTACAAATACTACTCATGAATCTCTTTATAATGCTGCTGCGCATTGATTATATTCACACATTTGGCTTTCCAAAACAGTAAAGATTATCTCTCAGGTTATTTAGTGAATCATATAAAAAAATCCTGTCCACTGATTCAGAAAATAGTTAAAGAAGAAAGGAAAAAGGAAAATATTTAATATTCATTGAGTGATTGAGTGCCAGGTCCTAATTTAATCTAATTTAATTCTCTAGAACAGTTCTTCAAGTATTATAATCCCCATTTTATAGATGAGAAACCTGAGGCTCAGAGAGGTCAAGTAACTTGGTCAAGTTTATAGTTAAAGTGACAGGTGTGGGAGTTGAACTCCAGCATGTCTCTCTGACTTTAAAGCTTTTGTTCTTTTTACCATCTAATTATATTAATTTTATCTGCTCTTTCTTAATCAAGATAGGTTCATAGTCTTTATTTTCATTTTAATTAGGAAGAAACTTTATAATTTTTAGTGGGAATGTAATTGAAAAAAGCAGTACCAGCCAAAAGTATACTGTTTCAGCCCTCAAAAATGAACATTCTTACGAGCTGTTGTTCATGCTGCCTCAAAATTCTGACTAAAATATGCTTCTTCTGCTAATGAAGATCCCAAGTCTTGCTTTACCCCTGGTATCATTCATCCAATTCTGGTTGGCACTGGTTCATACCTGAACTCCCAGAATCAGTATATTCCCAAGCCAAACCATTCTTCTAGCTCATATTATGTCTGCTTTCATGGAGGGAGTCTCAGAGAAAAGGAAACAGATATAGGCTGTGTAAATAAAGCATATTGTAGGTTGGTAGTGAAGTAATTTTAGAGGAAGTTTGAATTTTGCTAAGTAATAGCAATTATAAAGTCTAACCAAAATTACAGTAACCACCATACATAATATGAAAGAGAAAGATACTCTAAGCCAGTGGTAAGAGGAGACAGGCTGACATCAGTGTGCACATAGGGACCGAAAAAAGAGCCCTCGGAGAATTAATATAATTTATTTGGGAGGCAAGCACAAGGCATTTTAATTCCACTAACTCTTCTATTTGACTAACTTACTTTTATCATCTATTCTCTTCCTAGCCAAATGTTCTCTAATCTTGTGCTCCTCAAACTTGAATGCACATGAAAACCTCCCAGAGAGCTTGGTAAAATGCAGATTCTGATGGAGTACCTCCAGGGCGAGGTCTGAGGTCCTTCCTGTCTAACAAGCTCCCAGGTGATGTCCATGCTGCTGACTTGGAATCTCACTTTGAGGAGCAAAGTTTTTGCCCATTAAACACTCTTTTTTGGGGGGTAACTAGGTGTGCATGGGTAAAGGAATAAAAAGATCTAGCATCTTACAAAGTAAGGTAAAAAAGAATAGTATATATTTTACATTTTAAAAATTTCTCCACTTTGGACTATGAACATTGAACTTTGACATTACATATCAGACTCATTTCAGTAACCTATTTGGCTTGCCTTTTAAAAATAAACAATATTTATTTACTGTGCTGACATCTGGAATTTGAAACCAGTTAGTTACTCAAAGTTAAGTCTGTGTTTATGTGACTGAAAATGAATCTAGACTTCTACTTTTAGAGAATCTAATAAGGTAATTTTTTATTATATGGATGAATTTTTGAAGCCACAAGAATAAACATCAATTTCACTCATTTGCATGGGTTTACATGTTGTTTAAATCAAAATCATGACTTTAAGTTTAAAATACATACGACATAATTTTGAAGGTTTTCTTTTGACATGCAGTATAAGTTTCAGTCTAGCCAGAGAACCCAGTCTAAGAAAAGGCCTTATAGGGAAACAAAAGAAAAAAATAAACAAATGGGACTACATTAAACTAAAAAGTTTTTTCATAGCAAAAGAACCTAAATAAAATGAAAAGACACCCAATGAATGGGAGAATGTATTCACTAATACATATGATAAGGGACTAATATTCAAAATTTATAAGGAAATTATACAACTCAACACAAAAAACAAACAATCCAATTTAAAGATGGTAAAGGACCTGAATAGACAGTTCTCCAAAAAGGACATACAGATAGCCAATAGACATATGAAAAGCTGCCCAACATCACTAATCATCAGAGAAATGTAAATTAAAACCACAGTGAGATACCATCTCATACCTGTCAGAATCATCAATAAATCAATAAGCAAGGGTTGACAAGGGTATGGAGAAAAGGCAACCCTTGTGTACTGTTGGTGGGAATGCAGACTGGTGCAGCCACTGTGGAAACAGTATGGAGTTATTTCAAAAAATTAAAAATGCAACTGCCTTATGACCCAGTAACTTCACTTCTGGGAATTTATTTAAAGAAACCTGAAACATTAATTTGAAAGAATACTGTATTTTTCCATGATAATGCATACTTTTTGCCCAAATTTTTGAGGAAAAAAATGAGGGTACACCTTATACATGGGTAATACTAAAACATGGTTGCATATTATACACCCCTATGTTCATTAAAGCATGAATTACAATAGTCAACATTAGGAAGCAGCCAAAGTGCTCATCAGTAGATGCATGAATAAAAAAGCTGTGGTACATGAACACAATGGAACACTGCTTGGCCATAAAGAAGAAGACAATCTTACCTTTTGGGGCAGCATGGATGGACCTGAAGAGTATTATGCTAAATGAAATAAGCTAGTCAGAGAAAGACAAATAACATATTATTTCACTTATATGTGGAATCTAATGAACAGAATAAACTAACTAACAAAATAGAAACTATAGACACAGAGAACAGACTGAAAGCTATCAGATGGGAGGAGGCTAGAGGACTGGGTAAAAATGGTGAAGGGATTGAGCAAAAAAGAAAAGAAGAGACACCTATAGACAGACAACAGTATGGTGATTACTGGAGGGAAAGGGGGTGGCAGGAGGTAGGCGAGGGTAAAGGGAGAATAAATGGTGATGGAAGGAAACTTAACTTGGGCTGTCTTTCACCCAGTGCTTACAAGGGTGGGTTGAACTTTAAAGGCAATTTTAGGAACAAATAGAGGGCAGAAATGGCTTCCTACAGGGAAATCCTCTTGCACCCGCTAATTGATAGTCAAAGAGATAGATGTCAAGAAGAAAGAACTTTAAAGTCCCAGTGTGATTAGGCCCCACAGGACTAAACTGCGTAATAGGAGTGTCACATAAATCGTCTTTGCATACTGCAAAGTACCCTTCAAATGTGAAAAAATATTATTATTATTAATGATTCAAAATGAACAGTAGTAAATTATTGAGAGGAAAAACTATTTTTGATGTGGAGTAAACATTAATTCCACAGAAACCTATAAAATGCATTTAATATTTAATATATTAAAATTGAAATATTTGTTCAGATCTTCAGATGTGAAGTCACCTATATCTCCCAAATCTTAGTAGTTGCCTCATCCTTTGTGGAAAGATGCATACATTTACAAACATGTACACAAATTTACTGGGATTGGAATTCTTCCCTAGTCATGTCCCCCCACCCCTGACTTGTCATTTTTCTAAGGAGATATGTAAATGAATTAAAGACAGTTGACTTGGTCAGCTCAGGGAGAAACAGGACAAAAGACCAGGGAACCCCTTGTTCCATAAAACAATCAAGAATTGACAGCAGAAGCTGGAGACTCAAGGAATACCAACTACAACACAATAAATTAGTGTAGTGGTTTGCAAATACATATGGTGCTAGGACCAGCTGCTCAGGATCACCTGGAAACTGGGTAGAATTACAAACTGTCAGTTTCCACTCAGGATACACTGAATCAGAATCAATAAGGTTTGGATTCAGCAGCCTCTTTTAACTAGTAATCCAGGTGAATTGATGAATGCTAAACTTTTAGAACAAGAAGGTCAGTAGTTCCCACTCCTGGCTACTTGTTGAATCTATTTAAGGACTGTATTGTTTGCTAGGCCTGCTATAACAAATACTACAGGCTGAGTGGCTTCAACCACCAAAATTATTTCCTCACAGTTCTGGAGGCTAGAAGTCTGCGATCAAGGTGTCAACAGGGCTGGCTCCTTCTGAGGTCTCTCTGTTTGGTTTGTAGATGACCTCTTCTCCTGTGTCTTCACATGGACTTCTGTGTGTGTGTCTGTGTCCTGATTTCCTATTCTTGGAAGCATACCAGTCATATTAGATTCTGACTCACCCAAGGACCTCATTTTAACTTAATTACCTATTTAAAGACCCTCTCTCCAAATACAGTCACATTTGAGGTACTGGGGGTTAGGCCTTCAACATATGGATTTTGGGGGGACATAATATAGCCTATAACAAAAGTCTTTAATTAAAGAAAAACACAATGGCCCACATGAAACTAACTAAATCTGATTTCTTTGGAGTGGAGGCCACACATAAGTATTTCTTAAAAGTTTACTTGTAATTCAAATTTGTAGCCAGGCTAGAAGTAAAAGGCCAAACAAGTGGGCACACATAAGGGGATCTGGTCATCATTAGTCACATGCTGCATGGTCCAGTTCAGACGGGCAGACCCTAGCAAGGCTAGAGAGTGTTACATGGTAGCAAGAACTCAACCACGGGAAGATTGGTTTAGGGCAGCATATCCACCCAAGCCCTGAGGCAGAGTAGACAGGTTGACAATTCATATAGTAGAACTGAAGTGCAGGTGGGAAAGCAATGTCAGAATGGGTGCAAAAGATTAGAACTCAGCTGCAATGTAAACAGCTGACAACTCTCGGAGCACAGCTTTCTGGCCTGTGGGTTCTGGCCAAGAATTTGTTCCCACAGCTAGAGGACATAGCTGCAGAAACCCAAGGGATGGCGGTGAAGGAAGTCAGATAGCCTCTGAGGCTTCTACAAGAGACCCTGCCTTTTAATACCTCCAATACATCTCTTTAGAGGGTTTAGAGAAAATGAAAACAAGACAACCGGCAACCACAAACAAATCTCTAACCTGAAGATGGAATGCGTGCATGGACTACTGATGTATCAAGAGTTATACAATTTTAGTGAGTTCCTGGACTTTATTTCATGTAAATGATGGGGCGTTTCACAGAGTGACTTGCTAAGCTTCTAGCCATCTTTGTCAAAGTCAATAATCTCCGCTTTGTTCTCCCTCACAGAGGAAGCCAGTCTTGTTCAAACTGTCATTATTAGCTCCATTTCTAATGCCACAAAATTAAAGGACTGTTGTAAAGAAACAAATGGAATCCAGGAATAGCACACAGTCTCTTTGAAAGAGCTCACCTCCTCATCCTCATCCACCCACCCAGCCCAGAGACTGGAGAATTACAGGGAACCAGTTGAGTCATAATGTTATTGATTTCCTTCTAATCGGATTTTTCTCAAGTCCAGCAACAGTCAAGTGTTTACAAGACTTCTTTTTTCAAAACAACTCAAAAGTAATTCCTAGCAGACAAGCTAGAAACCATAAAATCAATAATACTGCTACTAAGGATTTTCATCTACCCGTGAGGAGGATATTTATTTATAGAAGAACTGGCCACTCCAGTTTAGTGTGGTAATAACATGGTACAGCTAGTTCAAAGAGTGGCATGGTTGAACACAGCCTTGTATTATGCCCACTGTAAATGGTCTCTATGAGGAAGAGCCTATAATTTAGAGAGATTTGCCATGAATGGTAGAGCCCAGGTCATTGTAATGGATACTTTTTACCAGCTGTGTTTGTGGAGACGGCATGTAAAAAGGAAGGAAAACGGGTAGCTTCAGGAAACCTGAAAGGGGAAAGTGAGCTTCATATGCTTTTACCTACATGTAAGATATATTACACCCAACCTGAATCCCTGGTGGTTGAAGACTTACTACAAAGGCATTTTAGAATTCTTAAAATGGAGTATATATGTTTTGCTCTTTGAAGAATCATTTTCCCACAGCCCTACTTAAAATTTTCTCTCTCTTTATATGCTTCTCAAGTTATAGGAAAAACTATGTGCTCTTTTCAATTACATTTTTATAATACGGTTTATCATTGGGAGGAAGACAGACAACACTGATTCAAATGTCAAGCTATTTTCCAGAGAATTCCTTGGAACATGGTTCTGTTGACCTTTTGTGGTACACCCTGATAGTCTTTGTAATTGCTCCTGGAAAAGCAGGAGGTGAAAATTGTAGGTATGGCTTTTCCAAAACCAGTCTCTGCAAATCCATGAAGCAATCTTTTAGACATTTAAAAAATAATTATTAAGTAAATGTTATCAGGAATTAGGGAATAGCGGATCTGAACTTTAATCTCCACATGCTTCTCTGCCGTTGTCATTCCAAATTTCTATCAGTCAGCTGTGATAGGATGACATTTGCACAGTGGTATGCTGATAAAGGTTTAAAACTGGCTGTACAGGAAAAATACCCCTGATTTGTATTGTTTGATAATTTCTGTGGTGTAAATATTCCCACATGGGCCATTTAAAGCTACCAACATGAAGTCATTGAAAGCAGAGTTAGGAAGAGAATGTACCATTATACAGTATTTCCAGAATGTGGATACAATTGAAGTTCAAAAAAAAAAACCCTCAGAAGCACACACAATAACAAAATGTAGTAAAATAATTAGGAATTTATGAGTTTTGAGTATTTATGATCTTGTTTTTAATATAATTCTGTAATTATACTATTATATCATTTAATTTTAATAATGACTGTGTTCATCATCTAGCCTGTAAAATTCCAGAAAATCTAAATTTGGTTCTCGTGAGTCAGTAGAAGCTACTTCCAGCACAATACTGGTCCTCCAGAAGGTGAAACCTGGAGTTATGAATTAAAGGAAAACCCAGGCTCATAACATCAAATGCTAGGTACTCTGTAAAATCTGAGTTTGTAAGTGGAGACTGATCAAATAGTAAGACAGGGTTGGGGAATAAAGCCAGAACCAAATATCCAACTGGTGACCTGGAGATACATTATATTGGGGAGTTCTGGTGCCACTGAGCCAGCCTGTACATTTTTCATGGCAGAAATCAGCTAGATCTGAGAGATAGCTGCCACGTTTAGGCAAGATGCATGAACTCCAATTTACCAATGTCCGAACTACTCCCCATCATCTCTTTCCTGTGGTTTGTTTCATTTGTGTACATTACTTTGGAAGGTTGGAGAATTTCAGAATCAGCACTTCACTAAATATACCCACTGAAGTGGCTTTGGCTCATGGCTTTAAGTAACATCTACATGCTATTGTAGACTCCCACATTTATATTTCCAGTCAGACTTCTACCCTGAACTACAGACTCATATCTAGTTGCCTACTCACCATCTCTACTTAGATGTTAATAGCCATCTCAAACCTAAACTGTTCAAACCTGAACTGCTCCTGCCACAGTCTTCAACAGCTCAGAAAATAGCTACTTCATCCTTCTATCTTCCTGGCCAAAAATCATGGCCTTATCTTTGATTCTTCTGTTTCTCTCTGTCCCATATCCTATCCATCATCAAATTGCCTCAACTGTACTTCAAAATACATGCAGAAACTGACCTTTGTTATTTTAACCTCATCCAAATTATCTTCCATAATCTCTCCCCTGTGAGAGATTGCCATTGCCTCCTAACTGGTCTTCTACTTCTATCCTTGTCCACCGACAGCCTATTCCCACTGCAACCAGTATGAGCATTTTACAATTTAATTTGAGCCATATACTTTTTTCTACTGAAAAAACTCAAAAATTTCCTATTTTACTTAGAGTGAAAGCCAGAGTCTTCAAGCTTTTGTTTTTGATGTTGCCTAACCAGATATTCTCTCCAGATGCCCCCACAGCCCTTCATCCCATCTCTTAGGCCTCTCTCAAATGCCATCTCCAGGCCTTTCTATTCAAAATTACAACCTCCATCAAATTTACCCTGTTTTGTTTTTCCTCTGTAGCACTTATCACCAGCTGAAAGTCAATAAATTTTACTTATTTGTTTTCCCCCACTAAAATTTAAGCTTCTTGAGGGCAGAAATTGTTGTTCGTTTTGTTCACTGCCATGTCCCCATGTTAGAAACAGTGACTAGGATGGTAGGGGCTCAATAAATATCAGTTAAAGGAATGGATAACCTGCCACTGGCATTAAACACATTTCAATATGATTAGAGAAGGGCGATAGGATGGGGGAAGAGAAGGCAAGGGGAAAGGAGTGGGGGAGAAATAGGAAAATAGACCATTGGGCAACCAAGAAACTAACTTATTTAGGTTCCCTGCTGAGAGTCAGCTAAGGTCATGGAACTCTAGAAAATTCTAACACTCATGGTGTGGAATAGGGAAACACATAAAGAACGGCTGCATGCCGTCTTAGGATGATCGTTACTTTTGAAGTAAGATAAATGCTGTTGCTTCTCGTAAGTGTGTTATTTTCTTTGGCATGTGATTTAATCCCTCTGAGCCTCTCCTGGTTCTCCTTTCTTTGCATTTTCTTCTTCCTTTTATGTAGTTGTCTTCTCCGGCATTCCTTAACACCTTGGTCTCTTAAAAGCTATATCCAGCATCCGTTTCCTTCACCCTCTTCTCATCTGACTCTCTAGCCTGATTGGACCATTCTTTTCACCTCCATGACTTTGTTCATGGTATTCCCTCAGTGTGAAGAAAAAAGACAACACAAATTCAACTCTACCCTCTTCAGATTAATCTTCCTTTGCTTTCCTATGGTCCTATATCACAATTCTCTCATAATTGCAAGATGTCATGGGAAAGTTAGAGAAAGGGTTAGATCACAGGGTCATCATTTCATAGCCATGTTCACTTGAACCAATCCCGTGTACTTTCTACAATTCAGTTTTGCATGTGAAAAATGGGCAGGTAGCTAGACCTAGTGGTTCTGACAACAGAATTTTAGGGTAGTATCACAGCCCTGATCAAAGTAATATCTCTAAGCCTCAGCATCTTCCTCAATAAAAGTGCGAATAATAGTACCCACCCACTTCAAATGGTTGTGAGAATCTGATGAGGTTATAAAGCACTGATATACTGCCTGACCCATGGTAAGCACTCAATCCAAGTATTGACATTATAATTATGGGGCTATTGTAAAGACCCATGAGCTATGTATGTGTATTGGGGATCTGATTGCCTGTCTAAATCTACTCCCCAACTTTTTGCATTCTACTCTATATTTTATGAGGCTAAGCTGGGGCCTCTATCAAAGGATTTCTTTTTCCTCTGGCTCTGCTCAGGCAGTGGAAGCACTAACAGGAGATAGGCTTCTTCCTTGGGAAGGCTCCATGGGTCCCTAGTAAAGGCCACAGCTCCAGTCAGGTGGCTCTCTCTACAGAGCTCTCTACTTCCTCTCCGGGAACTGGGAACTACTCTCTCCTCTTGAAAATGCCTTCCTGCTATTATGAGCTCTGGGGCATCATACTATATTGGTTTTCCTTCACCCTTTCTGCTTCCTTGTGAGAGTCTGTTTATTAAACTCTATTGAATTTTAGTATGCTAAGTACTTCCTGCTGAAACCTATAGATATATTGTAGATCTCAGTACTTCATGAAGTTTTGACATATGCCTTTAGCCTACATGCATTTTTTAATCTTGCATCTCTAGGAACTAGCAGTGTCAAGCACTTGAAAGAATTTAAAAACAAAGTCCACTGTTATCAATAAAAATATCCACTGCTTACCAAACATCTCCTAGATATCCCATAGGAAACTCCAGATCAGAATGTCTACTGCTGTTTAGTCATCTGCTACTTTTTCAACCTGCTCTTCCTTTTGTATTCCTAAACAACTGTTGTTAAGAATAGCAACACCATTCTGACTGCCCACGTGAAAACCTTAGGTCATTTGATGACCTAAGGACATTATATCTACTTAGGACATTATATCCAATCTGTGCAAGGGTAACAAGGAATAAAGCAAATGTTAAAAAAGCCAGACAGATAAATGACATTGATCTGGATACCATTTACTCCTTCACTACTACTTCCTATGTGACACTTTTCCAGCACCCTCCACAGTTCTGGTCACAGATCACTATCATCTGAAAAATATCTTATGACTCTGTTTTATCTCCACAGACAATAAGGAGTAAAGATATACCCTTCAAAGGGTAAAGATTTTTGAGGACAAAAATGTGTCTGATTTTCTGTTTATACTGAGCACACTACAGAGCTTCAGGCACATAGTAGATATTCAGAAATGAATGAATAAAGGAGTAATATATAGAAGAATTAACTTTTTCTATGGAAAGAATTAACTTTCTGAAAAACAAGATTGGAAACAAATTACTTTAAATGGGACTTATTTTTTGTAGAACGACACTACTCCACATTCTTAGACATTCTTTTCTGAGTCTTTTATAAGAAGTAGTTCTCATCAGCACCAATAGATGAAAATCATTACCAGGGGCTAAGTAAGTGCCTCTGCAAAATGAACACTTCAGAGCTGGTTGAGAAATGGGGATGCCTACATTGCTCCACAAGACTTTGCCTCTTTGCTTCACTCCAACATCCCCAGACTCAGGCCTTTCTCTAAGCTTCCAGGTTAAAGTCCCTTTACTATTTTCATTTGTTTGCTTGTTGATTCTGGCTGTTAGCTGTGGTTCTGTAAGTGTTCAAAGGCCTATCTACTTCCTTCCAGAAATAATTGATGCAAATGAGACATGAGAAAAATTTGAATAACTGGTAGAGAAGTTTGAGTTTCCTTTTTTGGAAAATAAAACCCTCGAACTTGATCATGTGTGAAAGTAGACTATTTCAGTGAAAGGAGATGATTTTTAAAAATAACCTTTTGTCACTAACCTAGCTGAACAGAGAGGGGGGTTGGGACAAGGCAGCATAATTGTGATTTGTGTTTATTATTTCCTTGGTTCTGCCCTAATGGGTTTATGAGAATTGACTATAATGAACAAACAATGGTTGTGACGAATGAGTTCATTGATTAATTCATAAAACGTATGGTAGACTTCCTTATGCCAGAAATATTTGGGCAAATGAAAATCAAGAATTAATAAATGATATGGCATCAAAATAATGTTTTGAAGCAGATCAGAAAGTCAACTAATTAGGGTTTTATTGATCTGGAAAAAATGAAATCCCGGTTCTATTCTAGGCACAATTGCGCCAAGCTTAGCTTCGAATTGGAGATGAAAACTGTGTTTTTTAAAACTTCAGAGGATACTACTTCCAATTCTCATACCTAGCTATATGTTATCCAAGTTTTGCTCTGTAAAATTCATGCTGCAAAATTAAAGAATGCTATACACAAGGAGCAGTTACTACCTCATATTGGTCTGTATAGGCAGGCCTGTGCTGTGCTATCAAAAAGCTCCAGCATCACAGTGGTTTAACTAAACAAAAGTTTACTTTTGCCTTTCACAAAGTGTGGCTAGTAGAGGTAACTATCCAGGGTAGGCTCTTTTTATCTTGTTTTACTTCTGTTTCCACATGTACGTCCAATATGGTTGATTACTTTACCAGAGAGGAGAGTGCTGAAGTGTCTTCTACCAACAATTAAATACTCCAGTCAGAAGATGTCACATAGTACCTGATGTCCAAGATTGAACTCTAAATCATTACCGTAACACAGAAGTGCTAGAGAGCTGCAACCAGTATAGCCTCAATTCCCTCATCTCCAAAGACCACAGGCAAACCTCTCCTTAGTTTGGAGAATACTAAGTTTTTGGAGAATACTCCAAAAATTTGGAGTATTATTATTATATTATAGTATATTACATATAATTATATATAATATATTATTATATTACATATAATTATATATTATATTATTATTATAATATTAAAAATTTGGAGAATACTAAATTTTTACCTGAAGAAGATCATAATAGAGGGGAACTCAGTTTGATTCATGGATGCATCAAGTCCAAGGTGAATGACCTTGGAACAAAGTATTAAACTTCTTCAAGTTCACTTTCCTCATTTGTCAGATGGGGATAATAGTAATATCAATATTACAGGATTGTGATATGAAAAGGAATAATATAGAGAAAGTGGCTGGCATTGAATAAGAATTTAATAAATGCTTGGTCATCCCAGAAACTGCAATCAGGCCCAAATTTGCACTCGCTTTTCATGTTATACCTTCCCCCATACACTAGGAAATGCCTATGAGAAAGAAATTAAGTAGCGCTGGCCAGAGAAGACTGAACTGGGGAACAAGCAAATGTCTGGACCTAAAATATCTGTGTGGAGGCTGTGAAGTGTTTATGTCACTAGAATGAAAATTGTCTCTGAGCCTTGTAAATCCTGCCCAACAAATAGATTTCAGTTGGAACTTTGCCAGTTCTCTGGAAATGATGGTGATAAACAACAGGCAATCTGATTCTCTGGACCATTTAAAAGCTAATCTAATATAATTGAAATATTTTAAAAAGGTCAATATAAGCCTTGCATATAAAGCCTATATAAAACTAACTCACAAATACACTTTGCCTCTTAAATTTACTTTCAGGAAGAGATATAGATATAGCTTTTTAAATAAAACTCACATGAAAAATTAGAATTTATGGACAATAATTATAGGTATGATTCCTCACTTTACAATGGAATTAAGGATAGAATAAATAGCAATACTTTGCACTTTAAAGTGGTCTGATTTGCCAACAAACTATTAAGAATACAACTCTAATCATATAGGGCTCCTATGAGAACTAGGGATCATTTCTAGAGGACTCCATTTATCTTCTTCTTTTCTGCAGCCTTCCAAAAGAATCATGTCAATATCCAAGTAAGCATAATCACAAGCATTTAAATTATGATGATTTCCAACCCCTGGAGAGTAGAAGATTTTTATTTCCAGAGTTGCTGCATTATGTTACTGAAAATATCCAGTTTTCAACAAAAAATAAGAAAGATTCCAAAAAGAAAAGAAGGAACCTCATATGGCCCATACACAGGTAAAAAGCAATCTCTAGAAACGGTTGCTGAGGAAACCCTGATGTCAGATTTATAGGACAAAGACTTTAAATCAGTTAGTTTAGGTATTATCAAAGTGCTAAAGGAAACCATATCTGAAGAACGAAAGGAAAGTATGTGAACAATAACACTAAATATAGAATATCAATAAAAATATAGAAAGTACTTTTAAAAGCCAAACAGAAATTCTAGAGTTGAAAAGTACAATTACTTAAATGAAAAATTCTGTAGGGACATTCAACAGCAGATTTAAGCTACAAAAGAGAGGAATGAACCTTAAAATAGGTTAATTAAGTTTACCCAGTCTATGAAACAGAAAATTAAAAGCATGAATAAAAATGAGGAGCCTCGGAGAACTGTGAGACTCCACTGACTATATCAACATAGGTCTAATGGAAATACAAGAAGGACAGGATAGAAAAGATCAGAAGAACAGTTGGAAAATAATGGCTGAAAACTTTCCAAATTTGATTTCAAAACATATTAATCTACACATACAAGAGATATAATGGACTCTGCGTAGGATAAACTCAAAGATATCTACAATGAGACTTATCATAATAAAACTGTTGAATTTCAAAGACAAAGAGAAATATTAAAAGCAGCAAGAGAAGCAATTCATCACATATGGGGGAGGGGCCTAAAATACCCCAGAATTTATTTATAAAACATTGTGCATTTATTCTTACATGTTTAAACTTCAGTCACCTTCAAAGTACTCTCCATTTAATGCAATTCACCTATTGAGATGTTTTTTCCACTGTTCAGAATAGTTTTTAAACTCATCAGTTTTGATGCTTCTGCTGTTTTTTGTTTCACCTCTTCCACATAGGCAAAACATTTCCCTTTGAGGACTTTTTTCACCCAGAGAAACCAAAAACATAAGTCACTCATGGTGAGATTGGGATGGCACATGGGAGTCATGCCATTTTTGGGTCAAAAACTGCTGAACGCTCAGCATAGTGTGGGCAGGTGCACCTGTACATCACCCATCATGAAATGAGCAAATGTGTTGAAAGAGTCTTCAAAAAAATTTCACTGAAGCCAAACACAGCCTCTCACAACAATGCCAGCTGATGCACTGATACAGACGTGTTCCTGGAACACTCACCTGGTAGGGGAAGCCTGTACAACAAGAGGCCTGCCCTCCAGAAGATACTTTCAGTTTTGGGGGGTCCCCCTCATACATGCAAGGGACTTTCAAAAGTCAATGGTTAATTTCTCATCAGAGGGTGGGAGGGACAGTGGTGGGGGGAAATGCAGACAACTGTACTTGAACAGCAATAAATAAAAATAAAAGATGAAAAATAAATTAAAAAATTCTCATCAGAGACTGGATATCAGAAGACAGTGGGATGATATATTTAAAATACCAAAGGAAAAACTGTCAACCAAGAAAAATTATCCTTAAAAAATAAAAGAGAAGCTACCCTAGCCAGGTGGCTCAGTTAGTTGGAGCATAGTCCTGTACATCAAAAGACTGTGGGTTTGATTCCTGGTCAGAGCACACACCTAGGCCATGGGTTCAATCCTGATTGGGGCACATAATGGGAGGCAACTTATTGATGTTTCTCTCTTTCTCTCTCTCTCCTCCCACCCCCCTTCTTCTCTCTCTTGCTCTCTTCCTCTCTATCTAAAATCAAAATGCATATCTTCAGATGAGGATTAAAATAAATAAATCAATCAAAATAAAGGAGAAATTTAAGAGATTCCCAGATACACAAAACCAAAGAATTTATTGCTAGCAGACTGGCCTGGCAGAAATTACTGTAAGTATTAGCTAAAATAATGAGATCTAGATAAAATGAGCAAATTCTTAGAAAGATACAAATTATCAAAACTTTATGAGAAGAATAGAATGTCTGAATAGATCTATAACATGTAAAGATATAGAATTAGCAATCAAAAAATTTTCACAATGAAAATCCTAGGACCGGATGACTTTACAGGTGATTTTACCAAATGTTTAAAGAACATTGGTAAAAAAAATAGAAAACACTTCAGAACTTATTGTATGAGGTCAACTTAATCCTTATACTAAACCTAGACAAAACTAGATATCACACGAATGGGAAACTTTAGTCCAATATCTCTTACAAGTATAGACACAAAAATACTTTTAAAAAATCTGTTAACATATTACAAGGATGATACACTATGCCAAATGGAATTTATTCCAGGAATGCAAACTTGGTCTAACATACAAAGTCAATGAATGTAATATATAAGGTTTGGGCTCCAGGCCAAAACCCTGTGTGTGATCTTTCAGGCCTGACCAAGGCCAGTTGCAAGGGCTTTACCTGACTGGTCTCATTAGGGAAAGCTACCTCTAAATCATACACAGCAGACTTGGTTCATAGCCATCATACAATAATCTCTGGTGAGAGTTGCCGTGAAGGACTCATATCTCCCTGGCTAGCCTTGCTCTTGTGAATATCTACATTCTTAGCTCAGGAAGCTTTGTTGAGAGGTTTCCTTATCAGAGGACCCTCAGCCAAGGCCTCTCTCAGGTGCCTCTTCTTATCCTATCTTCTCTAGGAGGCCTTCAAGACACTTCTCCACTCTGACTCAGTATTAAGTATTTTTCCACTCTTAGCCTTTCTCCCTTCTTCTCCCCTGAATTTCTGGGTCCACAAATGGCAGGACCTGTTAGTTTGAGGCTCTCTCAGCTGTGAGGTGATCCCCCTAAGTGTACTGATACGTCTGAACTCTAGGCACCATTTCATGGGGGGGAAAATGGACCACTGGGGTAGCTGAAATGTTTTCCTTTCTAGCACCTGCTTATACTATCACCATAAATAATTTAGGGCTTCACTGTTACTTTCATTTTGGCTTGTTGTTTAAATTGATCAGCTAGAACCTAAACCTCGCCACTAAGCTCTCTCTAACTCAGTTCTGGACATTATACTATATACTGAAAGACAGACACCATATGATTACATCGATAGAAGCAAAAAAATGGACAAAATTTAACATTTTATGATAGAAAAACAGTAAACCAAGAACAGAAGAAAATTTCTCAACTTGATAAAGAGCATCTAAAAAACACACTGCTAGCATCATACTTAATGGTAAAAACAAGAAAAGTTTCCCCTTAGGATCATGAGCAAGATAAGGGAATCTACTCTCAGCACTTCTGTTCAACGTTGTACTTGATGTTTTAGTCAGGGAAATTAGGAAATAAAAACAAAAGGTATCCAGAATATAAAGAAAGAAGTAAAACTACCTCCATTTCCAGGTGATATGATCTTGTATATAGAAAATTCTAAGGAAGCCACAAAAAAAACTATTAAAGCTAATAAATTAGTTCATCAAGGTTCCAATAAATAAAACCAGTGTGCAAAACTCAACTGTATTTCTACACACTAGCAATGAACAATCTGAAAATGAAATTAGAAAAATAGTTGCATACACAGGAGTGGGCAAAAGGAGGTTTACAGCTTGTATGGAAAAGAATACAATAATTAATAAAGAATAATACTATAATTAATGAAGAATAACTATACTAACAACTGTAAATCTACTTTTTCCCACCCCCATGTAATAGTATCAAAAATAAAATATTTAGAAATAAATTTAACAAAAGAAGTGCAAGATGTGTACATATAAAAGTATAAAATATTGTTAAAAAATTTTAAGATATAAATGGAAGTACATCCATGTTAATAGATTGGAAGACAATATAGTTAAGATGGAAATACTTATCAAATTGATCCACAAGGTCAATGGAATCCCCATCAAAATCCCAGTTTCCTTTTTTTAAAGAAATTAACAAGCTGATTCTAAAATTCGTACAGAAGTCTAAAGGGCCCAGAAAAGCCAAAACAACCTTGGGATAAAAGTACCAAAATCAGAGAATTCACTTTTTCTGATTTCAAAACTTACAATAAAATTATAGTAATCAACAAAATGTAACACTGGCCTAGGATAGACATCAATGACATTCAATTGAGAGTCTAAAAAGAAACATATTTGTAGTTAACAAATTTTTAATGAAGGTGACAAGGCAATTGAATGGAGAAAAGAATAATTATTTTAACAGATTGTCCTGGGACAATTGGATATCCACATGCAAAATTATGAACTTAGATCCCTACCTCACACCATATAAAAATTGATTCAAAGCTTTATATGTAAAATATAAAACTATAAAACTTTTAAAAGAAATCATAGTCACAAATCTTTGTTACCTTAGATTAGGCAATAGTTTCTTAGATACAACTCCAAAAGCACAAGCACAAACAATAAAAAACAAATAGGTAAATTAATTTTATCAAAATTAAAAACTGTTGTGCTTCAAAAAGTGCTTTCAGGAAAGTGGAAAAAAAGACATAGTGGAAGAAAACATTTGCAAATCATATATCTGATAAGGGACTTGTATTTAAAATATATAAAGAACTCTTACAACTAAATAACAAAATGACAACCAGTTTTTAAAATGGGCAAAGTAGCTCTGGTTTGATGGGCTCAGTTGGTTGGAGCATCATCCTCTAACTGAAAGGTTGTGGTTCAATTCCCAGTCAGGGCACATACCTAAGTAGTGGGTTTGGTCCCCAGTCCAGGTGCCTACAATCCCTGGTACATCAACATACAGGAGGCAGCCAATTATGCTTCTCTCATGAATTGATGTTTTTCTTTCTATCTTCCTCTCTCTATATAAAGTAATGCAAAAAAAATCCTTGAGTGAAGATTTTAAAAAATGGTCAAAGTATCTGAATAGACATTTCTTAAATTAATAAATACAAATGGCCAATAAGCACATGAAAAGTTGTTCAGTGTCATTAGCCAGTCAGGTTAAATGCAAATCAAAACCACAATGTATACAATTTCACACCCAGAAGGAGGGCTAGAATCAAAAAGGCAGACAAAAATGTTGGTGAAGATGTGGAAATTTTGAAACGCCTAAATATTGCTGATGGGAATGTAAAATAATGTAACCACTGTGGAAAATAATCTGGCAGTCAATCAATCAAAAATTAAATATTGAGTTACCATAAAATCTAATAATTTTACTACTAGGTATGTACCCAAGAGAATTGAAAGCGTATATCCATGCAAAAATATATATGCAAATGCTCATAGCAGCATTATTCATAACAAATAAGTAGAAATAACCTAAACGTCCATCAACTGAAGACTTAATAAACAAAATGTGCTATATTTGTACCATAGAATATTCAACCATAAAAAGAGATGGAACTGAAGTACTGATATATGACACAACATAGATGAACCTTGAAACATTATGCTAAGGAAAAGAAAAACAAATGACCACATATTGTACAATTCCATTTATACGAGGTGTGCCCGGAAGAAGTCCAGTTGTTGTTAATATAACGAGAATGGTTTGTATGACATTGATATCACCTGGCAGCCAAGGAAAGTGGACTGGGAGGCTCATACGTGAACAATGACGACTTCACTGTACTAGTCAGTGGGGGCAGTAGACTCTGTTGAGTGAACATGTGTACTGTGTGGCTCTCACATTGAAAGTGACTGAGCAAGTAGAGCAACAAATCTGTATCAAATATTGCGTTGAGCTTGAACATTACTCTGTTTTAATTATCTGGATAATTCAGAGGGCTTTCAGGAACAATGCAATGAGTGCAGCACAAATAAAAGTGCGGCACAAATGCTTCAAAGATGGTCGAGAATCTGTTGACAGTGATCCATGTTCTGGAACCTGCAACAACCAGAATACCTGAGAGTGTTGAAGGTGTACGGGCTGTAATCAACAAAGATCAGAGAACTGTGGGAGGTCCCCAGGTGCCTACTTTGAAGGGGATTGAGGCATCATTGTCCTGTATACAGTGTTTCTTATATCTTTTTTCCTCTTCAAGAAATGTCTCTATTTTTCATATTTCATGGTTTGATACTTTCTGGACAGACCTTGTATGAAATGTCCAGAATAGGCATCTTCATAGAGAAAACTGTTCAGTGGTTGCCAGGGCTTTAGGGGCAGGAGGGAATATGAAATGATTGTTCATGGGTACAGAGTCTCTTCTGAGCATGATTAAAATGTTTTGGAATTAGAGGGTAAGCCTTCATGAAGAAGAATATCAAAATTGAGGGTCAAGATTTACTAATAACCAAGATGTTGTAGGGAAATGATTCAACATAGTATTTTGCAAAACTTTTTCTCCCTCAACATTCCCTGCTTTCATAAATACCCTGTTTTTGAGTACAGGTCTATAGTCAAAGGCTGTAAGCTGGCTAAATATTAACCCGCTTCTCCCATTATTTGCCAAGCTAATGTTGTACAGGAATACTGCATGCTGAATGATAAAAACCTTGGATACCACACATTAACTCTGGTACAATATGTATTCTAAATTCCACTATTTGAGTAGGAAAGTTCAGTACATTTTAAATGTTTTGTTTTCTGTTTACATTTCACTCAGAGACTAAAAACACACACCATGCTTTTCTCAATGTGCAAACAGCTCCAGTATCCTAATTTAGGAATAAAAATTAGATTAAAACCCCAAATTAAAAACAAAAGTACTGTCATCCTTCTTGGGCATTAAATGCTATAAAAGATTTTTGAGGCAAAGCAATTGCTCTAACAAAACAGAAACTATATATATAGTATTACAGAAGATGGTTTAACTGAAATATATGGTTAAAATAATAGCCATCAGAGAGCATTCATATAACATGTTGTTTTCTAGGCTTTTGACAATAATTAATTGATAATCAGTTACAGCATAATAATGGCCCATGCTTTTAGAAAAGGGAAATTGAGATGTTTGTTTTTAAATGTGTTCAAAGCCACCTAGAGACACAATGGCAGCTTGGAAGTGTCCTGGTTCTTTAACTCTCAAGCCTGATTCTAATGCAGCTGGGTCACAAGACCTTTATAATAGAGCTTATAAAAGCCTATTTAATGTGAGGCGACTAGTTAGAAAAATATACGACCTTTTAAATTATATCACCATTTTCCACATAAAAGCTTTGGCCAGCTTCTTAATTCATATGACCTTTGGAAGCCATAAAATCATTTCCCAGGGAGAGTTGATGTAGATTTGATTGAGATCCTGTTCCTTCTGACCCAGAGTGGGTAGAAGCCAGCCACCCACAGCACAGCCCAGGAAATATCAAAATCCACTCAGCACAGGGAGAAATGTGCTGCCTGAGGAGGACTCATTTGAGCCTACAACAGACGTTCTTCCTGAAGACAGAGTTTGTTAAGCTGGCTGGCTAAAGGTTTATTTAATCTTTATCTCTTGATTGCAAACCAAAGAAAACCTTTAGACTTGCCAACTGCCTGGAGAGGAATATTTCAGAAATGTTAACAAATACAGGATGCTGTAAATAAAAATACTAACAGTATTTATGCATAAAAATTGGAATTGCTGCCTGATGGAAAATTGGTATATTTAATGGAATTTTTATGTTTTAATATAGCAGTTTTACTTTAAAACTTGGTGAATGGCTGGTGACATTGGAAGAGCAGAAGGCTTAGAAATTTTATATTTTAATATCTTAAGAAGGTATCCTGTATTTAATATAAAGGCTTCTTTATATTATAGCTATATATTAGAAAATACTAAAGAATTGAATAAATGGGAAAATATACAAGTACAATTTTTGAATTTATGTTCAGTAATTTTTAACATATACACTTATGTACACAGATTAGATCTTACTTTGCATGTATTTAATAGTTAACTTTTGTTCATAGAACATTGTAATATAGCAGTTCCCTTATGTGATTATAAATTCAATGAGACCATCATTTATGCTGCTATTTAACATTCCATCATGTAAATATAGCATAATTTATTAAAATACTTTGTTTTTAATGAACACTTAGACAATTTTCATTTTTTGTATTATAAATAATAATTCAGTGAACATCTTTTTGGATAAAAGGCTTTCATTCATTTCAGCTTCTGCTTTTTAGAAGAGATGAACTGATAAAGAAATCACCTTTACCTTCATTACTGAATATGAAAATCACCAACAGTTTTTTTTATTTGGTATATTAATTTATTTTTTTGCTTTTAAAATCATCGAATTTGTACTATAAGCCAAGGAACTAGGTTTAATAGCACATTTCTGGCCACTGATGTTTCATGGATTTCTTGGATGATAATCTCTCCGCCTTGAATAAAACCACAATAAGAATCACATAGGAAAGGGGATGAATAAGTGATATTCAGCTCTGGTAATGTTTAAGGTACCCTGAAAATCTTTTTATCTGTTTTATTGCCATAAAACTTAAAACCCTACAGGGGCCTAAAGGCACAGTTTTTCAAGTACAATATTTCTTATACAGCTTCCCCATAGAAACTACATTTCTAACAACATTTGAAAATTCATTATTTTGGGACACTTAGCAGCACATGGACGTTCTTACCTGCATAAACAAATAGCTCTTTTCTGTTTCAGGGAAAATTTTAAATGCTAGGTAAGGCTTCTTGTCCTCAGAGGCAACACTGGCACACTGAAACAATTTTGGCCATCTGATTCCTGAGTGCTTGGCCAGCAGTTGTGGCCGAAATTGATAACTATGCCTGGTTAAATTTAGTTCTCTCTGACATCACACATCATAGAGGAAAGCAGCCCCAAACATTTTTCTTCAAACAGGGTGGAGAATTCATATAGATTACTCAGTCTTAAGGAATGAACACTCAAATGCAACCCTGTAAACAAAAATCTCTTCGAGTTTTGGCTAAAGAGACAATAGAAAATTCCCAAGTGTAACTGAGAGATGTAACTTCTGTGGTTAGAGGCAAGGAGCCACCTGTGGCACCATCAGGAAGTAAAGGAGAGACTACAGAGCAAGGCCCGTTACATCTGTTTACCGAGTTATGTGGGCTTCCCCACCTATCTCAACTATTTTTGTGGAAACTAGATAAACAACATGCGTCACTGGGGCTACTTCACTTTATCATAAGAGAAGGAAGAGTTTTATGAACCGAAGATATCATACAGGTTTATGGGTCTCTCTAAGCAATTATTATACAAAAGAAGAAATTAAAATGTATTCTGCCAAAGAATAATTTTTAAAAATCAAACAAAAATATTTCTAAATCTGTAGATGTTTACCAACTGTCCCCACAGGCATCCATGTGGTTGTGGCGCCCTCTGCATCAGCCCTCCATTTTTTTTTTCTTTTTGTAGGCCAAAGAGACCAAACCTCTCCTATTTTCTATCTCCAACTCAGAGGCACTGCTAGGAACTCTAGTCCTCCAGAATTTAAAACATCTTTATCTAAATCCCATACCATACTCTTGTGCTACAGGCATCTGAAGGAGAGAAGAGTGAGGGAAAGGGACTTCTGCTCTCTCCTTATTCCACCTTCCTCTGATCTTTGCTTATCAACATTTTCTGATTGAAATGATATTTTCTTACATTCATTAAGTTTTAATGGACTTTACTTTCCCTTTCTTCTTACCCTCTCTTCTTTGGGACCTTAAGTTATTTAATAGGGTCCTACAGTGATAGGTATGGGGTATATAGGGAGGAACGTGGTGTGGTATGCATAATGTAAAATAACCCTATGCACTATTTATCTGTGGAGTTATTTAGTATATTTAATTTAGAAGGCATCATCTACCTGGCTCAGAAAAAGTTTGGTACAAGTCCAACCTTCCCCCTCTCTCTTACCTCTGGTCCACCCTGCCCCCTTTCTATACTACTTTTTGTTTGTTATTTGTACTCCAAAGAAAGACCCTTGTGACTTTTCCCACTTCTCCATTTGTCCCAGACCCTGACAAAGTTACATTGTTGTCTTGAGACTGTTGTCAAAGGGTACAGTGATCATAGTGCTCAGTGATGTGACTAATTAAAAAAAAAGGAGAAAACTCGAGGGTGAGGACCATAGTGTAACAACAGGAAGGGAAATGGTTTTGGAGTCAAGTCAGAACTGGGTCAGAATCCTGGCTGCATGGACAATTCTTTTAACATTGGTAAATGTCAGTTTCCTCAACTCTAAAATGCACCTAATAACACCCATTGCAAAGAACTTCTGAATATACTAAATAAACTAATATTTATGAAATGATTGATAGATTATAGACTCTCAGTCTCAGAGTCAGTTTCTTTCTCTTTCCCATTTAGTTTCATTTCTATTACTCTCAAAGTTCTCTTTCATTCAGTACCTGACACATAGACAAACCTTAATGAATTGCTATTGACTGACTGAACTAGTGTGAACATGCTTGTACAACCATTTTTACAAAGTATGCAGAATAAAATCCATGTATTAGCCAGCCCAAATTCTTGCTATGCATAGGAACTTTCTTAGGACTCCAGAATTATCCAGATGGACAGTGAGTGGGATACAGGTTAAATCAATGCTATCATTGTTTTCTATGTACATCAATATATAGAACTCTGCACATCAAGTAGATATTTGCATTGAGTAGATTTGTACAAATTTCCTATTTCTAGGAAAGAGTTTCCCACATTATACTCTTCTACGCTTACTAGGAATGTCTAAAATAGTCGGGACTCCGCCAGCCTCTCTGTCTCATTTCCCACCATCCCCTTCCTTTCCAGTAAAGTAGAGACTCCAACAATTTATATATATATATAAATTCAAAAGTACTGTTACCTCCTTTGTTCCTCTGTGTGAGTCCTTCCCTTCACTAGAGTCATCCTTCCCTTAATTCTTCAATCTATAATCTATTAATTTATCCTTTAGTTCAACTGTTACTTCTGGGAAGCCTTGCCTAATCCCACCATTTTACCCCACCCTCATGGGTCTTTGAACTTTTCCTTTCCTATCTACCACATTTGTGATTTTAGTCCCTGCTAGTTTGTTTGCTGTTTTTCTAAATCTCGTCTTCACGAGACATAAGTCACATCTTTTTTTATTCCTTCTGTATTCCTATAGGGCAGCATGATTCCTAGCACATAGTAGGTGCTTTAAAAATATAGCTAAATATGGTTGAAGGAATGAATGAAGAGGAGAAAGCAGTTCATTAATTTACATTTACTCTTCTTCAAGCAATACTCCTCTCAGTAGGAAACGGTTAGATACCTTTCCCACAAAGCCATTTTATATAATTTGGGAAACTTGAAAATGATTTTATTTCCATCTGACTCTCTGGCATTTAATATTGTTAAAACCAGTTTCTTGTAATAAAATATAACTAAACTTCCACTGGGCAAATACAGGAAATAAAGGGAAGAAACACCCTTTTTAAACAGGCAAGCTCTGTGGATCATTCACTTCTAATAAGCAGCAGAAGGAATTTTATTTATTGGCCCCAATTCCATAAACCTCTACCCATGATTTTTCAAAAGGATGCAACCACACACATCTGATTTCCTTCTTAGAATCTATGCAATGTCGTAGATGCAGGTACACTCCTTCAGCAAGTAGAAAGTGATTCATAAGATATATAACATCACAGAAGGTTTGACAAAGTAAACAAAAGGTAACTAGAGTACAATTGCTTTGTTGGTGTCACTAGGTTACTATCCAGGAAGCCTCCATTTCTCTTGGGCTTCTGTTGTTTTCAAATCCATTTAGCAAGGGTTAAATGTGTCTACCTTGATGTGTCCAACTCTGTAGTTTATTAAGAGCCTGGCCAGAAAGGTGGCTATTTATAATAACAGGAAACTGAATGTTTCTTTAAAAAAAAAAAAGCAAATCTACAGCTAGAGCAATGGACCAAATTATTGGGAAGGCCAGTGGCAGGAAGCTTTGACAGCCTTATTTTGATTAAAATTCCTTTTCTTAGTATCTGACTGCATTCAACTTTTCACAAGACTTATTCTAACAGTATAAATGGGTAAATTAATTCCTACCTATGGTATTAACACTTTGACCTGTTCTAGGGGTGTCAAACTCATTTTCACCAAAGGCCACATCAACCTTGTGGTTGCCTTCAAGGGGCCAGATGTAATTTTAGGACTGTGTAAATGTAACTACTCCTTAACTAGGGCAAGGAATTTGGCGCTGCTGTCGGGTAGAAACCAGGTGCCGGGCCAGATAAAACAAGGGGGAGGGCTGGATTCGGGCCCTGGGCTTTGTGTTTGCCACCTGTGTTCAACACATATTCTGACCTAAATGTTGTCTTTTAGCACAAATAGGATAAAGAGTATGGCTTTCAATTATTCAAGTTTGCCACTTCATATTTATAAAAATGGAGTAACAGTAATACTGCTTTCCTAGAAATGCAAAAAGAACCATCCACAGACCATAAAATATGAATATAGAGTGAGATCATTGGGACATAAGAAATAGCTGTGGCCTTTAATCTCTATTTAGGCCTAACTGTTGGAAGGATGGACGGAAGGAAGGAAGGAAGGAAGGAAGGAGAAGAGAAGGAAGGAAGGAAAAGGAAAGGAAGGAAGGAAAGAGACTCAATAAATAAGAAAGGCCATTCATTCAGGCAGGAAATTCTCATATATATTTTAAACTGATAATATGAGCCAGTGATAATGCTGGGAGCAAGGGGGAAGAGGAATTACAGTCGTGGAAAAACAGACAAGGTGCTAAACCCTGGGAGTCAGACCCCCAACATAAACACAATAATATTGGGCAAGTGCTTTCATATATAAACAAAGCACTGGGAGAACACAAAGAGGAAGTTCTAGTGCTTCCCGGAGGGGTCAGGACAGGCTTAGAGAGGAGGTAGCCCTTGAGCAGGTGTTCATAATGGGTGCCCGTTTCCCCACCGAAATCCCCATAGAGTACTGAGGCAAGTCACTGCATTGCCGAGCAGAAAACTTGTGAAGGAAAATAAAACACACCTGAGAACAAATTGCTGTTATTAATTACCTTGAACAAAATAAGCCCTTGATATTAGATATTGGGTTCACATAACTCCAAGATATTAACTGCTACAATTACTAGTACTGCTATTGCTAACATTCATTCACAATCTTTAATTAAAAATTCTATATTAAATATTAAGAATTTATAGCACTTACTGATAAGTATTAATCTCATTTCTACAGCGAGGCAATGAAATTATTATTCCCACCTTACAGATGAAAAATTTGAGATGAGGGCCCTGGCCAGCATGTCTCAGTTGGTTGAGCGTCATCCCACAGAATAAAATGTCACCAGTTCGATTCTGGTCCGGGCCCATTTTTTGGATTGCAGGCAAGTCCCCAGTTGGGGCATATGCTAGAGGCAACTGATCGATGTTTCTCTCCCTCTCTTCCTCCCTTCCTTCCCCTCTCTCTAAAAATAAATAAATAAAGTCTTTTAAAGAAATTTGAGATGAGGGGGTTTAAGTAAATTGTCCGTCGTTATGCAGTCATGAGTGCTGGAAGGACAATGCAAATTAGAGCCTGCCTGATTCAAGGTGTGTTTTCTACTCTTCTAATACAGAGCAGTATTTGAGAAAGTCTTTCTTGAAGGCATGAGACCTATAAGATGGCCAATTTTCCTCAATTCACAGTGAAAGCAAGAAGCACAAGTACAATGTGCCTCAAAATGGTAAACGTAGTTCTTTTAATTTGGAAAATTCACATATCAAAAGAATCCAAAAGAAAGTGAAACAAATGCATGCACTTATCACCAGTCTTAAACCAATATCATCACTTTGCCAATCCTGTTTTATCTCCCGCTTAACTTTTTTTAGTTGAGTATTTAAATGCAAATCGGTTATCAAATCTTTTCTTTTTTCTCTTGTAAATACTTTAATATGAATCTCTATCTAATAAGGATATTTCCCTTCGATGGTCATCATTGCCATATTTGAAAAGCATTTTTCTATTTAAAAGGAAGATATGATACTGTTGAATGTTTTCAAAATTAAAATGTGGCCTCTATAGGAATAAAACAACAAAAAAATTAGCTCTACTGTTTAGACATGTAAAGTTGTGTTGACATCATTAATCAAATCACATGCAAATAAAATGATTCTGAATGATCAACTGTGATCATTTTAGACACAGAACAGAATCCATAGGTGCAAGGAAGCAGGAATCCTTCACTGGCTCACAACAAAGGAAGGCATAAGTTGAACAATGAGATACAGCTTAAAAATGTGTCTTGACTGAAAATACATATGGCAGAATTTAAAGATCTGTTTTTTTTTAATACATTGGACAAGAAAAACATATATAAATATAAATAAATTAGTGCCTGGAAACATAGATGTGAGTATTCATTCAGCTATATTTGGAAAAAGAACTAAAGACCTAGAATAATTTAGTAAGACATCTATTCTAGTCAATACCTATATCAAGTATATATGTGTCATTTTGGAAAGCAAGTTGCCTTTTCTTTTCCAAAACCTTTCAGCTAGAATGCCTGTCCCACTCTGACCCCTACCCCAACTGTCTAGACCAAAATCTTAAGTTAATCAAGATGCCAAACTCTAACAAATATAATAGAGTCATGGTAAAAGTGATACTTGGTTAAAAGGTTTTCTGGCCCAATTTAAGAACAAAAAATGTTAAGCACAAAGTATAGCCTAGCCAGAATATTATAATAGAACCTTCAGGAAGGAGTATTTAGGGTGGGTTTACAAAAGTTTAGATGAATTGGACTGGAAAGAAAACAAAAATATAAAACAAAACAAAGCAAAAACAACTGTGTGTCTGATTAGTGATAGCTTGACAACTGCTCCATCAGCAGCTAAAATCCCAGAATCATTTTGCTCCACTAATCTATCTTCTCGAATTACCTTGACCCTGAAAGGCCCTCAAAGTCAACTCCTACAGGTAGATGTGTGCTGACTCAAGTCAAGCAAGGCCAGCTAAGCACAACTGAGAACTCACCTGGTTGAAGGAGCCATGAGCTGGTCAGTTCACCTCTGATGTGAGAGAAAGAACAGTTCATTTCTTTTCTAATTAGATACTAGAAGACTAAATGAGTAGATTCATAGGTGTAGGCTATCATTTTACCAGCTGGATGAGAAAACGAGATGACAGAGATATGATTCTTCAGCAGATTGGCTACAGCTGCCAAATTGCAGATTAAGGCATCCCAAGACAACTACATAAGAGAATATTGTGTTAGACCTAAAGTTTTCCTAAAACATGTTTTTATATATCTTATGTTGTCAATCAACAGGTGTGTCGGGGTGCATGCTAACAAGTGTGGATTAGACATCAGTCTTTCTAACTGCATGGAGCTGGTGAAAGAGCACAGAAAGGATGGATTCGTTAAGGTTCATGACTCTGACTTCTTTTTGCTTCCGTTTATTCATCTGTAAAGTAATAAGTGAGACAGACTAATGTCTCTCTAAAGGTATTGAGCTGAAAGTAACAGAAATAAGAAAATGCATTTTAAAATAAAAATGCCAAGTATAATTTTTATTATGGATAATTTTCCTCTTTAAGCTAGTTTTTATGTCTTATGTTTTGTTCATACCTTTGTAGAATGAGAATGATTAACACTTATAAACACAAAGAAAAATTGGTCAGATCTAATAGTTAAAACAGAATTAAATATTAACCTACAAAAGTGCTTAACTCTTTTAGATCAATAATATTCCAAGTAATTACC
The DNA here is from genome assembly GCA_004026765.1 of Micronycteris hirsuta. Classification (NCBI taxonomy): domain Eukaryota; kingdom Metazoa; phylum Chordata; class Mammalia; order Chiroptera; family Phyllostomidae; genus Micronycteris; species Micronycteris hirsuta. Next base: position 206,370 of record PVJI01000754.1, read on the forward strand.
TCAAAGAGAACATGTAATTAATGAACAAAACAAACTGGAATTTCTGGCCCGGCTGGTGTAGCTCAGTGGATTGAGCGCGGGCTGGGAACCAGAGGGTTCCGGTTCGATTCCCAGTCGGGGCACATGCCTGGGTTGTGGGCCAGGTCCCCATTGAGGGCCATGTGAGAGGCAACCATTCATTGCTCTTTCTCCCCTCCCTTCTCCTCTCTCTGAAAATAAATAAACAAATAAATCTTTAAAAAAAACAACAAACTGGAATTTCCAAAAATAAATAATTTATAAACTTCTTGGATCTAGTATGGCAATCTTCTTTGTGGATTTCAGGAAAAGGATGCAACATAAAAAATTATTGTTGTAGCCCTGGTTGGTATGGTTCAGTGGATTGAGTGCCAGCTTGCAAACCAAAGGGTCACTGGTTCGATTCCCAGTCAGGGCACGTGCCTGGGTTGTGGGCCAGGACCCTAGAGGGGGCACATGAGAGGCAACTACACATTGATGTTTCTCCCCTTTTCTTTCTCCCTCCCTTTCTCTCTGTCTAAAAATAAATAAATATAATCTTTAAAAAAATTATTGTTGTATATATCACATGTTGATTTCAGGCTCTAGTGAAGAATATGATTAGAGTTTGGCTCACAAATTGTTGATAGAAAAATGGTTTCATATCTTATTTGGTAATTTTCATCGAGTAAAAAGTTTATTGAGATAAGAAGTATTAATTTTTTTATCTTTTATATTTTATTCCTCCTCATTCTATTCTTACATATTTGTATTGGGGAGGATGAAAGATGATGAAAGGAAAGCTTTATTAGAAGAGGACTATATTTTTTCTGGTCAGCTTTCAATCTACATCTAATTCCTAGGAAAAAAGACAAGTATTCCATGGAAATACTGTATTTTACCATGTATAATGTGCACCCACTTTTTTGGCCCAAACTTTCAGGGAAAAATATCTTTAGTTTTGTTTTTTTGTTTTTTAGAAGAGTTATTGCTTTTATTTATTTATTTATTTTTTAATAATTACTTTATTGTTGTTCAATTACAGTTATTTGCAATGTCTCCCCTCCCCTCCTCCCATCCCTTCCAACCCCTCCTCCCCCCAAAGCCTCCCTCCTCCCCCTTAGTTCTGTCCATGTGTTCTCTACCATGATTCCTGAAAACCCTTCTCCCCATTTCCCCCTCCCCCCTGGCTATTGTTAGACTGTTCTTAATTTCAATGTCTCTGGTTATATCTACAAATGAATGGATCAAGAAACTATGGTACATTTACACAATGGAATTCTATGCAGCAGAAAGGAAGAAGGAGCTTATACCCTTTGCAACAGCATGGGTGGAACTGGAGAGCATTATGCTAAGTGAAATAAGCCAGGCGGTGAGGGACAAATACCATATGATCTCACCTTTAACTGGATCATAATCAACAAAAGCAGAAAGCAAGCAAAACATAACCAGGGAAAAATATCTTTAGTTTTAATTTTTAATTCAATTATTTATTTGTTTGTTTATAATTAGAAACAAAACTGATTACCATATTCCAGGGTATTATTTTGAATGCAGATATTATCATTGTTTTCTAGAGTTACACTTTTAACACATAAGCATAAATAAAAAAATTAAAAGCTTTTATATGGATACAGAATTAGTACAATCTATTTATAATTTGCATCCTTATTTTTCCCTCAAAAATTTGGGCAAAAAAGTGCACATTATACATAGAAAAATACAGTACTCTCTAGTACATATTAGTTCATGCTGTCATTTCCAGAACAGCAGAGTGATTCAGTGTGTTCACTCTGAAATCTGACTTTCTGAGTTGGAATCTCTGCTCCATCACTTCCTAGGTATATGACAGAGGACAAATTATTTAACTGTTTTATCTCCATAATCTTATCCATAGAATGGGAATTATGTCTAGTTGTTGTGAATTTTCAATGAGTTTATACAATAAAATGCTTAGAGCAATTTAATAATTGCTCAATAGTTTTACTTACTATTTCTAGATATGTTTCACATTTTAAAATAACCTTGTTTTATGTGAAATGTACTTTAATTTTTCTTTCCTATGTTTGAAAATAAGAGATGATTCAAAAAACTATGGAACATTTACACAATGGAATACTATGCAACAAAAAGAAAGAAGGAACTCCTACCCTTCACAACAGCATGGATGGAACTGAAGAGCATTATGTTAAGTGACATAAGCCAGGTAGCAAAAGACAAATATCATATGATCTCACCTATAAGTGGAATCTAATCAGCAAAACAAACAAGTGAACAAAATAGAACCAGAGACATGAAAATAAAGAACAAAATGACAATAACCAGAGGGGAGGGGGAAGGAAGATATGGAGGAAAGACTGGGAAGGGTCATCAAGGAACATGTACAAAGGACAGAGACAACAGGGAGGAGGATTGAATATGGGAGATGGAGGGGGGTAGAGGGGAAAGAGTAATGGGGAGGAAATGGGGACTGTAATTGAACAACAATAAGAAAAAAAAGAAGAAATGCTTAAAGTGAAAGGGGTGAGGGAGAGAATTATACTAGCTGCAGAAGAAACATGTTTTAAATTTGACTTAGAATTGAAATGGAAGCCTCCTGATAAGAGAAAGCCCAGTCATGCCAGAAGAATTTCCCCTGAAACTTGAACTATTGCTAGCAGAGGCCACCATGGGAAAGCAGGATCCTACAGGCCTTGTTATAGACACTATCCTTTCGGAGGATAGCCCAGGGATACAGATCATAACTATCCAGTTTTTATTCTCTGTAACTCAGTGAGCTCTTCTTGGTAACCAAAGTGCTAAAAAATTAGTCAAGAGGAAATTAATCTCTATCCTGTACATTAAAATGGCCATTGTACTTTTGTGTATAATCCTAAAAAAAATAAGCAGTGACATAAATGTCTCATGGGGGAATATCTAACTGATAAAATATCATACCATTATGAAATTATGCATATAATAATTAACCATAAGAAAAATAAGATTTACTATTAAGAGAAAAAAGGGTTTGAAAGTAGATATATTTTATTATGAATTTTTTTAAAGATTTTGTTTATTCATTTTTAGAAAGATGGGAAGGGAGGGAGAGAGTGTGGTTTCCTCTTGTGTGTCCCCTACTGGGGGTCTGGCCCACAACCCAGGCATGTGCCCTGACTGGGAATCAAACAGGCAACTCTTTGGTTCGGAGACTGGCACTTAATCCACTGAGCCACACCAGCCAGGGTTTATTACTGAGTGTTTTTGAAAACACATATTTATAAGTATTTTGTGTAATTATATAATTATAGGCATAAGGGAACTGGAAGAAAACAATTGGCTTTTATCTGGAGCATTCATGAGTAAAAATTTTTTGTAACACTCTATATTGATGTGTAAAGAATAAATACAAAATTAAAACACAAACACATATGAAGTACAATGCTAAAACTAATCACGCAAGTTATGTTTTAACAAACTGGAAGTTTAAATTACCGTTGGGTTTTAATTCTTAGAGTTTCTTAGAGGATTTTTTACTACCTTTCTGCTGGTACTGACACTACCACTGAAACAATGTGCATTTTACATATGTGATACGAAACCTGGTATATAATGACTTGGCAGGTTTAAGGAGAGAAAACATTTGTTGTTTTTTTTTACATCTAAGCAGTAAATGGGTTGAATGGTGCCATGTGGGTACTAGAAGTATCAGGGGGATCATTTGTAAATTATATAATTGTCTAACTGCTATGCTGGGCACTTAAAATATAAAATAATATTGAATATCAACTGTAACTTTAAAATAAAAAATTAATTAATTTTAAAAAACATTATGTAAGTTTAATGTGTACAACTGATACACTTAATAAATTGCCAAATAATGAAGAAGAAATAAATGGTAAATTGTTAAATATTCAACAGTTAATTATTATACAGCGTGGGAGAGTAGAAACCAACATGTACTGAATATCTACTATGCAATATGTAGGCTTTTAAAAAATATATGACTTTTTATTGAAAATACTACAGAAAATTATGATTGATAATACAAAAGTATGAGAATTTATCCAGTACCACTCTAATCAGGCATCAGGCTAGTTTCTAGGATTTCCATTAAACCAAAATGTAGACTGGAAAGGATATGTGTCCAGTCTTGAGTAGACCATGAATTCTCTTGCTACTGACTTCAGCAGATTTCAGCCTCATGCTCAGACCCCACAAAGCACACCTTAGCTGGGTGGACCCAAGAATTGAACCAGATACTCCACAAGAGAAGCTAGCAAAATACCACAAGAGACCAAGTGACCTCCTCTCAATGCCAACGGAATCATAGGGCAAACAAACACTATCTTGGGAAGGAACCATGGAAAGGGAGATGCCACCATGAGAAGAACTTGAACTCAGAATTAATGGGAACATTTACCTCAAAAGGAGATCTGAAATCAAAACAGATTGCTTAAACTGGATGAGGCAGTGAAACCATTAGCTGTCCATACTTATCTTTTTTCTTGCTACCCAGAGCAGTAATGAGGAGTGGGGAGAGGAGAGTTTGAGTTTATAGGAATGTTAAGTAGATGATAGAAAATGAGGCTAATTTCTTTGCTTATGTAAGCAGTACATTGTAGTCTCCCTTAAAGCAGAAATTACACATTGTTTTTCTATTTATCCTAATTAGCACAGTTGTGCTTGATAGTTACATATGAAATGGCACTGAATAAATAAATCATGAGAGTTGAAGGGATTAGAGAAGTGTCCTAATCCATCTTCCTGATTTCAGGTATGCTCACGTAATTCAGCACAGAAACCTTTTCTTTCTTGGGGACCTGGAGTATTTACAGTAGGATTTGTTCTTGGCCTCTTGATGTGAGAAGGCAGACTAGTCATTCTCTCCACCAGGCCTATGTGTTTTTTTCTTCTATTTCTTTCATTTTGACTTGCAGACTTTTTTTTTTTACTTACTTACTTTAAAAGGACACATGGGCAAAGCCAAAGGTGGGTAGGATCCAGTGTGGGAGGTGGGGATGGCTGGGGTGGGGGGAGTGGTGTGGGAAAATTGGAGACAAATGTACTTGAACAACAATATAAAAATAATAAAGCTTTCAATAATAAAATTATTCTTTCTTTAAAAAGAAATTTCTGCCCTTTATCTCCCCAACCTTCATATTAGCTTTACTTCCAACTAAGAAAATGCCAATCTTTTTGAATGATTAAGAACAAATGTTAGAGCAAAATAGCAAAAGGATATTTTAATCAAGAAAAACTTGTAAGGAAGTTAAATTATCACTACCCTTGATTATTTGTTTTTTAAAAAGAACTTTAATTTTTTTTTCTCTGATGAGAGGCATCTTCAGAATACCTTTTAAATATTTGAATCCTCCTAATATACTAGCATAATCAATTTTGTATAATGATCAAACTGTAAAATATACCATATACACACTTTCCCAGCTTCTCTAAGTTTTGGTTTTCTTTTCTTCTGTTTTGTCTCATTTATTTGCTGTTTTTTTTTTTCTTTGAAGAAAAGGAAGAGCCTTTTCTAGTTACATCTACTTTAGGAACATTTATTTGGAGTGAAATAAGAATGACTTATAATTATAGTTTAATGCCTCAAAATAGAAAACTGGGCCAAACTGCTTAACCAAATGCAGATTTGGTTGGGATTCCAGTTACTTCTAAGGCAAGGCCTTGGAAAGTCTGAACCATTGCTTATCTTTAATTTATGGTTCTCTGCTAAGGGCAGCACTAAACTGATTGCTCACCAGGTTAAAATTTTGGCTTAGAAAAGTTGTGCATCACAGAGCAAACTTCAAAACATTCACATTGTGTTCCTTTTCTTAGTTGTGGCATCTGTTTCTCTCAGCTAAAAACTCTCTCATTTAGGTGTATCAAATCCCGATTAAAGGAACCGCCTACAAAAGTGCTCTAAGATAAAGGCAGAGTGTTGGATGAGTTCTCCTGAGATTTCTGAGCTCTATTATTTCCTTCTTTCTTATTTTGGCTTCAAAAAAATAGTATTTATGGCCTCCCACCAGAAATAATATGGAACATTTCAGCATTCTAATCTGCAAAATTTAAAATATGCATACTCATATATCTCCAACTTTAGAGTAGAATATCTTGATGTGGAATTATGTTTTTCTTAAACATCCATACCTTTGATAGTTTAAGTAAAGATCTTTACAAAATGAAATTTTTACTATTGTGCATGGATTTGTACCTGGACCAACTGAACTCAGTCTTCCAAGGAACTGGAAGATGACCAAGATGACTATGGGTCACTGAAGTCACTGTGGCTCCATTCTAGCATTCAGGACTCACCCATGGTGAAGTACATCATACAGGGTCCTGGCAGGAAACAGATGGCACATTTGTATTGGGTCCTCTGAGGAGGAATTAAGCAGAGGTACTGTTTATGAAGGTAAGGGCACAGTGAGGAAACCACAAGCACCTGGAGGCTAGGAATAGCAGGGTCAGGGGGAAGGATTGATGCCACCCTGGGTGTGAAGGGGCAAGGGGAGGAAGCAGTTATCAGAACCTAGAGACAAAGGGCAGAGACACAGAGCCCTGTGGAGAAGAGGGATATAGCCAGCCCACAGTAAACTCATCCTTGAGCTCCACAGCTAGAATCAGAGGACTTGAATAAACCTACTGATGTAGGTCAGTGTCAGGTAATGGCCACTGCTATTCTTTATGCACTTCTGTGTGAATTGGAGAAAGTATAAATTGCCTTGGATGGGCAGACACAGACCTATTAGTGCAGAGGCCTGTGATTCTATGAGAATTATAGAAAGTCTATTCTTCCAGGACATATAGCCCAATGCCAGGATGTACAGCTTGGAAAGCAAATAGTGGACTGGATTCTAATTCCCATTGACCCCCTTGGCTGAGTGACCTGATCAAGAACATCAGTAGTAGACACTGATTGATCTAAGCCAATTAAAGTATTGGCATCTTCTTCTTGTTAATTATTGGTTCAGTGATGGGCCCAGAACCCATCCCAAGCCAATCAGCATCTGACTCTCCCAAGGTCATACCCAGTGGTTCAAGGGCAGGCACATGTCTGACAGTAGGCTAATAGAAACGAACTCAAAAAGAAGTTTTTTTCTCTCTTCCAAAATAAATGAGAAAGCATGTGATCTTTGTAGGCTCTAGCATTTACCATAAAGGAAGCAAGATTAAAAATGAGCCTGATGCCTAGAGGGAGAAAATCATCCACAATTCTTATAATATCATGAGTGTAAGAGTCAAACTATGCCTAAAGTCTGCCCCATCTCTGTATTTTTCAATTACATTAGTCAACAAATTTCCTTTAGGTTTTAAGATAGAGTTGGGTTCTCTGTTGCCTGAAAATAGGGACTTCTTAGAGTTCTTCATGCCTTCTCAATTATTGACAACTTAGGGGTTTTTTTCAGCTTCTTCATTATTCCAACCATATGGGAACAGGACAATTTTTTTAAAAATCTCTTCAACCCAAACTACATCTTCAGCTGAAACCACATTGATGTTCAGTCCTTTCCATATGCCTGCCTTTATTGGTGTTCACTTAGAAGTAAAAGTGCCTACAAAATTTTTTTATATACCCCTAGTCATGTTTTCTTGCTGATGCCATCTTCAGCATACATGACTGCTATGGAAATACATTTTATCATCTTTTGTAAAACTTATATTTGCATTTGTATACATTGCCTCCTCTGAGTACATACCTACCCAAGGTATATTTTTTATGTCCACAGTTGGGTTTTCTTTTGGTTATTTGCATATTTTGCATGTATCTTGCTTGCACACAAGTGCAAAGTTATAATTTAATAATTTATAAGAGGCTTTATTGTAAGAAATCTAATAATACAAACTGAAGTTTAACAACTCAGCAATTCATTTAGTTTTAACTGAAATTCAGGAAGCTAGAGTCCAAAAGTAGACTAAAATGTGACAGCCCTAATCTCTGTAGTGATCAGAGTTTGTCTAAATTAACTGTTACAACAGCCTTTTAACCATTCTCTCTGTGTGTAATCTTGACATCTTCAAAAATCTCCTTTATATTACCCCAGAGAGTTGATTGTAAATCCCCACATTGGGGAGGGACTGGCAAATAATAAAGCCTCAATAGACACCAGTAAAGATTCTTGCTTCATAGAATTGTGTTCAGGCTTCTTAAAAAGAGAGATAAAGGGACTTCCGGCCAAGATGGAGGCATAGGTAGACACACTGTGCCTCCTTGCACAACCAGAAGAGAAAAAACAACAATTTAAAAAACAAAAGCAGCCAGATCTGACATAAAATAGAACTGAGTGGAAGTCCAACAACCAAGAAGTTAAAGAAGACACGTTCATTCAGACCGGTAAGCGGGGTGGAGCTGGGCAGAGAGCGCAAGACGAGACAGTGGTTTGTGGAGCGGTACCAGCATTGCTGTAGCTGCCTGGAGAGACCTGCAGCAGGCGCGCCTGGCCAAAACATGGCTGATGCACTCAGTGAAACCTGCGGCTGGCTGACCCCGACCCAGCAGGGCCGAGACTGGTGGACCAGGCGGTCCCTCATTTGCACACAGATAAACCAGGAGAAAAAGCTGGGGAGCAGAGCAGACCACACAGCCCACCATCACGGGTAAATAAAGCCTCAAACCACCGATTAAAAATACCTGTGGGGGCTGAGGCAGCAGCAGGAGGAACTCCCAGCTTCACGGGAGAGTCCATTGGACAGACCCACAGGGCCTTGGAACTATGCAATCCTGCCCACCCACCCTGGTGCCAGCACAGAAGGGCCCAACTTGCTTGTGGGTAGCCGGGGAAGTGCAGAGTGGAGCAAGCACCATTGTTCTCTCAGGCTCCGCCCCTATATGCTGCATCACAACATAACGACATGGGTTGTTCCGCCCTGGTGAACACCTAAGGCTCTGCCCCTTAAAGTAACAGGTGCACCAAGAAAAAAAAATGGCCCAAATGAAAGAACAGATCAAAGCTCCAGAAAAAATACAACTAAGGGATGAAGAGATAGCCAACCTATCAGATACACAGTTCAAAACACTGGTAATCAGGATGCTCACATAATTGGATGACATTTGGTCACAATTAGTTGAACGAATGAAGGATACGCTAAAGAAAATGAGGGGAAATGTGCAGGGAACCAATAGGGATGAGAAGGAAACTAGGACTCAAATCAATGGAGTGGACCAGAAGAAAGAAAAAAACATCCAACCAAAAAAGAATGAAGAAACAAGAATTAAAAAAACTGAGGCGAGGCTTAGGAACCTCCAGGACATCTTTAAACGTCTCAACATCCGAGTCATAGGGGTGCCAGAAGGAGAAGAGGAAGACCAAGGGATTGAAAACTTATTTGAACAAATAATGAAGGAAAATTTCCCCAAGCTGGTGAAGGAAATAGACTTCCAGGAAGTCCAGGAAGCTCAGAGAATCCCAAAGAAGTTGGATCCAGAGAGCAACACACCAAGACACATCATAATTACATTACCCAAGATTAAAAATATGGAGAGAATCTTAGAAGCAGCAAGAGAAAAGGAGATAGTTACCTACAAAGGAATTCCCATAAGACTGTCAGCTGATTTCTCAAGAGACCTTGCAGGCAAGAAGGGGCTGGAGAGAAGTATTCCAAGTCATGAAAGGCAAGGACCTACATCCAACAATACTCTATCCAGCTAAACTTTCATTTAGAATGGAAGGGCAGATAAAGTGCTTCTTAGATAAGGTCAAGTTCAAGGAGTTCATCATCGCCCAGCCTTTATTGTATGAAATGTTAAAGGGATTTATATAAGGCATGGAGGGATATCAACAGGGGAGTGGTAGGGGGAGAGAGAGGGGGAAAAGTACAGGGAATAAGTAGCATAAGCGGTAGGTAGAAAACAGACGGGGGGGGGGTTAAGAATAGTATAGGAAATGTAGAAGACAACTTATGTGTATGACCCATGGACAAAAACTAAAGGGCGGGGAATGGGGGGCAGTGGAGGGGAATAAAAGGGGGGAAATGGGACAACTGTAATAACAGAATCAATAAAATATATTTTTAAAAAAGAGAAATAAAGTCTTCAGTGTCTTGCTTGATTTCCAACCAATCTGTCTGGTTTCCTCTCCTTCTCTCCCTACCTTACAGTTTACTTTCCAGCATTCTTTTTTCTGTATGTGTCCTTCCTACATTGCTGTCCTGTAGCTGAAATATTTTCTTAGCCTCTCCTCCATAACCTTCCCAGTTTTACCCATGTTTAAGACTACCACCTGGCACCCACTCTAGGAAAACTTCTTCCCCTTTTATTCTTCTGGCAGTTGCTCTGTTTTTAGTTCTGGCCCCACAATCTGCTCTGATTATATTTTTATGCCTGGATTTATCCACTAGACTGAACTTCATGACAATAGGGACAATGTCTTATCCCCCTTTGCATTCCGATCACAAAGAGCAGGCACTTAAGGGATTCCACATACCAAAGAACATTTTTTATCTCCCTATCCACGGGAGAAACTCCCCAAACATTAGTTTTAATCTCATTAAATATGGCTAAATCCATTGAGAAAACAATTAGTTTGCATTCAAGTTAAATATTGAATTAAAATTCTTCATGAGTTATGAGTGGATTTGACAAATTTAAATTCAGATAAAATTTTCAATTAACATTTAAAACTGGAAGTATCATTCTATTTTTTTAGATACCATTATAAATAGTTTCTTCCAGTAGCTCATTTCAAATACTTTGGGCTACTGCTGTAATGCTACCTCCAAAAACAACAGCAAAGACAAAACCAAAAATGACTATTACAAAGCACACTTTGAAAAATCGTCATACAAAAAATTGTTGGTAAAAAAAGCTTAACTCCAAATGTTGAGGGGCTTTATTATAATTGCCTAAGACTGTCATCTCTGTTAGAAGTATTACAAAGAAAATTTAAAAGTCAAATTAAAAGGCAATCTAATTTGTCTTAGGATAGAGTCTTTCTAGCTAAAACTTGTCAAGAAACTCTATCTTCCTTTAAAAAATCATGGCATGAGTATAACTTGCTTGTCCAAGGATTTTGACCCAGCAGACAAGGAGACTTTCTATCACCACAAGCTATTAGTGATGGCAGAGCAGACTGGGCACTGAAACAAAATGAGTGTCCACTGTGAGGCCAGCTGTGGCAGATGGTCACTGCATGGGGACCATGCAGTAGAGTAGACAGGTGTAGTTGATCAGCTTGACTAGGGAGATATGGCCAGGGGGCTTCTAACATTGCAGGAAAGTTCGGGGTCATTTTAGGATCCAGGAAGCCTGTTGCTGACCTGAGAGTGCAGCTGGCCTTGTACATGGGTGAAGAGCACAGTATCTGAGAGAAAGAAATGCATGGTAGCTGTAGCAGAGAACATTTTTAAGGGCAAAGGCAGTGTTACTATATTATTATTAATAACTAGTCACTAAAGCAAAGGTAGGCAGCCCAAGAGGTCCCATAATCAATCGGCAGAGACCAACTAACTTGAGAGCCAAGAGAAGAATGCTAAAGTCTTGACTACTGAGGTGAGGGTGCAGTGACCAAGACTATAGTCACTATGGGCCACAGGGTTTAGGACAGAGACATTGAAGATTGACCGTACCACATTATTCTCTACTCTCATTGATTATAAGTGTGTCCAGACATGCAGACATGCATATATAAAACATGTATATATTTTACCTAAAATGCTACTTGGATTCTTTTTAATTGGTTACCTTTTTATTTATAAAACTCTTCATTAAAAGTACTAGAAACTGTTAAGAGAGAAAAACATGCCAATTTAACTATGATATATTGTCAATTGTATGATGCAAATTGATTGTGGAGATGTTTTTTAAAAATGGTCTTAGAACCTAGAACCTATAAAATACAGTACCTGGATTCAGTCAGTTCATTTTGACATTAATGTTTGGATAAGTATTGACTTGAATGAGTTGTCTAGGATGCCATGTATCCTAAGGGTGCTCCTGCTGGTGCCTAAACAGGCATCAACCTACACTGGACATTGTAATATCAGTGAGGTACGTAATATGAGGTCAACAGGCAAAACCCTTTCTAAGATGAACATGGAATATAGTTTTTATTCACGTATTACACAATGTTTAATCCTTACCTCTTGACAGTGTCAAATCTGGGAAAAGTTTCCTATCCCTTCCTTTTAAATTATTGTTTTGTGCTCACCACTCCCATCACCACCATTCAGTCTCCTAGCACTGCTGGAAGTGTGGGCCAATGATTCTCAACCTGACTATGCATCAGATTTACCTTAGAATAGATTTCTGAAAAGATTATTCCTAAATTTCAAAAGCTTCATAACATACTGTAGGTCAGATTATGGATACTCCCAAACATAGCTAGTAGGAATGAAAAATTTATATAGCCTCTGTGGAGGAGAGTTTGGTGATATCTATAAAATGCCTTTTGACCCAGAAATAACTGAGTAACAAAATAGAAACAGAGGCATGGATACATGGAACAAACTGACAGCGGTCAGAGGGGAGGGGAAAGTGGGAAGTGGATGAAAGAAGGTAACGGGGTCAGCCAAAGAACATATATATATATATAACCCATAGACACAGAAAACAGTGTGGTGATGGCATGAGGGAGGGGTGGGGGGTGCAGGCTGGGTAGAGGGGGCAAAGGGGGAAAAATGGGACATCTGTAATAATGTAAACAATAAAAATTTTAAAAAGAGTTAAAAAGACTGTAGAATGCCAGATAAACTTTCAAATAATTTGTTTTAAAACCTAAGTACAAATAAAAACAAATCAAAATAAAATTTATCCCAAAGGATAAAGTATTACAAATACCAAAAAAATAATATTCTAAAATATACTCACTGTGGCATTATTTGTCATGGCAAAATAAGGGAAACCACCCAGGTCTATCCATATTAAGCTGGTTGAGCAAACCCTGCCACATCTACAAAATGGAATACTATTTTATAATAGAGCTATTAAGAAGAATAAGGATCATCTCTCAGAATGGATATGGAGAGAATAAAAAGACAAGGTGTAACAGAGAATGCTACTGTATGTACATATACGTAAATATATATAAGGTCTGTCCAGAAGATATCCAGCCATGTACTATGAAAAAGAGACATTTATTGAAGAAGATAAAGATACAAGAAACATTATACATGGGACAATGATGCCTCAACCCCCTTAAAAGTATGTGTACCTTGGGACCTCACACAGTTTTCTCAATCACCATTAGCTGCCCTGTCATATTTTCCTGAATCTCATCAATGGTCTGAAATATCTTCCATTTCAAAGCAGATTTTAGTTTTGGGAAAAGCCAGAAGTTGCAGGGTGCCAATATATGGGCTGCAGGGGTCTGAGTCACCTGGGTGATTTGATGTTTTACCAAAAAACTCTGCATGAGACCATGATGCATGAGTGGGCTCACTGTCATGATGAAGCTGCCAATCACCAATTGCCCATAGCTGCAACCTTCTGAATCATCCAGATAGTTTCTGCAGAGGAATGTTCAAGTTTAATGCAAATTTAATGCAGAATCATTGCTCTACTTGCTCAGCCATTTTAAATGTGATGGCCACACAGTACACATGCTCACTCAATGGTGTCTACCACCCCTACTGACTAGTACAATGAAGTCATCATTGTTCACAGATGTGCATTCCAGGCCACTCTCCTTGGCTACCAGGTTACGTGGATGTCACACAAACCATCCTTGTTATATTAACAATGGTTAGACTTTTTCCAAGCAGACTTCATATATATAGGTCTGGCACAAATAATGCCCCATTTTTGGACTTCCGGCCAAGATGGAGGCATAGGTGGACACACTATGCCTCCTCACAAAACCAAAAGAAGGACAACAACAATTTAAAAACGGAAAACAACCAGAAGTGACAGAAAATCGAACTATATGGAATTCTGACAACCAAGGAGTTAAAGAAGATACATTCATCCAGACTGGTAGGAGGGGCAGAGCCAAGCAGCCAGGCAGAGAGGGCTTGAGGGAAGGTGGTGGCTGGCAGACCCAGCGAGGCAGTGGTTTGTGGAGTGGGCAGTCCCACATTCATGTGCTGACAAAGAAACAGCTGGGGAGCAAGACAGAATGCACAGCCCAGGGTTCCAGCACAGGGATATAAAGCTTCAAACCACAGATTGAAAACACCTGTGGGGGTTGAGGCGGCAACTAGAGGAACTCCCAGCCTCACAGGAGAGTTCGTTGGAGAGACCCACAGGGTCCTAGAACATGCAGAAGGTCACCCATGTGGGAATCAGGACAGAAGGCCCCACTTTGCTTGTGGGTAGCGGGGGAAGTGACTGAAAGTCAGCTGAGAGCAGAGCAAGCACCATTGTTCCCTTTCGGACCCCTCCCCACAGACAGCATCACAATGCAACGATGTGGGTTGCCCCATGCTGGTGAACACCTAAGGCTCTGCCCCTTATACATAACAGGTACACTGAGAAAAAGAAAGTCTCAAATGAAAGAACAGATCAAAGCTCCAGAAAAAATACAACTAAGCGATGAAGAGATAGCCAACCTATCAGATGCACAGTTCAAAACACAGGTAATCTGGATGCTCACAGAATTGGTTGAATTTGGTCGCAAATTAGATGAAAAAATGAAGGCTATGCTAAATGAAATAAAGGAAAATGTACAGGGAACCAATAGGAAATTGGGACTCAAATCAATGGTGTAGACCAGAAGGAAAAAAGAAATATTCAACCAGAACAGAATAAAGAAACAAGAATTCAGAAAAATGAGGAGAGTCTTAGGAACCTCCAGGACATCTTTAAATGATCCAATATCAGAATTATAGGGGTACCAGAAGGAGAAGAGAAAGAGCAACAAGTTGAAAACTTATTTGAACAAATAATGGAGGAGAACGTCCCAATCTGGCAATGGAAATAGGCTTCCAGGAAGTCCAGGAAGCTCAGAAAGTCCCAAAGAAGTTGGACCCAAGGAGGAATACACCAAGGCATATCATAATTACGTTACCCAAGATTAAAAATAAGGAGAGAATCTTAGGAACAGCAAGAGAAAAGGAGACAGTTACTTACAAAGGAGTTCCCATAAGACTGTCAGAAGACCTTATGGGACCAATTTCTCAAAAGAGACCCTACAGGCAAGAAGGGGCTGGAAAGAAGTATTCCAAGTCATGAAAGGCAAGGACCTCCATCCAAGATTACTCTATCCAAGCAAAGCTTTCATTTAGAATGGAAGGGCAGATAAAGTGCTTCCCAGAAAAAGGTCAAGTTCAAGGAGTTCATCATCACCAAGCCCTTATTATATAAAATGTTAAAGGGACCTATCTAAGAAAAAGAAGATAAAAAGCGTGAAAAGTAAAATGACAGCAAACTCACAGTTGTTAACAACCACACCTAAAACAAAAGCAAAAGCAAACTAAGCAAACAACTAGAACACAGAACCAGAGAAATGGAGATCACATGGAGGGTTATCAACAGGGGAGTGGAAGGGGGAGAGAGGGGGGAAATGTAAAGAGAATAAGTAGCATAAATGGTAGGTAGAAAATAGACAGGGGGAGGTTAAGAATAGTATAGGAAATATAGAAGCCAAAGAAATTATATGTATGATCCATGGACACGAACTAAAGGGGTGGGGCGGGGGAGGCAGTGTGCAGGGCAAAGGAAAATAAAGGGAGGGAAATGGGACAACTGTAATTGCATAATCAATAAAATATTTTTTTAAGAAAATAAAGAAACAGGTACCCTTTGGAAAGTACAAAACTTTCCAAAGTCACACATGTAACCAAGGCACTTCAATAGTTTCTAAGGAAACCTAAGTAGATTCCATGCAATAGAACTTGAGATGCAATTCTGATTCAAACAAAGAAAAGGAACATACCTAAAAGCATGAGGTTCATTGACTGGTGTCCATCAGGGAGATAATCTACAGACTCAGAATTTCTGCAGTTTGTATACATAATTTTAAGATAAACATACAACCAGAAAGGTAGACTGCTGAAAATACTGTCACCAGGCTAAAGTTCCAAAAACCTGAAGTAAGAAAATTTTAATGGGTGACAAAAAGGACATTTTAGCATAATCAAAATAAAAATGAGAACCAGAAACACATAAGAGAATGCAGAGAAGAGTGTGAGCTCCAAGAGAGCTGGTCATATCTAGGTTTAAATCTTGACGGCAAAAATAATAATAATAATAATACCCTATTTTTAATTACAAAATCACAAGTATGTAATTCTGTAACATAACAATATCACACTCAAGCATACCATATGACATTTTAGGTGAAATGTTCAAAATAAAACTATAAATTATTATACCCATATTATTACCCTATGAACCATACTCAAGCAGGCATTACTTCTCCAGACCCTGTATAATACTTGTTTATTTTGGGAAGAAATAAGAAGGATAAACCAGAAATGCATATGAATGGTTCCCTATCTTGAGTCAGAAAGAGAAGGAATGGAGTGGCGACAGGAATGAGAGGTACATGAGGTTTCGACCACATATTTTTATAGCTTTGGGAGTTTTAAAGCCATGTAAATATTTCATATCTGCAAAAATAAAATTAAATTATTATGGGTAAAAATACCTAAAATTCGATTCAAGAATAAACAAATGAACCCAATTTTATATTATAATAATACAAGCACACTTTTTTTTTCGAATAACTCTTGAACACATTTCTCTGTATACCTTTAATGAGATACTTTCTCAGGATAAAAAGTAAAAATTAGGCCCGGCTGGTGTAGCTCAGTGGATTGAGCGCGGGCTGGGAACCAGAGGGTCCTGGTTCGATTCCCAGTCGGGGCATATGCCTGGGTTGCGGGCCAGGTCCCCGTGAGGGCCATGTGAAAGGCAACCATACATTGTTCTTTCTCCCTCCCTTCTCTCTCTGAAAATAAATAAATAAAATCTTTAAAAAATAAAAAAATAAAAAAAAAAGTAAAAATTATCATGGGACATTACTTAGGTGGTTTATTGTTGATTCTTAAAACTATTTTTCATTGATTTCAGGATAAAGCAAGTGAGTAAATAATTGGTGGTTTTAGAATTCAGGGTTCTCATTGTGGGAGAAGAAATGTATGAACATGGAATGGGGAAGATAAGGAGGAGCCCTGAGGCGTGAATTTGAAGTAGAGTTGTCAGCATGAATTCATGATTCTAAAAATACGTACATTCCTAGCTCTGTTTACTGAATGGGCCCAGAAGAAATATCACCCCGAGGTAATGAACATACTAGTGACAAGATTTTGGTTTTAAAATACTAATCATCTTGGAAAAGAACTAATGTTCCCTGGAGAAACGACTGACTCCAGATCAGAGACAGAGAATGTATAAGGTGAGCCTGGAACATCGTATGTCAGAAAAAAAAAGAAGGGGCCAGAGAATGGTAAGTACATGCCAAAAGGACAAAGTAGCAAGCATGAAGGGCCAAATATGGGACAATTAGGACCACTGGGAAATTTTTTAAATTGACAACATTTTTGAATTTTTAAGAATCCATGAGTCCCTAGAAATACTGGAAGAGAGGGTCTTTTCTTCACCAAAGAATGTCAGCCAATAATGTAGAAGGAATAATAAAATTAAGAAATTACTTGAAGATGTGGTACAGAACACTAAGCAACAATAAAGATGAAATACTGCCATTTGTGGCAACATGGATAGATCTTAAGAGTCTCATTCTAAGTAAAATAAGTCAGATGAAAAGGACAAGAACTGTAAAGTATCATTCGTATGTGGGATACAAAAAAAAAGGCAACAAATAAATAAACAAAATAAACTCATGGATACAGAAAACAGAGTGGTGGTAACCGGAGGAGAAAGCAGTGCGGAGGACAGAGAGGGTAAAGGGGCCAAATATATCGGGACAGAGGACTAGACTTCGGGTGTGAGCACACCATGCAGTATACAGATGATGTATTATAAAATTATACAACTGAAATTTATACAATGTCATTAACCAAAGTAACCCTAATGAATTTAATTTTTTAAATTGATTTTAGAAATAGAGAGGAAGGCAGGAGAGGCAGAGGGAGACAGAGATTGAGATTTGTTGTTCCACTTATGTATGTATTCGTTGGATGATACTTGTACGTGTCCTGACTGGGGATCAAACCCTCAACCTTGACATATCAGGATTATGCCCTAACCAACTGACGCTCTACCTGGCCAGGGCCCCAGTGAATTTAATTTGGAAAAAATTAGGAAATTACTATTTCACAGTATTCAATGTGACTCAATCAAAGATCATCAATGCATGCTAAAACTGTGCGAAGAAGATACATTGGGGAATATAATATTCACATAATATCACGATGTCATAGGTTACTTATTAATTTTTAAGGAAAAACATACCTAAGGTAAAACGAAATCAGCAAATATTTTAATAAGTTGACCAACTTGACACAAACTCACATACTGTGTCTCCTGATGTGATGAAATGTACACAGCCCCTGTGTAGTATTCTTACTAAAAATGTTTAACCTGATTCTAATCATGAGAACATAATCAGAAAAATTCAGAGACATTCTATGAAACAATGAGTCTGAACTCTTTAAAAATGGCGATTTCATTAAAGGGAAAATGTAGATAAGAAGATGCTTTAGACTAAAGAAATCTAAAAAAATAGGGCACTATTTAGTGTGTATAAGGTGGGTAATTCATGATTAGATCCAGAATTTAAAAATCAACTAAAAATATGTTACTAAAAAACTAAAAATTACTGGAACAATTGGAAAATCTGAACTAGTCATCTTGTTCTCTGTATTATAGAACTTTAAAAAAAAATATCCCTTACTTCAGTAGATTAAATGATATGATTTGTATGTAGTGGATGTCAAAATTTCAATGATCAAACATTACTAGTATTCAAACATACAGGTATTCAAGAGCATTTCATTTAATACATTTAAAATGGGTTAGAATATTTTATTTCATCACAAAAATACAGTCTTAAATATAGAGATTGTTTCACATTTGATAAAGATAAAGGCTGAGGTTTATATTAATTCTTCTTTTCCCTCTCTGCTCAACCAACTTTGAATAATTGTTTACAGCTAGTTGACTACATACAAGCCCACCAAAGAAAACAAGTTGAAAAGTAATCTAAAGAATAAAATAAATTAACAAACAAAACTGAAAAGACTCATACTTACAAAGAACAGTCTAGACTGATGGTTGCTAGAGTGGGTTGGGGGACTGGGTCAAAAAGTGAAGGGATTAATAAATACAAATTGGTAGTTACAAAATATTCATGGGAATTTAAAGTACAGTATAAGGAATATGGTCAATAATACTGTAATAACTATATATAGTGCCAGGTGGGTACTTGAGAAATTGGTGGGATCACTTTGTAGGGTATATGATTATCTAATCACTGCTATACAACTGAAACTAATATAAATAATATTGAATGTAAACTGTAATTGAAATATAAAATTTTAAAAAAGAAAAGTAACCATAACAAATAAACCAAAGAAAAAATAAAATTGAAACAATTCATGCGTATGTGTAGGGACCTTAGCTTTTAATCTTTTTTTCTCTCACAATAATTAGCACAAGGCCTGTTGTACATAAGGCGCTTGTCATAGCTCAAGACCCAGCCAGTTAACTGAAGGTGACTAAGACCAACTCAGAAACGGCACGATATGGAGTCCCTCGAACATGGAACAAGACAGAAAAGCACTGGTGATAAATAAATGGGGCATGGGAAGATAGCTCCCCATGTAGTGCAGCCCCACCCTGCACCCCAAGGTGGGGATGGAGAATACCTGGTGCCCTCCATGGCAGATACCAACTTTTTATGGGTATATTCTTTCACACTGTGTTGGAACTTTATCCCACAGTCTTTTTCAACCTAGGCCTCAAAGTCACCACCAACACTCAATAGAAATAAGGACTGACATATGAAACACTTAGATGAAACAAGGACTACAATTTAATTTTTTTTTTAAAGATTAGACTAGAGTTGCCAGCAAAGGAACTCTACCGGCATATTCCCAAAGCTTTGAGAGGACACTTGCCAAGGTAACAACCAGGCAGGGATAAACAATGCAGAATAACTCAAATTAGAAAGTGAACTAAAGTATGAAAGAACAACAAAAAAATTATTTCTTTCTGCATCACAGTATGCATCATGTCCTCAAAATACAATATGGAAATGTCTGTCTAGTTGCAAACTAAGCAAAAGCAAGAGGGCTGCCCCACTTCACAAAGGCAAGTTGCTGACTGGGATATCAAAAAGCAAGTTTGAACCAGATGACTACAAAGATGTTATTTTAACATTTTCGTGAGGCTAGTGGTATCTGCTAACCTGTGGTGTTTGAAATAAATTCAAGGGATTTTTTGATTTTGGTTTCTCTGACTCCTTTATAAATAATACCCATGCTTTTCCACTCTGAAATTCTACTGTTATCAATTCTTTTTCAAAACTATGATTTTAGGCACAAAATAGAACATACCATAAAGAACTTGGAAATTATATGTAAAATGACGTTTTTGAGAAATGTTTGTGCAGCATTTTTTGTTTGCAAAATATTTTTTATTGCAAACATCCTGACTAATTACATTCCTACTTATTAAAGGGCTGGTTTGCCCTTATATTACATATGTGAAAAATAAGACAGAGAGATAAGTTCAGCTTGAGTTAACTAAACTTTGCATGCTTTCTAGCCAATAGAAATCAAAATAACTTGCCCAAATTATACAGTAAATCAATCATCCAACCATGATTAAAACCTTCAGCCTCTGAAGCTACAGCTTAGTTTACTGAACCATTCAGTCTTTCATAAAGATTTTACAACTTTGTAATATACCGATTTTTTCTTGAAAAATTAATCTCCTTTTTAATTTCAAAATGAAATGTTTAGTTGTCAAAACTATAATTGTTCACTCTTTAGGAAATAAAGATATCATTTATATTTTCTGTATCTTCTATGTCTATATTCCCAATACTGCCATCCTTTTCTCCATAGCTTATAAACAAACATGGTTAAACACAGAGATCCTTTCTAATTTTATGAAATCCTCTAACTCCATGACCCCATCAATATATTATTTTATTACTTCTCTTTTCAGTCAAACTTTCTGACAGAATAGTTTATACTCACTGTCTACATTCTGGCACAACCCAATTACTCCTCAAGCCACTGAAATTTACTCTCTCCCCTAACCAATCAACTGATATGTTAAATTGTATCAATAGATTTTATTCATCTCACATAACTGAAACTTTATAGCAATGGCTATACAACAGAGCACCTATAGTATTATAATGTGAATTTAACAATTTCTCAATAAAGTAGATTTCAGGCTAAGTGTTTTAAACGCACATAAAAAAGTAAAGTAAAAAACCTTAAAAGGGACACGAGGAAATGTTTGGAAGTGATGGATATGTCTGTTACTTTGATGGTAGTAATGGCTTCACAGGTTCATGCATATGCCCAAATCCATCAAATCGTATATATTAAATGTGAAATTTTTGTATATCAAGTATGCCTCAGTAAAGCTGTTTTTAAAAAGTGTATCATTTCTTCCCATCTCCACAAGATACTTTAAAACTTTATCTTCTGGATCTGACAGAAGCATCTGACTTTGCTGAGTTCTTTCTCAACTCTCTTTGCCTCTGTCCCTTCATTCTATAACTCTTTCATGAATTTCTACTGACTTGTCTCTCTCGTAAAGTTGGGCTTTCTGAGCTCTATTTTTTTTTAATTTAATTTTATTTTTGTTCAATTACAGTGATTTGCATCCTCTCCCCTCCCCTCCTCCCTTCCCCTCCAGACCCCCTCCCCCGCCAGCCTCCCTCCTCCCCCTTAGTTCTGTCCATGTGTCCTTTACAGTGGTTCCTGAAAACCCTTCTCCCCATTGTCCCCTCCCCTCTCCCCCCTGTCTATTGTTAGACTCTTCTTAATTTCAATGTCTCTGGTTATGTTTTGCTTGCTTTCTGCTTTTGTTGGTTATGATCTGGTTAAAGGTGAGATCATATGGTATTTGTCCCTCACTGCCTGACTTACTTCACTTAGCATAATGCTCTTCAGTTCCATCCATGCTGTTGCAAAGGGTATAAGCTCCTTCTTCCTTTCTGCTGCGTAGAATTCCATTGTGTAAATGTACCATAGTTTCTTGATCCATTCATTTGTAGATGGGCACTTAGGTTGTTTCCAGCACTTGGCTATTGTGAATTGTGCTGCTATGAACATAGGAGTGCAAAGGTTCTTTTGAATTGGTTTTTCA
>PVJI01000755.1:0-227987 GCA_004026765.1 Micronycteris hirsuta
GCTGACAGTCTTATGGGAATTCCTTTGTAGGTAACTGTCTCCTTTTCTCTTGTTGCTTGTAAGATTCTTTCCTTATTCTTGACCTTGGGTAATGTTATTATGATGTGCCTTGGTGTGTTCCTCTTTGGGTCCTGCTTCTTTGGGGTTCTCTGAGCTTCTTGGATTTCCAGGAAGCCTATTTTCTTTGCCAGATTTGGGAAGTTCTCGTTCATTATCTGTTCAAAAATACGTTCAATTTCTTGGTGTTCCTCTTGTCCTTCTGGTAGCCCTATGATCCAGATGTTGGGTCGTTTACAAATGTCTCTGAGGTTCCTGAGTCCCTCCTCATTTTTCTGAATTCTTGTTTCTTCCTTCTGGTCCACCCATTGGTTTGAGTCCCAGCTTCCTTTTTTTCTCTACTGGTTCCCTGTAAATCTTCCTCCGTTATCTTTATCGTATTGTTCATTTGTTCAACTATTTCTTCCAGTTTTGTGAGCATCCTGATTACCAGTGTTTTAAACTGGGCATCTGTTAATTTGTCTATCTCTTCGTCCGTTAGTTGTAATTTGTTCTGATCTTTCGTTTTGGCCATTTTCCTTCTTTTTTATCTTGGCGCACCTGTCGGAGTCTTAGGTGTTTGTTGGTGCCTGGCAACCTGGGTCGTTTTTTTGTGACGTTTCCTCTGGGGGCAGGGCCTGGGAGGGAGCAATGGCGTCTGCCGTTCACTGCCACTCCCTATCACCCTCTGCTCCCCAGTTCCCCACTGCCTTTTCCGCCAGTCTCGGCCCTGCTGGTTCCCACTGGCCTCTCCAGTTACGCCGCTGGCCTGCGAGGTTCACCCATTGCTCGGGGTAGTGTTTTGTTTAGGCGCTCCTGGGGTGAGTTCCGCTTACCGGTCTGGATGTACGTCCTCCCCAACTTCCTGGGTGTCGGACTTCCCTTCAGTTTGATTCTGTCTGTTCTGGTTGTTTATTTTTCGCTATTGAGTTCGTTGTTTAAACTCTCTGGTTGTGAGCGGCGGTGCAGTGTGTCCACCTACACCACCATCTTGGCAGAAGTCTATGTGTGGGTTCTTTAAGAGGAACTGCTTGGGGCTCTAGCAGTTTCCTCCACCAACTCAATCCCCACTGTTTTTTTGCAGCCAGAAGTTATGGGGACTTACCTTCCTGGCACTGGAACCCTAGGCTGGGAGTCCTGATGTGGGGCTGAGACTCCATGCTCCCAAAAGATCCCTCCCGAATTTTTATCCATGTGGGTGAGGGACCAGCCTATTTTGCATCTGTGCTCCTCTTACCAGTCTGGATGGATGTGGTTTCTTTAATTCTGTAGTTGTCAGACTTTCATTCGGCTCAATTTCTGATGGTTGTGAGTGATGGTTGTTCTGTATTTTAGCTGTAATTTTGCTGTGGTTGTGCGAAAAGGTGAGCCATGTCTGTCTATGCCGCCATCTTGACCAGAAGTTCCACTCAGCATCTTTTGTAGTGTGCTTTCCTGTAGCGGAGACACAAAGAAGCTAGGTTTCTAAAACCAAGAGATTTCAGTCCTATTAATCAGAAGCGGCATGGACATTAGCACTGTAAGGCAGAGGTCATGCTTCTCTGATTTTTCGGTCATAGGGATATTTTTTTCAGCAGCTGTAGCAGCATGTTCAGTGTCCAACCAGGGGCGTTCAACCCTTTGGCATGTCTGGGTCACACTGGAAGAAGAGTTGCCTTGGGCTACGCATTAAATACATTGTGACACATAATCACAAAAAAATCTCATTATGTTTTAAGTAAATTTACAATTTTGTGTTGGGCCACATTCACTGCTATCTTGGGCCGCAGGTTGGACACTCCTGGTAGACCCTTGTTTTGTGATTGCAGGAGAAGCACTTGGGGCACTGATTCTGCTGGCAGGGATCAAGGCTGGGTATAGTCCTGGAGCCAGCAGGGGTGGTGGCAGCATCTAGATTCCCCAGCTTCTTGATCGGGGCAGAGGCTGCAGGGGTGCTCTGGGGGTCATTTCTGGAAGCTCAGCCTAGAGCCAGCCTCTCCTGATCTCCCAACAGTGTAGTAAGGGCTATTTCTCTATATTAAATTCCTTCCTGTTTAAAAGAACTGGGGAGGTTTCTGGGATACGAAGCTGTGGTTGAGGCAAGAGCTGAGGGTGGTTTAGGATGTGCGTGCACGCGTGTGTGTGTGTTTGGGGGGGTAGTGATTGAAAGGGAGCAAAGTGGATGGATCAGATATATTTAGGAGATGAAATTATAAGACTGGGTGAGGACTGGGGGACTGCTGGTAATGTACGTGAGGTCTACGTGGCTGTTTCCTTCTACTCTCTGTGCCCCATTACTCAGTGCGCCTAGTAGCTCTCCAGAGTCAGACAATGGAAAGAGTGAGGGCTCAGGTATCAGATACATTGGATGTTAATCCGAGATCCACCCCCACCTGTTCTGTTACCTTGGGCAAGTCACGGAAGTCCTCTGGACTTCCTGTTTCCTCTTTAATCAAGTGGGGGCAATAAGAAGGATGATCATAGTAATTCCACTGGTTTACTGCACAATGCCTGGCACATAGTAGGCACTCAATAAGTATTTGTTGAATGAATGAATCCAAGAGGCTGGAACTGATGGGGTACAAGGAAGAAACTACCTTATTTCTCTTATCTGCCAACAAGTGTAGTCTGTCAAGGGCAGGTTACCCGTCTTGTATGGGGCTTGGAGCAGGAGTGAGTCTCCCCAAAATATGACACCCAGGTATGCAGATTATTTTTGAGCTGAAAGCAAGTAAAGCCCAATATACTCAGGAAGAGCTATTTTTTACCAGCCCCGTTCCTGTCTAACGAGATTCAGATAGAAAAACCTGCTTCGGGAAGGGAAATGTGACCACCTTAGGGTATGTGGATTAAGTGGGCAGACAGGGAGGATCTAAGCAAAGATCCATTCACTAGATCCCCCATTGTCCCGTTGTCTCTGAATGGTCCTGCAAGAATTTGTTTACCAAACGTTTCCTCTTTCTCATCTACCTATGAATTGCCTACTTCCCCCTCCTGTCCAAAATGACACATACACCTCATTTTGCCTCACTGTCTTTGGAATTTTCATGCTTATGTGAATTCCCCATGTGAATACTAAAATTTGATTTTCTCCCGTTAATCTGCTGTGTGTTGTATGAATTATTTAACCAGTCAGAAGAACTAATGAGGTAAGGGAAAATTTTCCCTGGCTCAATCCTTGACTCCTAATGATAATTCAGGCAGATCCATGGCTTTCTGGTTCCTTTCAGTTAAAATAACAATTTCATCTTGATAATTAAAACTCGCTTTCAGTAACTAGGAAGTCCACTCTCACCCAGTGAAATCTAAAATTTTGACTTCACATCCAGTTCCAAGCGCAAAGAAATCCCTCCTTTAGTGGGTACAGGCTATGTGCCTGCCCCTGTGCTCAGACAGAGTTGCCAGATAAAATACAGAAAGCCCCAGATGTGCCAGCTGAATTAAACTGGAATTCCAGATGAATAATGAGTAACCTGTTACTATACGTGTGTCCCTAATATTGCATGGAGCATACTTGTGTAAGAGTTATTAGTTGCTTATCTGAAATTCAAATGTACCTGGACTTCCTGTATTTTTATTTTCCAAATCACAGTACTGAAACACGTGGGCCCTTGACCTGCGGGGGAACAAGCATTCTCTACCTCTGCCAAAGGCATTTGACTCTAGGTGAGCAGACTGTCCAGGAACACCTTTCCCCCTATTTTCCCTTTAGCACAGAAGACATTATCCATAACGCTGACCATCGACAGGTGAGATTTGAGCAACACTTGGCCCCGAAGGCCTCATTTTCCACCTTTGACCTCTGGAAGCTTGCTCCTTTTCGAATGGTCAGGAAAGCTCGTTCGCCTCTGAGAGGGTTGAAGGCACATCAGCTGGGAATTTATGTGACAGCTGACCGGGAGTAGGAGCTTCTGAGAACAAGAGTCAGTGGTGATTTCCTGGAAGGCGGTGCAGCCTCACTAAGGAGCAGGAGGCCCCAAATTGAGGGTCCTGGGCCCAGCTACAGGCTGAGCAGCTTGTTCCCTACATGCCTCAGAGCAAGGGCTGGAGGGAAAGCACCAGGAGCAGGTCGCGGAAGAGGCCGTTGTCTCCTTGGTGGAGAATGGGGGGCACAGTGAGAACAGGGGCTGAGGGGCTAATGAGTGTGGGTTTGCAGCAAGACCCTTGTCCTCTCTGACCCCAGTGCCCCATTGTAACGTGGGTCATTGGAGCAAAGGTTCTGTGTGAGGACCCCCCCAGACCCCCTGTCTCGGTCCCCTCTAACTTGCCCTGGCAGTCTGGCCTTTCTGCTGGGTCCTGCAGAGTCTCCCTCCTACCGCTTCTGCTATGTTTCTGTGCCTGCTACCCTCCCCCACCAAGGACACCTGGGGCCTGGCATGGAGTGGGCTGGACATGCGCACAGGAGGGATTGCCTCTCACACCTGTCCTCGGGCCCGACCTGGTTTTCTACCAGAAGCAGTAACTGAGTACAGGGGAAGGCAAGGGAAAAGCAGGGACCCACCCTCCTGTTCTTAGCATCCCTCATCTTGACCTCT
This sequence comes from Micronycteris hirsuta, assembly GCA_004026765.1. Classification (NCBI taxonomy): domain Eukaryota; kingdom Metazoa; phylum Chordata; class Mammalia; order Chiroptera; family Phyllostomidae; genus Micronycteris; species Micronycteris hirsuta. Next base: position 4,551 of record PVJI01000755.1, read on the forward strand.
GGAGATAATTGCAGAGCCCTTTTGGGGGTTCTAAAGTACAAATCTGGCCCTGACTGGTGTGGCTCAGTTGGCTGCATGTTGTCCTGCAGAGCGAAGAGGTCACTGGTTTGATTCCCAGTTGGGACCCACACCTGGGTCATGGGCCAGTTCCTGGTTGAGGGCATGCGAGAGGCAACCAATCACCATTCTCTCAAACACCGACATTTCTCTCCCTCTCTTTCTCCCTCCCTTCTCCTCTCTCTAAAAACAAATAAGTGAAATCTTAAAAAAAAATAAAGTATAAATCTGGATACTTCTAGCTTCCCCCATTGGCAGTTCAGGCCTCAAGATTCTTGGTTCCCCTAAGTTACAACCCATTGACTTGCTTGTCTGCCTTTCAGATTTTGTTAATGCCATTTCCTCAGCTGTGCTAATTGTCCTGGTAGTTTTATGTCTTTAGAAAAATAATTTTTGCCTTCCTGTTAGTGGAGGATCAGGAGAGAGCAGAGCTTGTTGTGTGTGCTCACTCTGTCTTTTCTACCAGAATTCATTGCCGGTCTAACTCAATCTTCACAGCAACACCAAGGGGAAGCATTATTATCCTCATTTCCCAAATGAGCAGACTGAGCTTAGAGGGGATGTCCGCAGAGCTAAGAAGTGGCAGGATCTGCTACCACCATGACCCTCTGTCTTTAGTACTTTCTACCTTCCATAGCTCTCCCGGCAATGCTCAGAGAAAGCCACGCCCCGCTCTCCTCCACAGAGGTTGGTGTCTTATGTGGCAAAACCCCACAAGGCCAGAAGGACACTTTGGGGGTGATCATGCCTTTCCCCATCTGAATATGTCTTCTGACCATGCTTTCTGTAGAACCCAAGGAATTATGAGAGTGATAAACTATTGTCAAATGCAATGACAATCAGAAGTGACCTTAATGCCCAGCAATAATAGATTGGGTAAATAAAGTTCGGTATCTCCATTTTAAAAATGTGTTTGGCTGACAGAATGATGAAAAAGAAGAATATTTAGTGTCGTGGGGAAATACTCCTGACATACTTGTAAATTAAAGAAATGCATTGCTTAAGCAGTAGGTGTGGAATAACCCCACCTTAACAATGACAAATTAATCACAAATTAATAAGAAAATAATTAGTATTTACCTGCAACCCTTAATCCTGTTGTAGAGGTACCAAGTCAACATCCCAAGTCAAAGAGAATTCTGTTTTCCCCAGGGTATGAGATCAAGTCCTAATGCCTTAGTCCCCTCCCCTGCCCCGCACCCCTATCCTCCATCCCTCAGATCTTGAAGCCCACGGCACATATCCTGTGGAGAAGAAAGTGCTGCCCCCCCACTCCCCTGCCCCCACCCTAACTTGCTGCTGACATCTAGTGGGTAGCAGTCAAGGATGCTATTAAACGTCTTACAATGCTCAGAACAACCCCCCACCCTCACCCCCACACACAAACAAGACAAAGAATTGTCCAGCCCTAAAGGTCAACCTGATTTCTTCATCTGTCAAATGGGATCAATAGTAATACTCTCTTCATAAAGATGACGTGGGAACCAAATGAGATAACTGACTCTGCAGAGCCTGAAGCAGATATTACACTCATCCTCCCAGTGAGCAGGGGCTGGGTGAGACTTTTTATTGGGATCTGCCTCCCCAACCCCAACTAAGTCCTCAGTGTGCTGGAATACTGTGGGTACTGGGAATACTTAAACAGTCATACCTTCCTCTTGACTTTCAACCTGGGCCTCTTAAAAGGCTCGCCCCTTTTTTTGAGAGAGTGGAGGTGAGTGAATTAGCTCAAGGGAGGGAAATGACAGCCAGTTTTAAGGCGGGAAGGAACGCCCCCCAACCCCCCACTGCAGACTAAATGAGGAGAAACAGATCTGAAGCCTAGCCACAGCCTGTTTTAAGGAACATGGGATTTCTTTTACAAAGATCCTTTGCACGAAGATAAAGATTGATTTATTCAGGATGCCTTAGAACAGTGTGTTTCAAAATGCGGACCACTCGCTCCTACAGCTGTGCTGTCCAGTCCAGTTGCCACTAGCCACGTGGGGCTTCTGGCACACCTGATGTGTGGCTAGTCTGAATGAAGATGTGCTGTAAAGGTAAAATACACACTAGAGCGGCATCCCCAACCTGCTAGGAACTGGGCCGCACTGCAAGAGGTGAGCTTGAATGTCATGCACTTGAATCACTCCAAAACCATACCCTCTACCCTGGCCCGTGGAAAAATTGTCTTCCATGAAACCGGTCCCTGGTGCCAAAAACATTGGGGTTCACTGCTCTAGATCATGAAGATTTAATGTGCTAAAAAAAAATGTAACCTATGTCATCCCTGGCTTTTAAAATAATAATTTGAAATGATCTTTGTTAGATATATTGGATTAAGTAAAATATACTATTAAAGTTTACTTCACCTTGAAAAAATTTTTAAGTTAAAAACTTTTTTAAAGCCCCGTGGTTTGAGTGGCTTGACACAACACATTAATTTCTCATTTAAGCTCCAAGGTTCTGCTCATCATAGTTGCACAGGGACCCTGGCTGATGCAGCGGCCACCTCAGTCCCTGTCAGTCACCTTGCTGGAGAGAAAGCCAGCGCTCCGGGGTACGTGGCGCTGGCCACTAAATGCTCTGGACTAGAAATGACATGTGTCATTTCTGTGAGCAGCTCATTGGCCAGAATCTACACATGGCTCTACTGATGGCAAGGAGGTGGAGCTACCCTGCCAGGCGCCCCAAAGGCAGACATCCAGAAATATTTGACAGACAGTGCAAATGACTAGCTCAGTTTCTATCAGCTTTTTTTTTTTGTATTTGAAAAACACATAGAATAGGATATTAGAAAAAGTAGAATGGAATCAAATAGGACATATCAGAGCCATCACAAAATTATTTTAAAGTATGATTGAGGCTCAATAAATACTTGTGACATGATGAAAATTATTTTTCCACAGGGGTCACAGCCATAATGAACACGTCTCCTTTGCTTTAACACTAACCAAGTGCCTGCTGGCTGGTTACCTCATGTAGGGTGTTGGGGCCCCCTTTATGGGTGGAGAAACTGGCTCCAACAGAGGAGTGATATACCCAGGTCACCCAATCACATGGAGAGCTGGGACTTGGGACAAGTAGGATAACCGATGGACCTCTGTCCTCAAACCCCAGTATTTCTTCTCTTTCATTGTCAACTTCGAATCTTCAATTTGCTGTTTTTTGCTTCTTTTAACAATATTAGCATTTGACATATGCTGAATTTAGTGCTATTATTATTGCTATTTTTGTAGCCAAGGAAACTGAGGCTTAAACAGATGAGAGGGTTTGCCTAGGGTTTCATAGCCACCGAGAGGAGGGGACGGATTCACGTGCAGGTCTATGAGACTCGAAGTTCTGGCTACCAATATTCTTTTGTCCCTCTGGCTTATTGGTCTGTTTTTAGAAAACATTGGATGGCATAATGCATAAGGTTTGAGGGAATTTCCCATAATCATTTGGTCCATGTGGTCTTCACCCAGCAATACCTGGCCCCTCTCACCATCCTAATCCCAGAGGGGCAGAGACTCTGAGACCCCCACATGGAAGCTGGAGCCTCAATAATCCATAGACATTAAAAAGCAAACACCCAAACAACCAAAAACTCCTTGATATTAGCAAGTAGAACAAGATGGCTAAATTTTGTCAGGGTTACATTTTGGATACAATTTTATTTCTTGCTTGAGGGTGGATTGATGTAAGATTTTGGAAACATACTTTTATGAGATTCAAACATATTTATTTTACATGCCCTTTAAAAAGTACCAGCACCATAAATAATAATAACTAACATTTAGTTCCTGCTTTATGCCAGGCACTCTGCTAGAACATTAACATGGCTTATTTCATTTAATCCTCACAATATCAGCTAGGTACATGTAACCCAGGACTGCGGGACTGAGAAGGACCTTGACCCCTTACCTTTGCATGCTTGTAGAAGTGGCCTCAGCTGGGATTCTCAAGTGCTGAGATTCAGCAGCACCTCTACTGCAAGTTACTGATTTATATACTTTGATCCTTAGATTCCACATCTGCAGCATTCTACCATTCAGCTGGATCAGGAGTCCCCAACCCCAGGGCCATGAACCCTAATCTTCTATAGCCAATTAGGAACCGGGCGCACAGCAGAAGGGGGGGGCGCCGCAAACAAAGCTTACCAGCTAAGCTCTGCCTCCTGCTGCCCTGCCCTACTCACCTGCCACCCGCCCCCACTCCCAGCCCGTGGAGAAATTGTCTTCCAGGAAAACGGTCCCTGGTGCCAAAAAGACTGGGGACCGCTGAGCTGGATGATCTAGAGACTCTTGAAGAGGAGGGGCTTACCAGAGCCTGACTTCATAAACAGCACAATTATTATTGTTGTTGAGACAGGGGCCATATCTTCTGAGATGAAAATCAGTGTGTAAACTCTGTCCAACCCGCCGCCCACCGGTCGCTCACGCCCAGCACAGCTATGAATGCGGCCCAACACAAAATCGTAAATTTACTTAAGACCTTTTTTTTTTGGCTCATCTGTCTTTGTTAGTGTTTGTGTATTTAATGTGTGGCCCAAGGCAACTCTTCTTCCAGCGTGGCTCAGAGACGCCAAAAGGTTGGGCACCCCTGGTACAATCTGACTGATGGGAGTAATCACAGGGACCACGGACAGAGTATCTGAAATCTGAGCGTCCCTGGAAACTGAGTTACAAAGATTCAGTTTGGGTTGCTAGCTTGCTTGCCAGGAGGAAATGAGGCAGCACTGATTCTTTTTGTCTTTGATAATATAGGCCACATTTTTGCCATTGCTCACTGTGTACCAGACTCTGTGCTAAGACATTTACCTTTAGTCCCCATAACACCCTATGTGGTGGGCACTGTGATTATCTCCATTTTGCAGATGAGGAAACTGGAGCTTCAAGAGGTGAGCAACTTGTCCAAGGTCTCACTGATGGTAGGACATTGGGTCAAGACTCCAAACTGGTACTCTGAGCCGAGGGTCCTCACTCTTACGACTCTGCTTTCCTTTCTTCGGCATAATTTAATCCTTATGTCATCTTTATGGGTGTGTTACTATTGATCCCATTTGACAGATGAAGAAATTGAGGCTCTGAGAGTTCAGACAAGTGGCCCAGGATCAACAGCCAACTTGTGGCAGAGCCAGGATGCAAACTCCAGCCTCTGTAACTTTAAAGTCACCCTTGGCACCACTGACATTTGGGGCCGGGCACTTCCTTGTGGGGGCGGGCTGTTCTGTGCACTGTGAGAGGTTCAGTGACATTTTGACCGCTATCTACTAGATGGCAACAGCACTCCTCCTCAACTGTGACAAGCAAAATCATCTCCAGACATGGCCAAATGTTCCCTGGGGGCAAAATTGCTGCTGGTTGAGAATTCTTGTTCTTGGCTGACTGGGCCACCTCTGATGCAAGGCTGGGGACTCAGGCAAGAAGAATTGAAAGGAAACTTTCATGAGCTTTTAAGAGTCTGAGGGCAGGTGCTCTGGGCTCTGTAATCCTGAAATCGGTGCAGCTGTACAGTGAGGTATTGACTGCAGCCTGCTGGAACGAGCCGAGGACAGCCGCAGGGCCTTTTGTCTGGGGACTGACCTGGCGCGCTCTCACCTGGCAGGCCCCGTGCATCAGTGTCTCTCCTGCCGGGGGTTGAATTTGTCTGGAGGCCATTAAGGAAGCCGCCTGATGATTATCTCTTGGCTCACTTGGCTTCATTTCTAGTCTTCTATTCTAAATGGGACTAATGACCATTTAAGATTCAGATTCCATACCAACTGGCCGGCACCTCCTCAGGCAGACAGGAAGCCCGCAGAGTTCACTGCTCCATTTCCAACAAATGCCACCGCCCCCAGGCAAGTTAGAGACCTGGGAATCATTGCTGATGTCTCCCTCTAACAACAGCCAATTTCAAGTCATCACCACGTCCTATCAGTTTTGGATTCTAAATATGATTTGGATTCTGCGATCCTGTCCATCTTCACTTCTCCAGTCGAAGATACCACAGACTTGCAGTATCCTCTGTAAGGCATCCACTTCATTCACTCCTGCAGTCTATTTTGTTTCACGCTGTAGCTAGAGTCGCCTTTTTAAAATGTTAATATGAATCCACCCACCCACCGACCCCTACACACACATTCCTACTCCTGCCCTAAATCATTCAGTGACATTTCCTCTTTCCCCGTCATCCTCTCTACTGCAGACGTTCTGGCTTGTCTGTTCACAAAAGCACCATGTTCCTCCCCCACCCCCACCCTAGGGCCTTTGCATATGCCCTCCCCTCAGCCTGGGTGTTCTATCTCTCTTAGCTTAGGTAATTCCACTCATCCTTAGGGGAGTCTTCCCTGACCACTTCTCACCCAAGTGGAGTCTGGGTCCATATCTGCTGTTATGATATTATAGCAGCCTTTCTTTCTCTTTCCTCTCTTATCTCAGCTTGCATACTTATTTGGGGGTTGCTTATTTGTTTTAACTCCTCTTCCCCATGAAACTTTAAGCTCTGCAATGGAAACAAAGTGTCTATTTTTGCTCACCATTATCTCCTCAAAGCCTAGTGTATTGCCCGGAACATAGCTTTATACATACTTGTTGAATGAATGAGCTCATACAATCCAACAAGCCTATGGTGATTTCGCCTGAGGTGAGTGTGCTCTTTCCCGGCCCTGACCTCCTGCAGCACCTGCTCTCATGGCGTTAAAAGATGGTGAGCAATAGACTCAGGAAGACAGAAGGCGCTCTGGAGCCTGACCAACTGGGTTCACAATTCTGCCTCTGCCGCTTCTCCTCTGTGTGACATCAGGCAAGTTCCGTGACATCTTTGTGTTTTCGTTTCCTCTTCTTTAAAATGTCAGCAATAATAGTTCCTGTCTCAGGGGGTGGTTGTAGGTCAGATAAATAAGATTCTATCCCATGCTTTTATAAGGGTTTCACACATAGCGAGTGCCCCACTAACCTTAGTTATTATTAATATTAACAGGAAAAGCGTAGATTCTGGGGTTAGAGGAATCTGTTTTTCTCTCATATTTATAAGTTATTCCCTGCGAGTCTTTCAACAGGTCATGTCATGCCCAGGAACCTCAGTTTCTCCATCTGTTAAATTGGGATCTCAAGGCCTACTTCAGAGAGGACCATCGTGAGGGTTGGATAGGATGAGAGTGAAGGACTTAGGCCAGGGCCCAGTGCCTGGGATTTCCTTCCTGACGGGCTGAATTGGTCCCTGTTGCCTTTTAGACAAGCAAATCCCTGAAGATATGCTTCATGTCTGCCTTATTTAAGGCTGTTATGCCAGCCCCTCTGTAAATGGCACATAATAGGTGTTCAATAAAGAGTTCTTCACTAAATGAATGAATGGATCAACAATGACAGGGACCATGCTTTGCTCATCATTGTGTCCTCTCGAGACTAGTGTGATACTTAGCATCTAATGTCAATAAATGTTTGTCAACAGAATAAATAGATTTTTAAAATAGCTTTCATTTCTGTGCCCAATTCCTTTTGAGTTTCTGAATTAAACCGAGAAAGGTACTTGTTAACTGACTTTTAATCTCTCTAAGCCTTAGTATTCTTATCTGTAAAGTGAAGCTATTAATAGTTATCTACCTCATTAGATTGTCCTGAAAAATAAATGAAGCGATATGCTTGATACATAGAAAATGTCAGTTCACTATTATTCCCCTTCCTGAGCCTCAGTTTCTTCACTTGTGAATGGGCATCCATTCATTCATTCATTCCTCACCAAATATTGTGCCCATGTGCAAGGCATTGTAGTTAAGAGCTAGGGTAGTGAGAGAGGTGAATGAGCCACAGTCCCTGCCATGAAGAACTCAGTGTCTGCTGTGGGACACACGTCGATAGTAGAACTCCAGCGAGAAAAGAGCCGTGGTGTGTGTCAGGCCTGTGGGGTCTAGGAGTGCAGGAGTGGGATAGGCACCTCCAGAGTTTCAGTGAGCTTGCTGGGGAGATTGTTAAGGCTCGGGTACTGCCAACTCAGTGTAATCACCCGATGATATTGGTTGGAAATGGAGCTGCCTCCTCTGGGCTCTGGTTTTTGTAGCCTGAGTCTGTGCAAGGCGTGTTAGTCCTGCTGCTGCCCCGCTTTTATCCTGGTCACCGGTATGCCACGGATTGGTCCACGTGTCACCCTCACGGTGAGCATCCAGTTCAAACAGACAAGTCCTTCTGAGGCTCAGCCTTGTCTTCCTCCCTTTCTCCTGGGTCCTACCTTCTCAGGGGACTGAACAGTGACTCCCCGGCTCCTTTAGTTTGGAACAATGCAAGGTGCCCTCAAAGAATGCTGGGTTCCTGCCTGGATCTTCAGACACAGGCCTGCCACTTTTGGAGGTCAGACCCAGTGAGAAGATGCTTAGGCAGTGGGGATTGGAGGAGGCCAGGCCAGGTGTCTGGACTCCTGTATCCAAGTGGGTCAACATCCTTGTCTCTGAGGGTTCCAGGAAACTGACTCATGCCAATCAAACTCATCAGAGACTGAAACACCTGAATTAGAACTTCTGGGGATGGGAGGGGTTGTTCAACCTAATGGCCAAATTACTTGCACCTGTTACCCAGACTAGCTTTTATTTTCAACTGAAAGAGATTTATATGCCAAGGAGAGGGTCTGCTGTCAGTGGCCTGGCCAGAGGTATAAGGATATCTGAGTCCCAAAAGCCCATCAGTAGTAGGCCTCAGGGAAGAAGCAAGATTTACGAGGTGAGAGCCGCCTGGGCCGATTCTTCTGTCAGGAAAGTCCTCCCTGCCGTATTTTCTGTCTTGTCAACGCTGCATTTCATTTTAAATTGCAGCTGAAAGCAGATATTTTCCCTCTTGCCTATTACACCTCTTAATTTGTTTCTCCCTCTGCTGTTATTTGTCTCTATAAAGTGTTTTGCATGAAAGACCCACACAGCACAATGTTGCTTCGCCCTGGGTTAGGTTTAACAGGAAGGAAAGACACAGAGAGACTTCAGTGTAAGGGGGAAGGAATGAGGGCCTTGAGGTCGAGGCACACGAGTCTGGGCAGTGTGTACATGTGCATGTTTTTGGACCTGCCTGTTGTGCATCTGTGGGTATGTGAGTGCACATGCCAATATTTGTGCTAATGTGTATATGTCTATGCATGCTTTGGTATAATCACTTAGTGTCCACACCTAAATTAAGTGTATGCTTGTGTGCAAGTACACACCCACACGCAATCTGTGAGTGCATATATATCTATGCAGAGGAACACACAAGTGCACATAAACACATGCAGGCACCTAGGAACCCATGCCACATGAGTGCGATCTTGTGTGCACACAGCCAGGGTTCTCTCCTTTCCTGCCCTCCTACCTTTGCAGTTAGCATCACTCCCTGCCGGACCCACGGGTCCTGGCCCGGTTTTGGGTTAAGGGAAAGGGAAAGCAGAGCAGTGGTCTGCGGGGTTCCAGTCAACACACTGCCTTAACCGGACCCAACTGCGGCCACAGCTCCCTGGCTTGGCTCCAGCCACCTCTTCCTCACAGCCTGCCACAACAGCACCACCACGGCTCCTGCAGAAGCTCTGGAGACCCCTGGGCAGGCCCCCAGCACCCTGCCAATCCTGGACTGACACTGAGGGGGTGAGAGAGGTTACCTAATGATGACCAGAGCCCTCCAGTCTAGCCAGGTCTGCTGCCCCCGAGTGACCAACACCAGAGGGATGAACAACCGGAGTCGCGCTGGTGGGGGCGGAGGGGGTGTTTCAGTCGCTTCCAGTCCAGCGAACGCTGGATACTAACCAATGGGCTACTGCGGCCCAACAAGGATCCCTCCAAGACAGCCAATGACCTCGCTCCGCTCGCCACCCCGCCCTCGCCAACCCCCGCGCAGCTGGACCATTGGTGCTGACGGGATGGGGGGAGTGAGCACTGTGCGGGCTATTTGAGGGAGGGGGCGTGGCTTGGAGTCCAGTTCCCTCTCTTCACCCTCGCAGAGGCCCCGCACTCGCTACCCACAGACGTGAGGCCATTGGCCTGGCTGCGGCGCCGCCGAGGTGGACCGTGGGCGCGCAGTGGGCGTGGCCTGAGGGCGTGGCCCGGTGGGAGGCGGAGCCGCGGGCGCTGTCTCAGTGAAAGCCAGGCTGCGGCGGCGGCGCGGCTGAGGCGGCGGAGGCGGTGGAGGCGGTGGAGGCGGCAGAGGCGGTGGGGTGGTTGTACGCTCGCGTGGGACGCAGGCTCAGCGGCGGCGGCGGTTCAGCCTGCAGCGACACTGGCCCGTCTGGAGCGGCCGCTGTGAGGAGCCAACTGCAGCGGAGGAGCCGCAGCTGGGGCTACGCGCTTCGCGGAGCCGGCGGTCGCCGGGAACAGGTGATCCCAGCGGGAACCCGGAGCCCTCCCGAGTTGGCAGGGCGAGGACCCGCACTCCCAGGCGCAGCTGCAGCCACCCCACCGTGGCTGGTCACGGACGGCCCCCGGCTCCGGACTCAGGCTCGGGCATCCCTGAGCTCGCGGGGGCCCGGGAAGCCCTCTGCCCCGGCAGGCTCAGAAGTGTCAGCTCCCGCTGCCTGGCGCTCGCTCCGCGGAGGCACAAAGTTGTGGACGTGTCCAGATAGCCGAGTCCGGGCGCTGTCGCGATCTGGCTGGGTCAACGCGCTCTAGGAGCCCCGCCGTCACGCCAGCCCCGCGACTGCCTTGCCTCCCCCGCGTGTCTGCTCCCTCTGGGAACTGCTTCTGAGGCTGAAACTTTGGGCCGAGGGGCTGAGGGCGGCTCGGCTCGGGGACGAGGCCTGCGGGCACCCCTCTGCGTCGACAGCCCCGGACCGCGGACGGCATGTGACAGTCTCAGCAACGGCCGCAGCGCGGGAAGGCGCGGGCCCCGTGGGCTCCGGCCGCTGCGAGGAGGAGCCGCGCGGCCGGCCCTTGCGGGCCCGGGCCCTGAGTCGTGCTGCCCGGCTCGCCCGGGCCCCGCCAAGGCCGCTGCGTCCCCGCCTCGGCGAGGGGAGACTCGCTCCAAACTCTGAAGGAAGTTCATCCTTTAGAGGCAGTCCTAGACCGGCCGAAACTCTCAGAGACCCCCGCCACCCCGGGCGGCGCCCCTCGACGACCTCCCCTAGCCGAGGCCCCCGCTGACAAGTGCCTAGACGCTGAGACCTCAGGAGCCCGGCCGGAGCCGACTGTCCCCAGTCCTGTGCCAAGCCAGGATGCTCATGAGGAAAGTGCCCGGCTTCGTCCCGGCCTCCCCGTGGGGGCTGCGGTTGCCGCAGAAGTTCCTTTTCCTTCTCTTCCTCTCAGGCCTCGCCACCCTATGCTTCGGGGCCCTCTTCCTACTGCCCAACTCCTCTCGCCTCAAGCGCCTCTTCCTGGCGCCCCGGACCCAGCATCCCGGCCTGGAGGTAGTTGCCGATGTCCCGGGCCAACCTTCGGCCCGAGAGCAGGAGTCGCCCCCTAACCCGGCCCCCGCTGCGCCAGCCCCGGGGGAGGACGGTCCCAGCAGCCAAGCCAGTACCCGCGGCAGGAAAGGGTGGATGCGGCGTACCCACCCCACAGGGCCACGGGAGGAGGCCACGGAGCCCCGGAGCAGCGGTGTTGAGGCCCTCAGACCCCAGGAGGGGAGCGTTCCATTTAGCTTTGACTTTAACGCGTTCAGGAGCCGCCTCCGCCACCCGGTCCTGGGGACTACGACTGATGAGAGTGAGGAGCCCCAGAGCCTAGTTCAAACCCAGCGGGAGAAAATCAAGGAGGTAAGGACTTCTCCCCCATGGCCCAAAAGAAAAGAGCCACTTGTGCTTCCATCACTACCCCTGGCCCCAGTCACTCCTGATCCCTGGTATACTCTAGGCCCCCTGGGCACACTCTGTTCCCTCCTCCCAAACTTCCCACCTTTATTCCTCCCTGCTCACTTTCTCACTGCTGGGTTCCGTTAGTGATCCCCACCCCTGAGAGGTGGTAGCTGAACCACCAGACCAACTTCCCCCCACCCCCAGACTCTGGTCTTTCAGTCCAGTGCCAGCCCAGGTGGGTGGGCTCCACTCCTTCCTTCTGTATAGTTGCTTGCTAGTAAGAGTTTTGTGTAGTCTCTAGTAAAGTTCTCCAACGGGCACCCTATCTGCCTGCACCGGGCCAAGGGCCCTGTTCTTTCTCACTGTGTGTCCTTAAGTCCTGATTTCCCCCAAACCCCTGTAGGATCTGCTATCTGGAAATCCAGGATTTGGGGGGGGCATTTGGTGTCCTACAAGTCTTGTAGCCAGCAATCTATAAACTAGAGGATGTTGTGCATTCTTGTTAACTATTTCTATTGAGCTTTGGAACAGTTGCACGTAATTGCATGTGATGCAGGAAGAAATGATCAGTAAGGTGATGGCAACGTTACAGAAGCTTCAAGGTTATTGGCTTACTAAAGCAGGTCTTGGACTTGGTCCCTGTAGGGATTGTACCAGGGAGGAGTTTGGAAGGATCACTTTGAGTCTGCATCTTAGTCTTAGTTTAAGAAACCAAAGGCAAACAGCCTCACCATGGCTTGAAACTGTTGCCAAGCTGCCGCTGGTACCTAAATATTCTGCTCCACCACTGTTAGAGCTGCCTGGGTGAGGTTTGTGCTCAGCAATGCAGAGAGGCTGCAGTAACACCCCCGGGCCACGAGGGGGCTGTGGGCAAGCAGTGGGTGAGGGTCTTCTCCCTAGAAAGGAGAGATGCTCCCCCCAGCTCCCTCCAGGGACGGAGGGAGAAAGGGCTGCTTCTCTCTGGACTTCTCAGTTTGCTGCAAAGGACTCAGCAGGTTTGCTGTGATTTCCAGGGGGAGCAGGCAGTGAGGGTCAGAACCTGCCAAGCAAGACCTACTCGTCCAGTGGAGAGCTCAGTTGTCCTCCTCTCTGCCAGGCTATCCTCCCTCCCAACTCCCATTTTTCTCCCACTTCTTGTTTTTTTTAGCTTTTAAATCTTTTTTATTGATTTTGGAGAAAGGAATGGGGGAAGAGAGAGAGGGAGGGGGAGAGAGAGTGGGAGAGAGAGTGGGAGAGAGAGAATTTGTTGTTCCACTTATTTATGCGTTCATTGGTTGCTTCTTGTATGTGCCCTGACCAGAGATGGAACCTGCAACCTTGGCTTATTGGGATGATGCTCCAGCCAACTGAATTATCTGGCCAGGGCCTTTCCCCCACTTTTCATCTCTGCAGTTACTTAGCCCTGCTTGGAAACTGTTAACTAGCAATCACAGGACATTTTGTGACTTCAAGATAGGAAGACAAGATGAGGCCTTGTTTTATGTGTGTGTGCACACGCTCGCTCTCAACTTCCAAATTCTTGTTGCTATCTCAAAGGTTAATTAAAGGCTGGAACTTGCAGGAACTAAGGAAGGGACATCTTTCTGGTTAAGAAACTGTTGTTGAATACTCACCCAGGCCACCCACAGCTCTATTTCACAGATCTCCCTCTGAGCACTTTAGCCCTTTCTGCTCTTTAGACCTCTTCAGAAGGCAGCAACCCCCAGTGCAATCACATATGATCTGCATGGATACAGTTTTTCAAGGGGTGTCCAGGGCTGCCATACGTTTTCAAAAGGATCTCCAAAGGATTAAGAATTAACTACTGTGCTATTTCAGCAGAGGTGCTTTCTGCATTTGTGTCTAGATATGTGACCCATTTCTGAAAGCCTGGGTTCGAGAATCATGGCAGACTGGCTAGTGGGGACTTGGTTTTGCCCCTCTGTACAAAGACAGCCTCCCTTGCTGGCAGAGGCTGCGGGTGTGACTTGCTGGCAGCGGCTGGAGGGTGGTGGGAGGTGGGAGGTGTGGAGACTATGCTTTGCAGGTGGCTGTGAAATAACATGAGGGGCGGAGGTCCATGTTGGGTGCCAGATGTCTGGATTTTTCTCTCTGCCATCTCAGTGTACCCCAGTAGTAGCTGGAGGCCTACTTGCATATACCTAAAGTTGATGTTTAATGAACCCTTTCTTACTATCTTGAAGACCTTAAGCTCCTCAGAATGGAGAGGCCTGGACTATACTCACTATTATGTTCTGAAGCCTGTTCCCTCTTCAGGCTTCCTGAATTTGGACCCCAACCCCCTCACCTCCCAGACAACCTGAATAACATGGGGCAGAGTTTTTGGTTTATCTCTCAACCCAGAGTTACCTTCCCTAGTGTCCCACCTGCTGGGGAATGCATATGGCTATGGCTGGAGAATGTCTTTATTTCCTCCTCATTTAAATTTCTATCTGTGCCATGCCCAGGGGTGGATCATTTCTGAAAGGTGCCTGTTTTAATAAAAGGGACTGTTGCTTTCCTCTCTGGCTTGTTTATTTCCAGACATGGATTGATTAGACCCCAGGAGCAGAGGGGGAGCTAGCATCAGATAAAAAGGGCTCTGTTCTTATAAGATGAGGTTTTTTTTAAAGTGAAAGTAAACACCCAGAGAGAGTCAGAGAGAGTGATAAATGAGAGTGAATGAAGACTGAACACCTGGGCTCTAGGTCCACGAAGTGTGTTTATCAACAGTCTAGTTTGAGGGACAGACATGGGCATGAGGTCTGTGCTGATAAGGTGGGTTGGAGCTGCATGTTCTGGGTGTTGGTGCATCAGGAAGCAAACTGTCACTAGAACCAACTATTCCTCCTCACTTCATTATGTTGGAACTTTAGGGGGAGATGTGGTGGAAAGGGGAGACCCAGAGAACAGGGGTTCGACAGTTTAACTCAACTGTCCAGCTGTCAGACTCAGGGAAAGTCACTTCCTCTCCTTCCTGGGCCTCATTTTTCCTTCTGTAAAAGGGGGTGAGGGAGGGGAGAATAGACTGGTCACATACACTCTTGCTTCTGGACCTGGCCTCCAAGTAGACTGCCAGTCTGCTCAGGAACTTCTTAGCAGATGGGCTTTACCCAGCTCTGTATTCAACATGTGTTAGTTCCATGAAGTCAGGGACAGTAGTGTGTTACTCTCAATGGTGGTGGTGTTCATTGTTGTATCCCTAGCACCTAGTTGAGAGTAGATATTTATGGAGTTAAGTTTATTATCCCTATCACCCATGTTGGGCTTTAGATGTGAGGTTGAACGGTGACAGATTCTCAGCTTGAGATCATGAAGAGTAAAGGATTGGAGAAGAAGGAAAATGGCTAACATTCTTCCCTTTCATATCTAATGGTAGTATAGGAAATTATTGTTAAAATTATTATAGAGACCTTGGCCATAGGTGGATTTCTGATGGATTTAAGTTCAACAGACTCTTTTCATTCATGATAAGAGTTGGGAGTATATAGCTTGTCAGGATTATATCCCAATGAAAGGGTTCAAACTCTCCTGGTTCGTACCAACGATGGTTGATTGCTGATCTGGGGAATCTCAGTTGTCTCTTCCAGTGAATGGGGCTTTTATTAAAGGGGATTGGGATAGTGCAGTATCTGGGACAGTGAGGACACAGCACTGGAGTGCAGCTAGCCCATATGAAGAATGTGGATTAAATTTCACCCTCATCCTATCCCCTCTGCCCTCACACACCACTGTATGTGGCAGTTCTACATAAAGAATCCAACCTGGGTTCAAGTCCTAGCCACACCATCAACTCCAGCCTAAGGGGAAAATTCCTATTTATCACTGCACCTTAGTTTTCATGGTAGAAGGAACAGACTGGCATTTAGGAGATTCTTATCTCTCCCTTATTCCTACCCGTTTACTGTTTTCTTTATGGATCTGATCTGTCCAAGCACGTAGAATAGGGTATGACACGTAGTTGGCTCAGATACCTGAATGAGTGGCTACAGTAAAGATCTATAACCTAGCAGTTAAGGTTTCTGGTGGCAGAGGCTGGCCTTTCTTCCTAGGGTACCTAATTCTGAGTCTCAAGAGTAGGGGCCCACAGCAAGGTTTCGGGGCTTAGCAGCTCCATGTCCCAAGAGGTCTTTTAGAAGTTGCAGTAATTTCCCAAGTGCAAGTTTAACTTGAAGAGAGTAGGGAGAGGGCAGCCACGAGTAAAATCTCTCAGGCCTGGATAACGGGCGTCTGCAGGATGCTGGAGTCACCCTGGAGTACCTGAGATTTGGCAGGGAGTGCCCGGGCTCTTGACTTCCGTACCTGCTACCTTAAGCCTCCAGGATATTGCTGGTGATGATATGTGGCCATGTCTGAGTAAGTCGTCTTGGCAAATGCTCTTTGCTCCCCATTAATGGGCTGCTTCGTTAGTCATGTGTGGTTTCTCTGTATATCTGATTTATCGCTGCTAGTGCCAGGGCCAGGTAGGAAAATTAAAAGGCCCTGTGTTCTTTATAGCATGTGAATCTGAGCCCATGAGATGTTCAGGATAATTAATATTAGCAACACCTCAGATTTAAATAGCTTTCCTTTGAAGAGCTCTGTTTAAGTTGCAAATCCATTGAATGTCTTTTTTCCCCCATCCTTCAGTTTTACTCTTGTCCTGCTCTATGATACATTAAAACAGATAGAAATACTGGCTTATAATAACTGGACAGGTCACTTGGGAGACCCTTACATCCTAAGCCCAGCCACGTACCTCATCCTTTTTCCTTAGAACCAAGTACTCTAAGGAAAGCTTAGAACTTTTCCCTGCTAGGTATACAACTTAACAGCCGCAGGTTGGGCAGATCTCTACTTTTATATTGAGTTGCACCATAACTTGGGAGAATTAGGTGCAGACATTCCAGGAGCAATTGCTTCTCAGGCCTCACATCCCTAACTATCTTTAATGTCTGGTCTAGAAACAAATAATACAATGACTTTTAAAAGTCAGATGCTTATTTCACATTGTAGTTAGCAGGGGGGTAAGAATATAGATTCCCCTGTGGTTTTCAGAGTGAGTGATTTACATCCAAGCGCAAGAAATGCCTTTTCTCTAGCTTTCCCCGAAGACCGATCCATTACTCCACCAAAAATAAATATTGTGATATATATCACGCATACGTTGCTCAAAGGGACTTACATCTTTTCTCTTATTGAAAAAAATAAATCAGGCTCGCAGTTTGGAAAGCCGCGTGCAGGAGAGCTGTTCGGTCAGCTGGTTGGGCACCCAGCCTTGTGGCACTGCCTCTGCCTGGGGGAGGTGCTGCCTCTGCAGCCCAAGCTGAGTCTGTGTTAAGGGAGGTGGTAGGCGCTTTGGGAAATCCTCTCCCTACCTGCCTTTCATGGGCCAGGTCAGGAAAGCCTTAGCAAGGAAATGACTGACAGGATTCAGAAGAGCAGTTGCCTCAGGTGAATTCATGGGCATTTATTATATTTCTCTAAAAAACGGGGCTATGCACAGAGCTGGGATGAATGTCATAAACCAAGGATTATTGTTATTGTTCCAGTTCTGTATACCTGCAGTCCAAAAAGAACAGGCTCTTTCAAACAATAATCCCTGGCTCTGGATTTCCCATTACCCTGGGGCCAAGGCCTTATGTATAAGTGTTTGCATAATTTGGGGGGAAAAACAATGGACTTTCTTAGCTCTGTATTATCATGGCAGATCATGGTAAGAAACGAACTGGAGACTCAAAGAATTTTGAGGACTCCAGGACCTAAGTCCCCTTTCTCTTCCCTCCTTTGCTTTCACTTAGCTCTGGGAGCTAGTTAATAGCTGAGGCAGCATTTTGGTTCTTTAAATGAAGAGATCATTGTAAGCCACACCTGCTTGTTGGTTTCTCCATCCCTGGAAAGAACAGAAGCCACGGAGACCAAAGTTACAGGCTGTGGCTTCAGTGTGGTGGCCCAGCTGTAGGTGTTCCCCCTGTGAGAAAGCTGTTTTCTCAGATTTGGGTTGAGAACTCCCCAAACTCAGCAGTCAGGTGGTCAGAACAGCGTGCACTATAAGGGGGTCTGAGTATTCTCTTGACTCGGAATTTTCATTAATTAGAGACCAGGGCAATTTTCCATTTATTTTCGTGCAGTGCTGTTAGTGGTAACTTTTGTAGAAGAAACTTTGGCATACTGATTAGTGTCCTTCTTAATAGAAAAGCAATATTGTGCTCTTATCTGGCATGCTTTGGGAGTCCGCTGCTCCACAGGTGAGCCCTCTAGGCAAACAGTTTTCACTAAATAGCAACCATTTTCAGTAACTGGATGATAGATTTGCTCCCTTCCTTCCACCTCTGCCATGACTTGGTGGTCACCATCAAATCCAGTGTGCAGTGCAGCAGTGTTCTGTGGGGCCTGATAAGGTGTATAGATACGACTGTCCTCTCCAACGCCTGTCCCCTCCAACGCCTGTCCCTTATGCTCTTGTCTTTTTTTTTCCCTTCACAACAACACTGATGCAGGACACCATCTACTTATATAAATATAAATATAATTTCTATATGTAGCAAAAGGCACAGATCCTAAATATATAGTTTGCTAAATTCTAACAAATACAGAAAGCCACTCCCTTATCATATAAACCCCCTCCTTATCAAGACGGGGGACACTTCCATCACCTCCGAAAGCCCTCTCTGTTCCTTCCCAGTCGATGCCCCATCGTCCACCCCCAACCGCTGCTTTGGTTTGTCACCGGAGACTAGTTTCGTCTGTTCTAAAACTCCATATAAATGGAACAGTACAATATGCACCTTTTTGTGCAAGAATTCTTTCATCTGTGTTGCGTGAGTACTTCATTCCTTTTTGTGGTTGAGGCGCATTCCGTGATGTAAATAAACCACAATTTGTTTATCCATTTACCTGTTTTTGGACTTTTCGGTTGTTTCCAGTGTTGCTATTATGAATAAAGCCTCTTTTGTGTACATATCTATGTTTATAATAAACTGGAATAGTTTTTCCAAGTAGTTAGACCATTTTATACTCCCACCAGCTGGTGAGGGTTTTGCATCTTCAGCAACACTTGGTTATTATCCACCTTTTTAAGTTTAGCCATTCTTGTGATGTGCAGTGATATTTCATTGTGATTTTAATTTTTATTTTCCTGTTAACTATTGATAGTGAACATCTTTTCATGTCTTTATTTGCCATTTCTGTATCTTCCTTTTAAGTACCTGTTAAAATATTCTGCCATTTTTGTTAAAAAATGGGCTCTTAATCATCCTATTGAATTCTAGAAATTCTTTACATATTCTAGATATAAGTTCTTTGTCAGATATATGTGTATTTTTTCCCATTCTATGGTTTATCTTTCCATTTTCTTAATGATGTCATTCAGAGAGAAGAGGTTTTACATTTTGATGAAGTCCAGTCTATCAGTGTTTTCTTCTTTTTTAAAAAGATTTTATTTATTTATTTTTAGAGAGAGGGGAAGGGAAGGAGAGAGGGAGAGAAACATCAACGTGTGGTTGCCTCTCGCATGCCCTCTACCAGGGACCTGGCCTGCAACCCAGGCATGTGCCCTGACTGGGAATTGAACTGGCGACCAACCCTTTGGTTAGCAGGTCAGCACTCAATTCACTGAGCCACACCAGCTAGGGCTATAAATTATATTCTTTAAATTTATTTATTTATTTATTTATTTTCAGAGAGAGGAGGGAGAAAGAGCAATGTATGGTTGCCTCTCATATGGCCCTCGTTGGGGACCTGGCCCGCAACCCAGGCATGTGCCCCGACTGGGAATCAAACCGGGACCCTCTGGTTCCCAGCCCGCGCTCAATCCACTGAGCTATACCAGCCGGGCTATATTCTTTAAATTTTTATTTTTCAATTGTTTGTTGCTAGTATGTAGAAATACAATGGATGTTTTTGTATATCGACTTTGCATCATGTGACTTTATTGAATTGGTTTATTTATTTTTTGTATATGTTTTAGGATCTTTTATGCATATAATCATGTTTTCTATGAGTCAAGACAGTTTCACATCTGGCTTGGATAAAGCATTATGTTGGCCTCATAAGGTGAACTGAAAAGTGTTCTCTTTTCTGAAAAGTTGTGGAACTCTAATATTACCTCTTTCTTAAATGTTTGATAGAATTCACCACGAAAGCCCTGCAGGCCTGGCAGATTTGTGTGTGTGTATGTGTGTGTGTATGTGTGTGGTTTAAAATTATTAATTCAATTATTTTAACAAATATAAGGCTATTGGAACTTCTATTTTTTGCGTCAGTTTTGTCCATTTTACTTTCAAGAAATTTACCTGTTTTATCAAAGTTGTGGAATTTATTGGAATAACATTGTTTTTACAATTCTTATTTTCCTTGTAATGTTTGCAGGATCTATAGTGGTGTTCCCTATTTCATTCTCAATATTGGTAACTGGTTTTTCTGTTTTATTCTTAAAAAGAATTTAGTTAATAGTTTATCAGTTTTACTGATTTTTTCTAAGAATCAATTTTTGATCTTATTTTAAATCATGTTTACATTTTATTGATTTTAACTCTTTATTTCCCTCCTTCTGTTTACTTTGGGCTTATTTTACTCTCTTTTTCTAATTTCTTTATCTAATCTGACAGTCTGCCTTTGTCCACTTTCCCTCATCTAAGCTTTATTGTATTGTTGCTATATATTTTACTTCTACATGTTATAAACCTCATAATACATTGGTATTATTTTTCCTTTAGATAGTTGATTTTCTTAAAGAAATTAATAAGTTAGATTCTTACTATTTACCCACATATTTACCATTTGTAGTGTTCTTCATTCCTCTTCATCCCTTCTTGTATTTCTGAGTTTCTGTGTAGTATAATTTTCCTTTCAGCCTGAAAAACTCTTAAACATTTCTGGTAATGTAGTTGTGCTGGTAACCAATTCTTGCAGCTTTGTTTATCTGAAAAAGCCTCTATTTTGCCTTCATTTTAAAGTATATTTTTGCTAGATATAGAATTTTGAGTTGACTTTTTTCCCTTCTTTACATAAAATACCCATCGTTTCATAACTTGAATTGTTTCCGATGAGAGGTTAGAATATATTCCCTTCCAAGTATTTTCCCCCTTTCTTCTAATGCTATTAAGAAAGATTTTCTCTTTCTCTTTAGTTTTCAGTAATTTGACTATGATGTGCCTAGGTGTGGATATCATCGTTTATCCTTCTTGGGGTTTGTTGAACTTCTTGGGTTAATATTTTTTTTCAAGTTCAGAAACATTTTGCCCATGTTTCTTTAATATTTTTTAATCCCAATCTATCTTTTTCTCTTAGAACTCCAGTTACAAATAAATTAGATTCCTTGATATTTTCCTTAAGGTCACTAAGTCTTTATTCATTTTTTTTTCACTCTTTCTTTCTGTGCTTTGGTATGGATTTGTTTCTCCAATATTTCTTATCTATTCACTCATTGTTTTCATATTTTCCTTTAAATTCTAAGGCACACACACATATATATATATATAATAGCTTTTCAAAGTGCCTTTTCTATTTCCAGTATCTTTGTCATCATTGGGTCTGTCCCTGTTGACCATTTATTTCCAGATTATGGCTCACATTTTTCTACATTTGTCTACTCATTTTTAAAATTCTATGGCACACATTGTTAATACTACTTTTTTGCGATTCTAGATTTGTCTGCTTTTAAGCAGTTTTTCTTCCCCTTACTATTAGACTGTCAGGGATCACTGCTGTCAGGTTACCTGACTCTTGCTGCTTTATTCTCTACTCTTCCTATTTTGCTCTTTTGTAACCTGCAGTTAGCTAGGAAACCATTCTATCTAGCTTGTTATCATTATAGGTAAAGTACAAATACGCAGACTTTGAGTAGCTCTCTAAAGACTCCTGAATCAAATGACAGGCCTTAATGTACATATTTTAGTGTAGTTTATATATTTAAAGATTTGTATTCATTTTGGTTATTGATATTATATGCATGAAATAGAATTTTGTGTTGCAAGCATACCCTGAATGGAGACAACAGTTCTCAAAAGGGCTCCTAATTTCTGGTTGATGTCATCTTAAGTTATTTGCACATTTTTTGATTTTCTGCTTTTAGATGTTAGGAGAAATATTCGTTGGTATTTGTGATGTTCCAGCAGCCTCCATTAGTGTGACTTTCATCTTAGGGTTTTTTTTAACATGTCCAGTATTTTCTCTGGCTCCTTGCCTTAAGTCTAATTATGACATTTTAAAATTTGGTTTGTAAATCCCCACATTTAAAAAAAGAGAGAGAGAGAACTGTTTGTGTAGGCCAGATAGCTGAATTACTGATCAGAAAGAAGCTAAATGTACATTCCAAGGTGCATCTGTGAGGTCTGATCTCTTATTTCCCCGATTCAGGAAAGTTCGGATGAAATAAATGTAGTATCTTATTGAAAAGCTACTTTAGTTACATTTGTTTCATTGGGGTATGTGGGGGTTGAATAACAGTTATGTCCCTTATTTAAGATCCTTCTCCCCATTTTCACTCCTACAGTGAGCTTCTCAGAGGTTAAACCTGCACTTTGCCAAGTAAATGCTGATCTCACGGGAAGACACTTTGGCACCTTTTTGTTTTTCTCTACTTGTGCTCTTGACCTAAATCAGCAAATCTTCTTCCTTTCCAACTCTTTCAGAAGACTCCATGTCTGTCCATGTCATACCTTACCGAGTTCCGGTATAGTCTTGGTTTTTAATTATAAGAACCATGGGAAAAAAGGACTTTAGCTTTGCTTTCAAAACTGGACCTTTTAGAGAACAGCCTATCAAATACAATCAATTTTGCTGCTAGAATATAAAGAAACCCTCTATAAGAAATGCTTGTGTTTTGACAGAAAAGTTGAAGCTTGGTCTAGAAACTTCTAGCAGTTTCAGATGCAGGCCTTCCTGGGTGTACATTATGTAGTGGGTAGACACTTCACACAGATGTCTCTCAAAGGTGGTCTTGTATAAATAGCCTCCTTATTTTCTGATTATTGATCTTTGAGTGGCAAAGAATGGTCCCAGAGTGGTGTCAGTCCAGATGGGACTGAGGGAGACAAGCAGCGCTAGACTTCCCGTGATTAGACACTGGATTAGATGAAAGCACAATAAGATTTTCGGCACTCTAAAGTAAAGTGCTCTTAAAATTGGTACCAGTGGGAGCAGAATTCCAGTTTGTCAGCCCTGGAATTTGAAGTCTTCTTGCATGTTAGAAAATGGTTTCTGACTCTCTGGCCTCTATACTACCCTTTGTCTTTTACATCCTGAGGGAGAATCTCCTGAGGGATCTGCTTTGGAGGGAGCTGGGGCTAATGTCCACCCCCTCATAGACAGATCAGACCAGTAATTCTTCCTGCGCGTGGTATTCGTAGCAGAGCCCTAGCCTCCCATTGAGAATTTAGCTGATCCCTGCGATAGCCTGTGGCCTACAGGGCATGAGCCATAATTCCATGTTAGAGTGGAGAGAAGGAAGACCCTGAAAAGGAAATGAGCAGCTTCAGGCCCTGCCTGTTGAAATTGTGATGCACTGACTTCAACTTCTTCTCCTTACTCTTAAGTTGACATTCTTTCTATTATATCATCTGAACGCTAATGTGGGATAATTAGAGGAAGAGTTCACTTTGGGATGGAATAAAGTAGAAATTGTCATAGTCTTGGTAGGTATTCAAAAGAATTTGGTCTCATTAATCTTTAGAACAGGGATTTTAACCTTTATTGCAGTTTGGAACCCCTAGGAGATCTTTGTAAATACTGACGACCAGTTCCTCCCCCAGAGAGTCTGATTTAATTGGTCTGGGGTAAGGGCTAATCACTGGGATTTTAAAAAACTTCCCAGGTGGTTCTAATGTGCACCATGGTTTAGAACTAATCTATGGCAGTTTTGTCTTTACCTGGGCCATGTCTCCTTTCTGGCTAGATTTCCCTTTTACTCACATATGGGAGAGGTTGGAAACTTTCTATATTTGTTTAGACCTCAACCAGGATCGGGGAAGAAAAAATGAGCTGGGGAAAAGACTCAGTTAACACTGTTTTCTGGAGTTAAGAGCATATGCTGTGAACATGATCAAGAAAAGCCATGAATTTATTAAAACTGTAAGAAAAAATATTGAAAACACCAACTGTTGAGCCTCAGTTATCCACTGAGGCTTATGAGCGAAAGGAACCGCAGAAAAATCTCTGGCTTTAAGAAATCTTACAGTGTAACATTGTCATATGGCTGAATCACTTTGCGCCACATACAGACCTATACAGGGAGAGAAACATTGGTTAGCTGCACAAATATTTGCCTGTCCCACCTAAATCTCTTTTGGGGAAGCCGGTGGGACATAAACATCTGAAATGAAAATAGTTGCTTGCCCAGAAGTAGATTTCCCAAAAGGCCATCACCTTCCCTCCTGTGGTTGCCCCTGCCTCTCTCCAGCTAACAGAGCAGCCTCTTCACATTGCTACTTGGGCCTTAAAATTAAATAACAGATGCTCAGGAAAAAAGAGATATTGAGGAAGTGGAAGAGCCGAACCCAGCGCCAGGTGTTCAGATTCACGGCCATAGCACCTGCAATTTCATATCGTCTCTACCTTGCCAGGAGCTGCATGTGACTTAACCTGAGAATTGCTATCCTGGGTTGATCAGATCAGATCTCTCCAGGCCACTTCCGGGGGGAGCTGCAGGAGGTGAGAATGCACGATATATCAGTGTGCGTGTCCTCCCCACAGCTTAGTGACAGCCCCCTTGAGAGCAGTTTCCATGCAGAAAACCTTCGAATTCTCAACTGGTGCCAAGTTGCGATCTTTCTTCAATCTGTCCCAACTATTTCTAGCAAATTCTTTGGCTGATGTGGACTGCAGAACAAGTCCATTCTATGCTAAACTTATTTCATTCTGGCTTCAAGGGGGTGGACTTTAACGTAGGAGCGCTAACGGAGAGTCAGACTTCAGAGAAGAATTTTCCTCCTGTTGTTACATCTCGCATTAAAGCGTGCTTACTCAGAGGTCTGTGGCTGCAGGCAGCAGTGACGAAGATGGAGCCTGGCAGATGGCTGTCGCTGTGGCTTCCTGGAGGCCTGTGTGGGGAGACGATTGTTGGTATATTGGTTTTCATTTATGTATTGGTCTTATTTTCATCTTCCCGAGGTACCCAGATGCTATGGTGATAGATGGGTTGGAAACGACTCATTTGTCAGGGTTCCGTGGGGGACGTGGGTTTCCTTCCCATGTGCAGTGGAGTCTAAAATGTTTAATTAGATGCTGAGCCATTTCTGCCAGGGTCCATTTCTGCCAGTTCTCCCAGGCGGACGCCAGTCCTTAGGTTGGAGAGGGTCTGGGGCTTTTCTGACCCAGCCTTCTCTCCCCTCATTTTTGTCTTGATATAACCCTCAGTCCTACCTCCTTTTAGCTGCTGGTTCCCCCCCGCCTCCCCCCCACCGCCTCCTATTATTTTTGTTCTAGGAAATGCCTTCATGTGACTGCCAGAATTTGCAGAGCTGATTCGTGTTGGAAATCTAGTTGTCAAACAGGTTCAAACCAGACTTTATAAAATAATGTAGTTGAACTGATAGTAGTGAGAGGAATATTAACAACCTGCTGCTTATCTGTCTCGTCTGAGTTCAACTTTTCCAGAGAACTTACGTTGTTCTGACTGCACGCCAGACGGTGCTCTAGAGGCTGAGGAGGCAAGGATGAGGCTTCTGCCCTCAACGAGTACGGCATCCGGTTAGGACGTGACAGACGGCACAGTGTGTAACGTGTACACCGTTGTAAAACCGTGAAGGTGCCGAAATAAAGGAGTGAACAAAGGGCTGGGAAGTCATGTCAGCTCGGTGTGAGCTTGGGGGAAGGGCGGCGTTTCAGGCAAATGTGGAGAGTACTGCAGCAGTGGGCTTGCAAAAAAAAAAAAAAAAAAGCCAGGAGCTCCGAGTGCTGGGTCTGGGGAGGTGTCATAGGTGTGGGTGTGGGAGGCGAAGTTTGGCGTGGTGGAGGTTTCCACCTGGGGTAGATGGAGACGTCAGCAATGGGGATAAGGAGAAATCCAGGGAAGGGGAGAACAGCTGAATTCTAGACATGATAAAAATGATACACCTGTGAAATCTAGGCGGTTAAAATACGGGTTTGGGACTGGGGTGGGTGCTGGCACGGCAGATACGGATTTACAAGTCGCCGTATGGTGTGCCAGGGGTTGAAGGCCTGAGCACAAAGCTATTTGAGGAAAACCTGGGCTGAAAGGCACAGGGGTCAGAACCTTCGGAAGTACCAGTGTTGTAAAGAGAAAACAGAGATCTGGGGATAAGGCAGGCGGAGGGACCAAGAAAGCCGTGTCCACTCTCCTTTTTCCTTTCACCAGCTGGGCTTTCACACCTGGTTGACCCCGGAGCCCCGTGAGCACCTCTCAGCCTCGTGTAAGCTTTACGCCCAGTGCCTCTCCCGAGGGGCCTGCCCTTAGTTTTCCCTCCTCCCCACCCGCTCCCCGCTCCAGAAGGCTGTCTTCCCTCGCCACAGATCCTTTAGCTTTCCTTCCCTGCTGGCATCTGGGATAGAGAGTCTCCCCTTTGTTTCCTGATGGGCTATCAGGACTCACCCTCAGACCTCTGCTAAGAAGAACCGGATGCTCTGAGCCGTCTGCTCTTTCACTTCTGACCGAGAGCCCAGGAGCCAGCCTGGGGATGGTAGGTGACTTCCTCTGGCCCGGTGCTGAGTGAGCCCAGCCTCGTAGCTTGCTTACTCCTTGTCCCAGCAGACACGCAGAGCCGCTCCTCCAGCTCCTTTCTGGAAATGGGATGTGTGCATCCCCAGCCTGGCCACTCACTAAAGATTCACAGGCCAGCTCTTTCATCAGTGAAGGAGAGGCCACGTGTGGTGGGAGAAGGCACAGTTTAATCTTCATTGCTGTCAAGGAAAGGAAGAAACTGTGGAGTGGTGAAGGTGCATCTTGTCTTTTCCCAGTGACCACAGCAGCAGGCAGTGGCCGAGCAGATGCCACCATGTTCTTCTCAGCTTGTGGCCGGAACCCTCCACTCCAATGAGCAGATCCTCTTGAAACCAAGCCCCTGACCATCAAAGGAAGCGTCATTTGGCAGAGTCCCTGCTGAAACTGCCATCTAAGGAGTGTGTCTAAGTGGCATTCTCGCCCTGGCCACCCTCCCAGATTTTCTCTTGTTGGCTCAGCCCTCACCTCAGAAGCTGCCTGCTTTCCAGCCCCAGTCTGCGCGCAGAAACAGACTCCTCGGCGGGGCTACACATCTAGAAGAAACCCTGAAAGCTCCGGTCCCAAGCAGACCCTGTCTAGCCATGCTGACTTTTCCTGTAGTGGCTTGAGCATCCTGAAGTCTTAGTATTAAGTCTACTCATCCCCCGCGTAACAGGTGAAACGTGGCCAGTGCCAATCAGTTGTGACTTATTGTCAGAGAGCTGAAAAGAGTGTGCTGCTTTTCTCCCTGTGGTCACTGTGTTTCCAACAGTAGTCTGTGTGGGCTTGCTCAGCCTCCCTGGAGAGGTGCTGAAAGCTAAAGTGTGTTCCTGTTCCTTCACCCGTGCCCATCCTCCCCCAGTTTTTCTTATGTTGGCAGAAGGCTTTGTTGCGGGCCCCAGCTGTGTGGCAAAGTGTTTGACTTCCAGACTCTGTACATACTTGCTGGCCCCCACGGGCCTGAACTTCTGTCCTCACCACTCCCTCTCTGGGTCTGGGACTCTGGACACTCCAACATCTCACCTAAGCTAAGGCTGGAGAGACTGCTGTCTGACATGGTAACCTTTTAAAAACAATGCAGATAAAATATACATAACAAAATTTATCATTCTAACCATATTCACGGTGACGTGCGACCATCACCACTCTCTAGTTCCAAAACTTTTCTCATACTCCCAACGGAAACCCTGTACCCACTCCCATCCCACCAGCCCCTAGCAACCACTATTCTGCTTTCTGTCTCTGTGGATTTTTCTATTCTGAATTCTTTATATTTGTAAATGGCATCATATATATGTGGCCTTATGACGCTGTCAAGGTTCATCTGTGACGTAGTATGTGTCCGTTTCATTTCTTTTATTTTTATTTATTTATTTTTAGAGATAGGGGAAGGGAAAGAGAAAGAGAGGTAGAGAAACATCAATGTGTGGTTGCTCTCATGTGCCCCCAACTGGGGACCAGGCCTGCAACCCAGGCATGTGCCCTGACTGGGTATTGAACTGGCGACCCCTTGGTTTGCAGGCCGACACTCAATCCACTGAGTCACATCAGTCAGGGCAGTTTCATTTCTTTTTATGCCTGAATAACGTTCCATTGTATGGATATATCACATTTTGTTTCTCCACTCACCTGTTGATGGACATTTGGGATCTTTCTACTTTTCGGCTGTTATGAATAATGCTACTATGAACATTTATGTATACTTTTTTAAAAATCCTCACTCAAGGATAGGATATATTTATTTATTTTTAGAGAGAGAGAAAGAGAAACATTGATATAAAAGAGAAACATCAATCAGTCACCTCTTGTTCATGTCCCAATAGGGATCAAACCCACAACCTTTTGGTATATGGGACAATGTTCCAACCAACTGAGCCACTTGGCTAGGGCTCATGTATTCCTTTTTGGGCGGACATATGTTTTCATTTCCTTTGGGTACATACCTCGGAGTGGAATTGCTGGGTCACATGGTAATCCCGTGTTTAACTTATTGAGGAACTGCCCAAATTCCACAATGGTTGCACTATCTTACATTCTCCCCAGCAGTATCAAGGGTGGTGGTGACCTTTGGAGCCAAGTGTGCCAGCCAAAATAGTTATCTGGAGAAGACCTCAGTGTGGGGTGCATCAGGAATGAGTAGGGAGGGGACACAGGGCTTGGAGGGTCTCTCATCAAGTTCACAAGCACAACTGGGCCATCCAGGGCCCAGCCCTCATGGGAGGGTGAACCTCTCCAGTTTTGTGGGAATGTGTGAAGTGTAGGGTAGGTGACTTGAGTAGTGGAAGGGCCACATGGTGGGCTTTGGAGGGCTGATCCAGGGCTGAGGTGTCCATGGGTGTGAGGTGTTAGACCCTGAGCCTGGGATGGTAGCAGTGTGGCCTCACCCTAGGGAAGACTGGTTATTAGTAGAAAGAGGAGGGAGGTCCAAGCCCTGCCCACAGAGGAGGGTGATGGGGGGCGGGGGAAGGAGTGCTGCGATGGAGGATGAGGGTGCTTCCCTAGGCTCCAGTACGGAGGTGCCAGATCTCACCCCAAAGCAATGCCTGTGTCCTGCGGCTGAGGCAGCCCCCTCCCTGGGGTTAGGTTCTGAATGAAGCATGGGAGGTGAAATCGAAGGATGTGTGGTCAAACTATCCTTGAAGGTCTCTCATTGCCAGCATCCAGGCCTGTGGAGGCTCAGAAGGCCAAATTTAGCTTCTCGTGTTTGCTTTTCAGAGGGGGCTTCTCTTTTCCTGTAGCAATAGAAGCCCAGGTCTTGTTTAAATAGGAAAGGGTCATAGGGAGAATAAAGAGATTGGGCAGCAGGTAGGTAGAACTGATTATGTGTGAGTTAAATGTATACATAATGGACTCCCCTCTCCTCCACCATCCTTCTGTCTGTTGTACACTGACTGGCTTGGGACCTAAGGTAGGTGTGGGGCCGGGGAGGACCAGAAAGGTTGACATCAGAGGCTCTGGGGCTATGGCACGTGCTACGGGGATATCCCCTCACCCCTTGTACCAGTCCCTGGGGGGACCTGGAATCAGGCCACCATGAACCCGCAGCAGGGCTGAGGTGGGTCCCTTCACCATAACCAGCCTCTGGGAGCCCAGCCTGCATCTGACAGAGGCCTCCTCTGGGATACACGGGCCAAGTCAGTGTTTATAAACAGTGTTAATAGTTTAACAACATTACAATTTAATAGTGGTGCTTCTACATTCACTGCCTCCTTAGAGCATGTGGTAATCAGGAAGCATATTCCCAGTTTACAGACTGAGACTTAGAAAAAGAGTGGCTTTCAAAGTTCCGTGATTAGGAAGAGACAGAACTAGGACGTACACCTGGGCCTTCTGGCTCTAGACTCAGCATTCTTTTCATTGTGTTCCACCTCCTGGGGAAGCTATCTGATATTGGTGTTACTCTTTTCCTATGTTCTCTTTGTGAGAACAGAGGAGAGTCTTGGGGTCATAAGGTGCTAAGAACCTGGGGAAGGATCAGGGTCATGTCTGGTTCTTACGTAGGTGGCTTTTGCTCTCCTTGGGCTCTGGTCAAACCTGAGATGGATCTGTTTTCCCTGGCTCTGCCAAGGCCATCTTGGCCCCCCACTGTGCCCCCATCTGTCTGTGTCCCTTTCTGGGCAGCAGCCTCCCAAGGAGACAGCCCTTGTCTGAAGTTGGCTGAGATTTGGGGGTTGAGCCTTGGTTCTGATGAGGCAGAGTTAGCATTTTCTGCTGTAGCCCCGGCTTTCAGCAAATGGTAAATTCTACTTGAGGGCAATATTCAATTATGAAAATCTGTTTCTCTTGCCACATTCAAAAAGTCTCCTAATGTGCCTTTGTGCACACACACATTTAGTGACACATCACTAAATGTGTATGTAGTTGCCATGGAAATGTCTCTCTTCTAACATGGCATTCCAAGAGCAAAGAAGGGAAGTTTTCTTTGTAAAGAGAAGCAGAGCAGAACTTGTCTAATTGTCATTGCACTAATCCCCAAACTGTCATTCTTCCCTGACTACCTGTCTCCTACTTCCTGTCAACAGTAGAAGCCTGGAAGCTGTCAGCCTGCTGCTGCGGTTTCCTTAGGAATTTCACAAGCATTGTTCTTAACATTTATGCCAGGCACGTACCAGGAAGGACCCCAGAACTCTTGATTTGAATTTTCACCCAGTTTAGAAAGTGAACCCTCCTGGACCGTCCGGCACTTGAGTCTCAAACACTTGAGCCCTGGCACCAGGCCTTGTGAAGATGCTTTGTGTTTGCTACCAGAGACTCAGCTCCAGTTTTTATCTGTGTGACAAATGCATGCTATGATGGCATACACAGTGTGCTAATACTCAGGCATTTTTTGAATGTCAGAAATCCCAAACATTTCCCTGGTACCAGTGTGAATCCACAGAGTGTGGGGAAGTCGGAGGACTTCAAAGGCCTCAGTCTGACTGAACACCTTCTCCTCTCTCTGGCCCACTCTCGCCCCGTTTTCACCTCTGCCCTGTGGACTTCCTTGACTGAGCCTCTCTTGGGCCAAGAAGCCCTTGCATTTCAGTATTTTACTGACACCTTTGCAGGGGATCCTTGGTCCATATTGGCTGATCCTTTGCCTAGGTCATTGGGCTACATCGGCTTCCCCAGTCTTGGGGCTGTGTAGCTGTTCTTAATGGTTCTGGAGTTCAAGTTGATGTGTCATTTTGCTGCTGTAGTTCACCAGTGGTGAGCTCTGAGGCAGAAACCTTAGCATCTTGCCCTGAATACCTGCCCTAGGAACCTATCATTTCTATTCTCAGCGGCTCTGCACTTCTCTGTGGGCCCCTTTGGCCTGTGAGACGCCACTGTCATTTCACAGTCAAGGGATGGATTCAGGGCTTCAGAGACCAGTTTGTCCATATGCATGTTTCTGTTCCTGGCATACTATACATGTGTGGCTTCTAGCCTGGAGGGTCCCAGAGTGCTGGCCCCCCTGACTTTTAAGGGGACTTCTTGGTTTCTGGGGTTCCTGAGCTTGCCTGCTGCTCCTCTCCAGCTGCCCTGCATCTGATGGAAACAGCTGGTCCCTGTCCAATGTCACAGAGTGAACTCCAGAGGTTAGGTGTATTCCAGCCTTGTTGCTTTTAATGCTTTTAGAACTCTAGATGCTCCATTTGTCCATGGTTGTACTAGCTCCTAAGAAGACCTTTGGCCACTGGCTGTGCTGAGTTGCCAGTGTGGTGGGACAGAGCTTCTGACCCAAAGCAGGGAGCCTCCGTGCACACAGATCTGCATCCCTGGTGGAATCCCGCGGATCTCCACTTACCATGGGCATGAGACACATCTTTTCTACCACAAGACAGAGTGTTCTTCTTTCTTTTATAAATCAGGTCTTAAGCATTGTTTCTTAGCCAGTATTTATTTTTTCTGCCCTCAAGGAAGGAATAAGGAGGCATCTGGCCCATTGCTGGGCTCTGAGCTTATTGAACACGCGTTAAGTTCGACCCAGAGCTGAGGGGATCCAACTAGCAACTGTGTAGGATTTAGAGCCTTTTGTTTCCAAATCAGTGCCCAGTGCTCACCATGCTGAGGCCTCCAGGAGACCCGTCAGCCCCTGCAGGCAACCACTGCTCCAGGTTACTTCCGTGCAGTTGTTGTTCCTGAGGTGGTTCTGAGCTCATTTTCAGGACGCGCCCCCCTGAGAAATTAAGTCTGCTTGGCTCTGCGTTCTCCCTGCGGCATAACCCAAGTCTTCCCTCCAGCAAGGAACAGGGGCTTTTAACAATAGGAAACTCTATTTGGGACAATATAGAACTTATCTCTGACACATCATGTTCTGAATTCTTTTTCTGCCATTTTAGACGCTGATAAATCTGCCAGACTTGGATGTATAAATAGCTGTTAGGAGAGCTGGTTGTCCCTTTTTGCTCTTGGCTTGTGTAAGTAAATATCAATTTAGTTCTCTTAGAAGAAAAATAAAGGAGATTTGGTTGTTTCCTTAATCCACAAACCCAGTAATTCTTACCTGGAAAATCTGGTTCTCCTATTTCAAATCAGTTTTAATGTCAAAAGCTAACAGGAAGCTTTATTGCTCTTATCTGAGCTCATTTTTAAACTTATTTTTTTTCACTTGTTTGTTTAGTAAATAAGAACCCCCTCAAAGGAGAACTGGAGGGGATTGGCTTAGGAGAAAGAGTACATGACCACAGAAAGAGTTTGAGCGAGAAGCTTGGTTCTGGAGAGATTCCCGCCTGCTGGACACGCGGAATGGTTTTCATCAACTAATGAACAAACATTCTAGAAAGCAACGGATGCCAAGAACCAGGGGCTGGCCAACTGGCCACTGCTAAGTTCTAGAGTGCCAGTTGGAAATCCTCTCCTATCCTTTCTTCTGTCCCAGAGGGAAAGTGCAGACCAGTCCTTGCTGAAGACTTCTGATGCTAACTGGGCCCAGCTGCCCAACTGCCCTGTTTGAGAAGTGAGAACATTCTTGGTTCTTCCAGACCTGACCCTGAGCTCACCTGGCTCTTCAGCTGTACTTCAAGTCTCTCCCGGTTCACTGCCTTGATCTTGGGGCTAGGAGGGCTGCTGAGGCTGCTCACTGCCCTGTAAGTGATCTGAGTCGGACAGACCTCTGTTCCCATTTTGCCTTTGTCATTGTGAGCAGCCTCCCCGCAGGTGGGAAGAGACAGCCGTGCCCAGCGATGTGGACAAGACTCCTCAAGGCACTGTCCTGTCCTTCTATGTCGGTGGGGCTGTGACACAAGGAATGCCATTTCTCCAACTAACATGCTCGCCGGAGGGAGAGACTAATGTATGCTCCTCTCTCTGGCTCTTGTCACTGAGCAGGTCACACAGAATTAACGTGTTCATCCTTTAACCACAAACTGATCCTTCTGGCCCATTAGCGGGCACTCTAATCCCTACTGTGGTCAGGGCCTGTGCTCGGTTGGCAGAAAGAAAGATTCGCCCTGGGGAACATCTGTGCCCTTGGGAGGGGGGCGTTATAGCAGGCTTATTTCAGGTGTTTCCTCAGACTCTCGGGTGTGAGGTTTAGAAAGGCAACAGAGTCCTGTTCCATCTGAGGGGCCTAGCACCTTGGGCCCATGTCAGTGTCATGGGGGATTCTGAGCAGGAGGGAAGACCCTGCAGCCTGCCTACCCACCGTGGTTTTAGACCAGCCGGAGCAAGGACTGTTGAGTAGTCTGGGAACTCAGTGGGCCTGTCCTGCTTCCCAGCAATGGCCACCTAAAGCCAAGTTTCCAGTTCTCCCCTTCATATTGGCTCCTGACTTGAAGAGTCTGACCACCAGGCCTCCAGGCAATTCCTGAGGACACTGGGAGATACTGCACTCCTGGGCTCTGAGCTGAGGAGCCTTTGCCCTGCGTGTCAGGGCTGGAAGGCCTGTATGGTCCTGGCAGAGGCCTCCCTGACCAGAGGTCCAGGCAGAGCTAGTGACTCCTGCCACAGGACAGCTACCACCTTTCTGGTTGCTGTTGGGAAACAAATGGCTTCTCTAAGTGACACAGGGACTCTTGCAAGTACTACTTGCTGCCAAAGAAGTCTGCTCAGTGCGGCGAAGTCGCGCTCTCCTGGGAAGTGAGACTCTGCTAATGTGTTCTCAAGTTTTATTCCAGCTGGCGCCAGCCGTTCCCACCTCACAGGCTGGAAGGCCCCCAGCACCCGCTCAGGCATGGGGCTGAGCTGCTGGCAGCACTGGGCATGTGGCTGTTCAGCAAAGATTGCTGCTTGCTTCAAGTCATGCCCTCTTTCCCCCTACCTCGGTGGATCTTTTGAGCTGGAGCCAGAGCCTCAGGAGGCTCTGTCGTGAGGTTGCCTCCTCCTAAAGCAGAGCGGGGGTGCCCTCCCACTGACATGCAGGATGGACAGGGGGCCTTAAACAAGTTACTTAACTGCTGTCTCAGCTTCCTTTTCTGCACAATGGGGATAACCTCTGGGTTGGAGTATGCATAAATTGCTTAGTGTAGTACCTAGCACATTGTGGGTATTTAGTCTACATTAGCTTCTATTGTAACTTCTCTGCTAAGACCCTTGAAAATTTCCCAGCACTGCTGGTCATGGCCATCTCTCCAAGGAGCCCTTATAGAAAACCACCCTTTGGGTTGTGATGTGACTACTGTGTGTCCCTAATTCAAATGCCTTCTAATCAGATGTCTTGTCACCCACCCTGGATGTGGCCCTCTGGTTTATCAGGTGGGGAGCTCCATAGACTCCCTGATTTTTCTGAACCCTCTTGCACCCAGCAGGTGTCAGTGTCCTAGGCTGAGGGGCCATATCACAGAAGTATTGGTTTTAAGCTACTTTCCCCAGAATTAGGCTGTTATGGCTGACCTCAGCTTCCCTCAAGTCTGACCTTGCAGGAAACTTGCTGAGGGGTCCAGCTCTTTCCTAGGGGCCAGGGCATGTTTGGAGGACAGTATAGGGGACTGCACTTATTGAAATGTGCTGTCTGTCTATTCCAGTAGTTCTCAACTGGGATAATTTTGGGGAGGGGGAGACATTTGGCAACATCCAGACATTTTTGGTTGTAACAGCTAGAGATGCTATTGGCATCCAGTGGGTAGAGACCAAGGATGCTGCTAAACATTGACAATGTCCAGGAGAGTTCTCCACAGTAGAGAAATATCCAGCCCAAAATGTCAATAGTGATGAGGTTTAGAAACCCTGATCTGTTGCGGGCTGAACAGGGAGACAAGTTTGGGAACTCTAAGGATTGTAGGAGCTGCATTGCCCATATAAATCAGCCCTAGTCCTTCATTTATTCCTGTCCTCTTGCCCAAGAACCTAGAATCACTGATCTCTTACTGATGTTGTACAACTGTGTACAGATTAATTAACCCCTCTGAAGCTTAGTGTTCATTCTTTGTGTACAGGGATACCGGGGGTTGCCTTTCTAGATGAGAGTCCATCAAAGACTTCAAGTCTAGTGTAGAGATTGTTGTTTTAGGAGACCTGTTTTATGGATTCATGAGACACCTGACTCCTTCCAGAGGGTAAAGCTTTGTAAAAGAAAATAGTCCTGACTTTTATTTGGGGGGGACTGTGGAGCTACATCCAGGCTCTGATTTAAAGAAGCTGTGGCCCTCGGGTGGGTGGGCACTCCCCCCACCCCAAGCTCTACCAGATCCCAGGACCTAGCCATTGCTGAAGCTGCTTTTCTCCTCTGCAAATAATTGACCTTTCTTTATGCTTAGCGGAGCTTTCACCTTAATCCGTGTGTGGCTGCCATGGGAAGCCTGACTTTACGGCAGATCTGAAGAACGCAATCTGCACACATTTAGGCTGTAAATTTTACTTGGTTCCACCAGAACACCTGCTGTCTGTCCTCTGATAATTGAAGTGGCTTAAAACAAAGCAAGGCCTTATTGGTTTGAAATAAACATCTTGTGACCTAGGCTATTTTAAAATAAAAACAAAACTTAGAGCATATCTCTGAGGCTTGCGACCTACTTCATCCCCAAAGGTCACGGATTAAGGGCCTCATTTACTGTGTGATCTTGGGCAAGTCTGTAAGTGTCTCTGGGTCCAAGTTTTATCTATAAATGATGGGGTCCAAACTAGTCCCCTTCCTGCTGCAGCCTCTCACTTAACTCCTGGATGTCATGGATCCTGGGGAGGGAACTGCTGCGTATGACTGCCCTTCAAGAGCTGACCCTCTCTCCTCCCCTCCATACTCATGATCGTCAGATGCTCTCAAGATTCCAAATGACTAGTTTAGTTACATGGGACAGCCAACGTTTGTAGTTTAAATCTCTTTTCTTGGCTTCAAGAGAGAGAGCCAAGTTTGACAAATACAAATGGAAAACTGTCCTCTGGCTCTTTCCTCTGGCCCTTGGGGACAGGAGTGATCGATGTGTGGGGCAGAGCGTAGCCAGTTAGAAGGGAGGCTCTTCCTCCCACACCCTCTTCCACTCCTGGTCTCTCTCCTCAGGTCCATCATCGGCCTTGTATCAGGGATACTGACTGCAAAATCTATTGGTTGAAATCTCTTCCTTTTACAAATTGTCTAGAAAATGCCAATTTTCCCTCAGGGAATTGTGCCTGTAGTTAATAGGACAACGTCAAGAAATTCACTCTTACCCTGAAACCTCAATTTCTCCTGTTGTGGTTTGATTTAAAGGGGAAAAAAAAAATCTCATCCTCAAGCCTGACAGTGTGAAATAGCTCCCCTGGTGCTGGGATGGGTGAGTGAGCCCAGGGCCTGCGCTGGGCATCCTCAGGAACTGCTTCCTCTTTTTGGGGTGGGAGGTGTCCCCAAATGGACTGTCCATAAAGGACTGTCCACAAAACTGACATGGGCCTTAGGTTGGGATTGTCATATCCCTTTAAAAACCTCTTTCACCCTGGCTGGTGTGGCTCAGTGGATTGAGCGCAGGCCTGCCAACCAAAGGGTTGCCAGTTCAGTTCCCAGTTAGGGCACATGCCTGGGTTGCAGGCCAGGTCCCCAATTTGTAGTATACGAGAGGCAACCGATCATGTATGTCTTGTACACTAATGTTTCTCTCTTTTTCGTCCTCTCTTCCCTTCTCTCTAAAATAAATGAAATCTTAAAAAAAAAAAAAAAAGACATCTTTTCAAAATATGGCTACAGATATGTTGGGCATCTTCTCCAGGGCTAGTGATTTGCTGATTTTAGTAGTGTTTTACCAAAGTGTTAGCCAAAACACTTTTCTCGGTTTTATAGGGTCAGCTTCACATTTGGAATAAATAAGCCCGAGTGTTAAATTCTTTCTGGGTCTCTGCGTTCTGCAGGTAATTCTGTGTGTTTCTCTGCTGTCGGGCTGTGCTGTGTGTGCTTAATTGTAGTGGTTCTTTTGTAGTTGCTGTTGAAAACGGAATTAAAGGACAGGACGCGTGTTGTGTCATGCCTACACTGGCATCTTGCTATCTGTGTAGGTTCACTGGCCAGGGAGGGGTCAGAGAGGAGAGAAGGATTGCGATGGGCCAGCTTGCGAGGTAACCAGGCAGAGGAAAGGTCTGGGATCTGGGTGGAAAAGGGACCCTAGGGCCTTCAGCCTTCTAAATGAGAGCCTGTCATTGTCATGCTTATTACCTGGCTAGACAGCTTCCTGTTCTGATACTCTCTAGGAGTGAGGAACTTTGACCCTGAGAAAACCCACCTTCAACGTGTGCCTTTTTCCAGAGGTTGGGGGGAAGGAGGGGCAAGGGTTATGGGGGTGTGGTGAGGTGTAGGGGGCCTGAAGTATAGGAACAAAACCATAGAGCAAGGCTCTGAAGCTTTCAGTGGTGGTGACTTCCTGTTTCAGTCGGAGTTGCCTACCTTCTAGTGAATCATCCGTACACACAGCAGTTTATGGTCTTCATTATTCTTTAGCAAAAAATAATCTCCTACTCATCTGTCACTTTGAGACTAAGGGCCTTACACTCCCTGTGCTGAGAATGTAGTAGCTTTTTGTACATCAGTTCTATTTATGTCTCACTTGGGGGCTGGGGGGGATGCCCTTTGACAAACACACAGAGAAGAGATTAATACAGCAAGAGCCATAGAAAAACAAGAAGGCAGAACCACGGAGCCCAGTGACCTCATGTTAGGCCCTGTTACCCACGGGGTTTGGCCTTGGTAGTTATCACCGGCTCCCACTGCCTTCCTTTTATATGTCATTCTTACTAGAATAAAAACAAACCCATGCAGCTTGCACAGCGAATCACCACCCTGTAGTGTGGTCAGGAGTAATGAACTCTAGGCCTCCAGATGAAAGGACATGGATGATCTCCTGTAGAGCTTGGTCACTGGCTAGACACCAGGCACATTTTGAGGACTCACCCACTTAAGACGCATTTACTGCCAGGCCACCAGCTATGCTCCTTGCTCCTCTCTGTACGCAGTTCCCTGCCCCCTCAGGCCTTGAACTGTCTGAACAACCACATGCCCTGCTCTCTAGGAACACCTGGCCTCCGTCTGGGTGGCCTAGCAGATGTCAGTCATTCAAAGCCAAAACTCAGTGACCACTGCCAGGGGGTGGGCCTTTCTCATAGGTCATTAATCTTAATGATGGTTGTAGGAGACAGAGAGAGTTCTCCTTGTGTTACAGTTGAGGAAGCTAAGTCCCAAAGATGTTAAACATGCCCAGAGTTAGAGAGCTAGAAAGTGGCAGAGCCCGGGGATGAATCTAAAGTGAGACCCTTGCTTATCCCCTTCTGCTCTTGACCACAACAAGATACACAAGCTTCAGACTCTTAAGGGCTGGCTGGAGTGGGGGAGGGGCTGGAGGCTCCATGGCTTGGGCCCTCAGGTCACAGTTTTCTACAGGATGTGCTTCACTACTTAAAAAGCACCATGCTGGCCACATCTTTCCCAAGCCCTCCGAGAGGTAGCCAGTCCCTCCAGAGAACACCCTGGCATACCCTTCCTCCAGGGAACTGAGGCCTGGAGTGAGGCTGGAGCACAACTACTAGAAACCCTAAATCAGGAAGATTAGGGGGCCCGAAATGTAATTCAAAAGAAACTTTTTTTTTAAGGCAAAAGTTACACATTGTACAAACATTGCTATAGCTGCTTCCCAGCTTTTCTGATTGCCCAGTCCTGGGTGAGTCCATTCAGCTGAGTCTTCTGTGATCCCACAGCAGGGCTGGGGCTGCCTGCAAGACACACCCCGTCATGTGCTAAAGCTGAGCTGTGAAAAGCCGTTGTTAAATTTTCAGGAATTTTGTGAGCTGGTTGTTAAATACAGCCATTACTTAGAAATTAATTATATAAATTTACAATTAAATATATTATATTAAAAGCAAAGGGAGCAACTACTCAAAATTCATCACTTCCTAATTAATTTACTGCGCTTTATTATTTATGTGCACTCTTGAGGTTAATACATCTGTTTTATCTGCAGAGTGGTGTGCTACTGCACATCCCTTTCCGGCATCACTGGTGGCTGAAAATCAGCTGCGGTAGAAGTACAGGGTCCGGCAGAAGTAACGCCTGCTTGAGTGTGGTTGGTAAGGTAATAACATGGGTGTAATCATTTATAGTTTTAATTTGAACATTTCACCTAAAATGTCATATGGTGTGCTTGAGTGTGATATTGTTATGTTACAGAATCACGTGCTTATGATTCTGTAATAAAAAGGGGCGTTATTTGTGCCAGACTCTGTATTTACTCCACAGAAATGCTGGAGAAATTGTTAACAACGCAGAGTAAACTTTAAAAGTACATCATTGTAGTTCTCTGGTCAAGACGGAAATGTGGGTAGACATGCCTCGCCTCCATGTACAACTGTAGCAAAAAATACAGCTACATTACAAAACAAATATCATCCAGAATTGTCGGAAAATTGAGCTGTGTGGAAGTCCAACAACCAAGACTGTAAAGAAGCAACATTCATCCAGACAGGTGGAAGGGTAGAGGCACAGGGAAGTGTGGAGACAGAGTGGTACAGAGAGGCACTGAGATGGGAATGGGTGGTCCTACATCCACGAGTGGTGGATAAAAAATGGAAGGGATACCTTGGGAGCAAGGGATTGCAGCCCCAGTCCAGGCTACCCAGCCCAGAATCCCAGCACCAGGAAGAGAAGTCCCTATACCTTTTGACTGTAAAAACCAGTGGGGGTTGGGGTAGCGGAAGCAACTGCATCCTCTTAAAGGGCCCACCATGGACTTAGAACTCACTCAGACCCACCTCCTCTAGGATTCAGCACCAGGGCAATAGCTAGAAGGGCACCAGTGGCATATGGGGAGAAAGTGAAGTGTGAATGAGGAGACAACTTCCTCCTGGGAAAAAATCCAGAGGCCAAGCAGCAGCATTGTCCCCTCTGCAAGCCCTCCACCACACAGAGCCACAAAGCAGTGACAAAGGTTACCCCTCAGGCTCCATCCCATACAACTTAACAGGTGTACTAAGACAGGGAATCAAAGCAGCTCTACCTAGTACACAGAAACAAACACAGGAAGGCTGCCAAAATAAGGAGACAAAGAAACATGGCCCAAATGAGAGAACAGAACAAAACTCTAGAAAAAGAACTAAATGAAATGGAGATAAGCAACCTCTCAGATGCACAGTTCAAAACACTGGTTATCAGGATGTTCCAGGAACTCATTGGGTACTTCAGTGCCGTAAAAAAGACCCAGGCAGAAATGAAGGTTGCATTAAGTGAAATGAAGAAAAATCTATAGGGAACCAAATGTGGAGAGGATGAAGCCAAGAATCAAATCAATGATTTGGAACACAAGGAAGGAAGAAGCATTCACTCAGGAGAGCAGGGGAAAAAAGAATTAAAAAACAAACAAACAAACAAGGATAAGCTTAGGAACCTCTGGGACATCTTTAAATGTACCAACATTTGAATCATAGGGGTGCCAGAAGGAGAAGAAGAGGAGAAAGAAATTAAAAACTTATTTGAAAAAAATAATAAAATAAAACTTCCCTAATTTGGTGAAGGAAATAGACATACAAGTCCAGGAAGCACAGAGAATCCTAAACATGATGGACCAAAAGACAACCACACCAAAGCACATCATAATTAAAATACCAAAGGTTAAATAAAAAGAGAGGATCTTAAAAGCAGCAAGAGAAAAGCAGACAATTACCTACAAAGGAGTTCCCATAAGACTGTCAGCTGATTTCTTAAAAGAAACTTTCCTGGCTAGAAGGGACTGGCAAGAAGTATTAAAAGTGATGAAAGGCAAGGACCTACAACCTAGATTACTCTCTCCAGCAAAGCTATCATTTAGAATGGAAGGGCAGATAAAGTGTTTCCCAGACAAGGTAAAACTAAAGGACTTCATCACCACCAAGCAATTATATGAAATGCTAAAGGGAATTAAATAAGGAAAAAAAGAAGATGAAAACAATGAACATTAAAATGGCAATAAATTCACAACTATCAATACTTGAACCCAAATTGCAATCTAAGCAAACAAGCAGAACAAGAACAGAATCATAGATATGATCATTTAGAGGGTTATCAGTTGGGTGGGGGAAGGGGGATAGTGGGGGGAAAGGCTCAGGGAATAAGAAGCACAAATAGATAGGTACAAAATAGACAGGGGGATGTTAAGAATAGTATAGGTAATGGAGTAGCCGAAGAACCTATATGCATGCCCCATGGACATGAACTAATGGAAGGGATTGCTGGAGGGAATTGAGGGTACCAGTTGGAGGGGGGCAAAGGGGAAAAAAATTGGGAGAACTATAGTAACATAATCAATGAAATATATTTAAAGACCTTTAAAAAAAAGTACATCATTGTAAATTGCACAAAAGATGGAAAGTAAAATTCTTCCAGTTTTCAAAAACTACCATCCAGTTCAGGAAAGAATCTGCTCACATCATTGACAAGCAAATGAAATCTTGGTATGTTTTTGTTATTTCATTTTTTGTCTTTTTAAGATAAATGAAAATAACAACCAGTGCTCATGTGGGTGCTATACCTTTGCCAGCACACCACTGGGTACAGCTTTGCTGTGTGGCCCATGTATGCTACCACCTCAGTACCTTGACTGGCAACTACAACTCCCCTTCCACTCACTGACTCATTTATTTAACAAATAAGTATTGAGTGTGTACTACATGCCAGGCACCAGAGACACAGCAGGGAACAACAGAGATGGTGAACGAAATCAATACGTCAGCCCCAGTGTGCATTTTCATACTGCTCCCTCCTTGGAGGCAGGTGTCCCCTCTCTATACCTTGATCATCCCCATGAAGGGGGAGCTCTGCCTCCACTGTGGTCACGTCTTTCAGCTTTGCCCTGATGGAGATGAGCCTTGACTGGCTTGAGGACTGAGTCTGAACAGAGTCATGTGTGAATAGCTTGGAACTTGAATGAAGGCCCAGTATTGAATATTAAAATAGCTTTGTGGTAGAAAGCCAGTAAGAAAGAAGCAAAATCGCAGTTTCTTTGGAGTTTGTGTAAATGGGATGCATCCTCCTAATCTAATGATTTGTTGGCTGTTCCTTGTGTTGAGAGGTTGAAGGATATCTAAAATGAGACCTTTGTACCTGAAAGGGCTTAAAAATATTTAATATAAGAAATATTACAGGGTAGCCTGCTGATTCACTCATCTATTTGTTCAGCAAATACAGGTGCCTACCCAGTGCCAGGGGCTCGCAAGCTCTGTGAGCTGCCAAGCCAAATTATCCACAGTCTCTCCCTGTGAAGCATTTTCAAACTTCCGGGGCAGTTTATAATCCCGCTTGCTGGCTAGTGAGCAGAAGCCTTCCCTGTCTCTTTGGAATCAGGCCCCGCAGGCAGTCATTCTCTTCGTTCTCTGTTCTCCCCTACAATGCAATTGATATCAGTTTGTACTTGTCTCTGTGTTCAATGGATGTCTGTCTCTCTCGCGAGAATGTTGGGTCCAGGAGGACAGGGGCCCATGTCTATCTTGTTCACAGGGCACAAATGGGCACTCGGGAGAAACTTGTTGAATAAGTGAATGAAGGAAGGAACAAGCATGGAGGAGGGAGACTGACGTGGGTGAGGGGCTCAGAGGCACTGGAGGGAGAGGCTTGAGCTGAAGGAATGAAGCCTTCATTCCTTGACTTGGAGCAGGTGAAGCCAAACTCACGCATTTGTCAAAGTCCCACCCAAGCATCATCTTCATTGCACAGCCTTCTCTCACCCCTTCTCTGCGGATAGATCTCTGTGACATAACACAGCAATTTGGATTTGAGCTTTTATGTGATTCTTAACATCTTTGGTGTCACAAATTCCCATGCTAATCTGATAAAAACTATAAACCCTCCTCCCCAGAGTAAGGCTCATGGTATACATATGTGTACACAGAAACTCACACAGTTTTCCTTTTATTTAAAGGGGTTCACAGGCTCCTGTTCCATCCATAAACCCCAAATTAAGAACCGTGCTTTAAAAAACGACCCCCATAGTAGGTACTCATCCTGTTCCTCTGTAGCCCCAATACCAAGCATGGTTATTGGCATATAGGAAGTACTTCATGTGGAATATTGGGTGGATGAATAGAAGGATGGATGGTAGATGATTTTGTTAAGAAGTGTCCTGTTTTGCCATGACCTGTTTAGAGTTGAGCTAATAATTCCATTGAAGTCATCAAGGGGAGGAGAGTCGGCTTGAGCAGAGAACGGTAGCACTCTTTATCCCACCGGTCTGCCTTTGCCCTCAGAGTGAGATTCTGCCCACACCAGGGAGGCCCACCAAGTCCGTAAGACTGTTTTCCAAATAAAAAGTTAAAGCACGGTACCCGACACATTGATCATGGGACAGATATTTGAAATTGGGCTGTCTCAAAATCCGAGATTATGTGATTCTAAAGGAACATGACCTCATCCTGAGGCTGATTGTCCTGTTCTTAGAGCTCCTTTAAACCCACAGGGGGACGATCAGGGATTA
The DNA here is from genome assembly GCA_004026765.1 of Micronycteris hirsuta. Lineage (NCBI taxonomy): Eukaryota > Metazoa > Chordata > Mammalia > Chiroptera > Phyllostomidae > Micronycteris > Micronycteris hirsuta. Next base: position 48,192 of record PVJI01000755.1, read on the forward strand.
GGCTGCACTCCCCATTGAGACTAGGTTCGTCCCTCAACTCTGGGCAGAGGGGTCCAGCATGGCAGGCCATCTGTCCTCCAGATTCTTCTCCATGGCCAGGTGTTGAGTAAGTGATCCCTAGAGGTCCCCTAAATCCTGCCCATCTTCTGCTCATTACTGTCTCCACTCCCCAGAAAGATAATGTAAATCCCTGGCTTTTAAATTGTTCAACTCTAGGAGCTTAAAAAAAATTTTTTTTTGCTTGTATTTTAATTCCTATTTTTCACATTAAGGCATTTGACAATGTTGATTTTTAGACATCAGAATAGTAAAAAACCACGGACAAAAAAAAAACAAAACAAAAACCCTGCAGTACTAGCATTTGCTTGGAAAACAGTTGTCAAGGAAATGGATTTTGCAAAAACACTTCCTCCCAGGAGAGCTCCCTTTCCATGTACCCCCACACTGAACATTATTGGCCTGTGTGATACTGGTAGGCAAAGGTACTATTGGCAGGTAATTTGTCTAGCCAACATCTAATTATGAATTGAAGCCCTTGCTGGCATGTTCTCAGGTCGGCAGCTGATGGTGGATGGAGTTCAAGTTCAATTTATAGTGCATCTGAAATGTTCTTGGACTTACAGGAATGACTGAGGAATTCTTGGCCCTGGCTATAGACTGGGGAATAGGATTCTGTAAACTCTATTAGCGAACAATGGAGGCGCCTGATAGATGGAGCTGAAATTGCAAAACATTGTTCGATTAAAAGAAAAGGTGAAGGCTCATGGGGCAGGAGCTGTGACTCAAGGCACTCATGTAAGAAGATACTGATCTCATGATAAGAGTGCTGGCGGCCCAGGCACCAGCCACCGGTACTTGGAGAATCTGTCACTGTTAGACATGCCATCGTATACATGCATTGCTCAGTTGTGATCAGACCTTACAAGCGAGACTGGCACGTTTAATTATCACTTGAGAGAACTCAGTCAAGGAAGTGCTGCCCCAGTTGGAGTTATGGCCACCGACACTGGCAGGTGGTTAATTACAGACCTCTCCAGCCCCACGGAAGTGCAAGGTCCATGTGTAGGCTAGAGTTGCTGACAGAGAGGCAGAGAGATGGCTGTGTCTCCATCATTCCCATTTGTGTTGGGATCTATTGTGTTCGCAGTAATCTTTAATTATAAAAGCTATTACCACGGGATGGAGTATCAATGTTATTCATTTTTGTCATGTTGCCTGGAAACGTCCCTTTGTGCCCAAGACGCACATGTTTCTGTAGTTACAGGCTGAAGAAGTGAAACCTTCCTCTTTCTTAGCCATTTGCCACCACAATATTATAAAAAGCTGTTTGGAGAGATAGATGAGTTCAGTCTGTAGGGTGAAAAATGGATCCGGTGTGACGACGGCCTGAGTCTTAGAATTCTAAGACTTCTTTTGAACCAGAGTAGTTCTTCACGATGCAACATTCCCCAGGAGCAATACGGAAAAGAAAAAAAAAACACCCCACTTCTAACAGTTGACTGCATTCTGCTCTCTTCTTTTGGATAACATTCTGTCCCATCACAGACCAATCTCTACTGTGGGACCCATTTGCACACCCCTGCAGACTGCGTGGAGAAGGGAGAAGTTGTGAATCTTTAGGTTTTTGATTATTTCCAACCTAAGAAATGATCACCGATAGAGAAAATAGGGCATTAGATATTGCAGGTAGAGTCTATTGCACCCCTGTGAAGTCAGGTTATCTCCATCACCCTGCTGGGTTTGAAAATGTCCCACTAGTGGAAGAAATTGTGGCAGAGTTATCACCAGAAATACTCAAAATCTTTCTCTTTAAAGGTCACACTGGTGGAATTTTCAGATAACAGTTGGCATTGCTATTTTTCTTTTAAGTGGTAAGCAGCTGTTCTGAGCATGGGGAGAGGTCATCTATTGGGTTTCAGATCTCCAGTTAAGGCTGTAACCCCACAAAAATGGTTATCATTTAAAAATAATTACATTCTACATTGTTCATGCTCAACTCTTGAGATGGACTGATTGGCATATTTAATCTCATCTCCCAGGCATTTGCTAATTATCATAGTCTAGCTGGGAAAAAAACCTAATCAAATAGCTGTTTAGAGATGCTTTGCATTTTGAAATTTTGCTGGGTTTATCCTAGGAAAAGAGGAAAGCTGTCTCTGATTTTCCTCTGGTTCTTTCCCTGACCTCAAGAGGGTTTAACCTTTAGTGGTTAAATAGCCACAGCTATTCACTCAGGAAACATTTTGCATTTACATTCTGTCTCTTTTGCATCATTTCCACCCCTGACTCCCTTTTATCACCCTGAGTGAAGCTTTCTCACTGAGTGACTTTCCATCCATGAGGGGCTGTGGAATTCCAGCTAATGAGGCTCATCCTTTTTATTCACTGTAAGAGGTACCAGCCAGGCCCGGAGTCAGATCTGAAAGTGAACAGTTACTCACATCTTTTTCAGGTTCCTAAATGGAACACCGAGTCTGCAGTGAAAGTAAGAGGAATTTCTTCCTCTTGCCCAGAAAAATACAGACAAAAAGAGCAGCCTTTTGGGTGAGCAGGTTGGATGCCTTAGATGAGGCATCCCAGACTTAGTGTTATTTTATTAACCGCAGAAGAAGAAGACTCCACCCCACCCCCACCCTGCCAGCTGGACTGATAGCATTTTATGCAATGTTTTTTCAGCATTGTGCTCAGAATTGGGAAAACAGGATGGTTTTCTCCCTTACACAGAATATACGGCTGTCAGTGACAGAAATCTCACCAAGGCCTTTCTTTTGTCAGGCATGTCTAAAAAGGCCTGCCTTCGAGATTTATGGCAGAGCCCCGATGAGCCGCCACCACCCGTACATACTTGTACCTCAAAAGCAAGTACAGGGAAGAGAAACTGTGTGAACCTTCCATCACCTGTGACAGCCATCAGTCCGTTTGTCTGCCTTCTGTGAAAGGGCCTGTTTTGCTGGCTCTGCGGGAGCTGCCACCTTCCTGCAGCAGGTTCACAGGCCCCAGCAGGGAGTGCAGATCTGGAGAGAGCTTGGCAGAGAAAAGCCTGGTTCCATTAGAAGCCAGAGCAGCGGAGCTGGGGCAGGTGCCTTCAGTTCTTTGGGAGTGGGATGTGTGGATTGGAGGGAGGTGGGAGGAGAAAGCCAAAAACCAAGCCAGGCCTGTGTGAGCTTTGATTCTGATCATTCAAACAGTTCAAAAATCTGTGGCATCTGAAGATCTGAGTTTTTCCTCTCTCTCTCCTAGTCTGTCCCATTAGTTCATGAAGATTAGAGTCTTTTGGTTTTCTTAGTTAATTATTCTTTGGAGTCTGTTTCAGAGTTTTGAAATCAAATCGGTTGATGTTTTACTCTCTCCCATGTGATTGGGTCATCTTTCATAATAGGGCTGCAGAAATCTTTTCAAGAATACAGCACTTCAGCTCAACACCGTCAAGGAATGCATCCCATGAAATTCAGTCTTACAGGAGTGAGAAACCACCACCAACCCCTGCTCATGAATTCAGAAGTGTGCCTGCATATCATCCATCTTCACAGACCTAGGAAAAATGAAAAGGAAAGCTGCACTGAGCTGTCCAATCAATGCAAACTCAAGGAGCTTACAGGGTGGCAGCTACTTGGCTCCCTAGGACAAATGAGCTCTCAGACCCGAGTCACTTTATATGGTTTTCGTAGGACTGAGTGGGTCTGTTTACTGCTTTGGAATTCTCTCTCCTGGTGCAAATGGGTAACCTTATCAGTGGGTTTTGCAAAGATTTCTAGCCATACCCCTCTCCCAAAAGAGGAAAAAATAGAAAAGAAAATATGTACTTTGAAGTCTGCTGATGGGAGCCTAGGAGGAATAAAGAGAAAAGTCATCTCTATGTATCTATATGCATATGGATACATAGTAGATGCTCAATATATATTTTCGGAATGGATTTCATATGATGGGAGGTTGAGGAAAGAACAAGAAGAGGCAGAGGTTGGAATCAGACCTGGGTTTGAATCTAAACCCTCCACTTATTGTCTGAAGACCCTTGGAATAGTTACGGAACCTCTCCAAGCCTCAGTATCCTTATCTGTAAATTGGGCATGATACCTGCTTCCCAGAGTAGCAGTGGAGGGTTGAATTAGATGTATGTGATGCATCTGGCACAGGCGCTGCTACAAGGAGATGCTTGATGGTTCAATGTCCGAGCCTTGACTGACACAATTTTTCTGGACAAGAAACAGGGCCCTTTCCTGCCCGTGAGTGTCCGGAGGTCATCAGACCTCCTTCCTGAGTCCAGGAATGGACTCTCTGAGTAGAATGGTACTATCCTCTTTGGGATCCAAGGAGAACTACCAGGAGATGTAGGTGTTCCACACTGTTCTACACGGATGAGTTAAAGATGGGTCCGAGGATTCTATACCCAGAGCTGTTCCTCAAGAGATGGAGACTGACTAGAAAACAAGGCTCCTGCCCTTGGGGAGCCTTTGTTCCCGTCCTTGGCCAAGGGCCACCCTGTGAACTCCAAAGGCCTGAGACAGGACACCTAGGCTGCTAACAGTCTGGAAAGCGGTTCTCAAGGCTGACTTCCAGATTTCCAACAGTACTGCCCCCTGGGAAACCTAGCAGTGGAAATCACTTCTATCCATGCTCTCATCAAGATTCTTCTACCTTTTACTTTGGTACTTCCCTTTTTTTCACTTAAACCTGTTTTTTTCCTTTTGATATTTAGGCAAAAGAACTGATTCTGCCTCTTGCGCATTTCCAGAGGCTCCAAGCACAGCTGGAACAGCTTTAAAACAGGTCATCCATCCCTTCTAGCAGATTGAGCCTCCTGGAACTGGGAATTTGGACATTTCTTGTTTTCCAAAAGAAGCAGAACCTCAGGATGGGCAGTCAGCCCAGGCCCAAGACAGCAGCCAGCTCTCATTTTGAGTCTGAGTGCCACGTGCCTTACAGAGGTGTTGGGTCCATGTTTTGTTCGTTCACTCATTAAACAGTGAAGCAGCCTGGTGAGATGGAAAGGATACCACAGCCTTTTGAATCAGCCAGACCCCAGCTTCAAACACAGGCCCTGCCACTTGCCAGCTGCATAGGCCCGAGTGCTGGGAAAAGGAGGCACTAATCTTCCCTCAGAGGGTTGTTGAGTGGGAAGTGGTGTGCTGCCATAGTTAGAGTGCAGGCTCCCCACTTTCCTCCTGCACGCGTTGCCTGGCTCTGCCACTAATTTGTTCTGTGTCCTTTGCCAGTTATTCAGCCCTCCAGGACTCCATTACTTCAACCTATAAAGTAGGGATAATATGGTAACCCGCCTTGCAAGGTTGATTGCAGGGCTTGGCCCAGGGCTCGACACATAGTAAGTGCTCAGCAGCTGTCCACTACTGGATAACAGAGGTAACACGGGTAGCCCTTATTATTACTAATGTGCTAGTTCACTTCCTCTGTTTGGCCAGGCTCCATGCCAGGGGTTGGGGATGCAGAGGTGAATAGGTCACAGAGCTCCAGGGCAGGAGAGACAGACACAAAAGAAATTATTCTCCTGCAGATAGGTTGCCATTGATGGATGGCAAGGGGCTGTAGGAGAACAGGATGCTGGTACCCATGCTCCAGAGTATCAGAATTTCTTATGCAGAAAAAGGATCTGGTGGAATGGAAAGTGCACTGGAGACTTGGTAGTCTGTTCACTCAGTTTTTCATTGGCAAGTGCAAAGGCTCCACGGTGATATATTAGTTTCCTATTGTTACAGTGACAAATCACACAGATTCTGTGACTTAAAGCAGCACAAATTCATTCTCTTATAGTTTTGGAGGTCAGAAGTCCAAAATGGGTCTCACTGTGCTAACGTCAAAGAGGATCCTTCACCTTGCAGTCAGGGAACCGGTCTCAGTGCAATGACAGAGCTTGAATTTGCTCGTGACCTTCTCCATCAGCCTCTTTTGTCCATTTGCAAACTCCACACCCAGATCATAAAGGTTCTCAGTAGGAAGTGTCTTGCCCATTCTGGCTGTCCCTTGTGGCCTCACAGCTGGAGCTGCTCCCTTGTTGGGCCGTTGGTAAACCCTTGCTGAGTTAAAGCCACTGGGCAGTGGGTTTCTGTGCCAGGTGTCGCTGCTTTCCCATGACCCTCACAACGAGGGTGGGCCGGGGGGCCCTCTGTGTTGTCACCATCTTAGACCTTTAGTCAGCATGTTTTTATGGAAGGCCTCTATATGCTAAGTGCTGGCGAGCAATAGTGAGCAATGGAACCTACACTCCTGTGTGGGAAATAGGTCCTAATTAATCAAACACACAATTATGATACAATTCTGACTTTAATATTCCTCTGTTATAGGGGCATTCGAACTGAACCAGGAGGCCAGGCTTCACTAAGACATGGCAACTAAGTTGAGACTTAAAAGATGAGTGGCATTCGTCAGGCCAGGAGAGGAGTAACAAGATGTCCAGGGAGTGGGGGGCCCTGTGGCAGGAGACATGGATTTTGGAGAAACTGAGAATGGAAGCTAGTGTGGCAGGGACAGAGATGGGTAGGGTAAGCTGAGGCTGGAGGCATGAGTGGGGGGACTCTGCAGGTCTTGATGGGCTTGAATGAGTTTGATCTTTATATCTGACAGAAGTGTGTGTGTGTGTGTGTGTGTGTGTGTGTGTTGGGGGTGGGGTGGAGAGATGAATAAATTTGCATTTTAAATAATCTCCCTGGCTACAGTGTGGAGAACAGTGTAGGAGGCCAGAAAAGACTGATTTAGGCCAGTTACAGGCTGCTGCTGGAGTCCCACGGAGAAATACAAAGGGTTTGGATAAGAGTGCAGAGAGAAATGGATGGAAAAATACTTAGTAGGTAAATTAATAGGATAGCAATCATCTTTTGGCTGCTTTTTATTGAGCACTTATTATATACCAGCTGCTATGCTGGTAAACATTTTACATATGTTATCTCATTTACTCTTGGGATTGTTAGAAGAGTTAAATATTCTTGACCTCCTTTTACATATAAGGAAACTGAGTCTCAGGTTAAGTCACTCACTCAGGGCCAAACAGCCAGTAGGTGACAGAGCCCTATATCAGTGTCTAACTTTAATGTGCATTTGGATCACCCGGGGATCTTGTTAAAATGCCGGTTCTGATTTAGCAGGTCTGGGGTGAGGCCCAGGATGCCGCATTTCTAACATGCCCTCTGGGTGTGCCCATCTGCTGGTCCCAAGACCACACTCTGAGTAGCAAAGACCTGTCTGCCTCCGGGGCCCACACTTGCAACCACAGTGCCTCAGGACACCTAGAGACGGAGTGAGACTTCTGAGACTGCTCAAATCTGAATCCCCATGGGCAGCATATGGGAGACCTGTGTGGACCTCAGATCAATGGGGAGTCATATCACATTTTCATATCCTCCAGGTGACTTTCAGTAGCTCAAGCAAACCCACAAGTGAGAGGGTTGGAGGCAGTACCTACCCCATCAACGCCCTCCAATCCCCAGCATAACCGAATCCCACCTGCATCCAGCTTCTGAACTATAGACCAGAGGTTATGTCTCATCAGCAGTCACCAATCAGATCATTATGTGGGGTACCCATAGCCGGGGGGTGGATTGAGAAATCTAATGTCGGTGGTGTTCAGCTACCAAGCTGTCAGCTGTGTCCCTGGACTGTTCTGAAAGTGAAGGGAAAAAATCAGCTCAATATTCAAATCTCTCTATCTGTGAGGTCATTAGATACCAGGATTACTAGAGACCAAATCCTTTCCCACTCCACCCCAGCGAATGGGGCCAGGTGTCACTGCTGGGAGATGCAATAAGGTGTGAGCCCTTTTCTTTAATGACTGGGAAAATCCATTTCCATTGTTGGCAGCGTTGATATGTTGCAACCGTTGTTCTGGGTCACTGCCAGACTTGGTCCTGTCTGTGTTTTATTTTAAAAAGGGGAGTATGTCTCACTGTTTCTGTGCTCACTTCCTTCCTCCCCAGTTGCCCCCAAAGAACTTTCCAATGCAAACCTTGTATTATTTTCCCCTCTGGCAGTGGTCTGCCAGTATTCCCAGTCCCTCCCTCCTCAAACGCATCCTTTCTCTTTTGGTTCCATTGTTCTGGGGCTCCTCAGCTGGGATGGGCATCTTTGCGGGTCACACAGTGAGTTCTAGTTGCTTTTGTGCGAGAGAGAATCCTATAGCTCTGAGACAGGTAGAAAGAATACCTTAAGTGAAATAATAATGTCTGCCTCAAACTAGTAAATATTTTTTATTTTAAGATTTCATGTCATTGTAATTCGTTCTGGTGGACAAGAAGAGCTTTTTGTTTGAGAAAGAACTGACAAGATGTCTTAGGATTCAGCTTCGATTGCTCTGCCTGTCACTCTGTCATCCGAGCTTTGTTTTCTGCCTTTGAAGGACTCGGTGAAGGGAAGGCGTCGTAGGCTATTGTTAGGTGCTCTTTGAATCCATAAATCACAGATTGATGGAAGGGAGGGGCTTCCAGAGACCATCTAGGTCTGCCTTCTGTCTCTGGCCCACACACAAATAACTGCCTGTTGTGTATTTGTAGAACCCAGTGGGAGCAGAGGTATAATTTCTCCTGCTTTTTAAGTTCTCATGTCTCTTGATTCATACAGTTGTATTCTTGTCTGTCCCAGATTTCTTTTGCCATAGTTCAGGCCTCCCTGGCCCCAGTGAGCTGCTTCACTGTCCCGGCCCGTGGTTTTGGAGACAAAACCACCCCTGTGCTAATAACAACTGTGTCCTGGCCATGACAAATCACTTCCCCTGTGTGGGTTTCACATAGTCCTTGTGAAATGTGGCTTTGGGACTAGATGCTGTCTCTGGGACTCAGATTCTGTGTGACTCCGACATTCTGGTTCTGGGCTTCTACTTAGGTTGTTTCTCTTGCCGGTGGCCTTCTCTCCTATCAAAACCCAGCTCCTTCCCACCTACCCCATGGCCACCCACCCCAGCACTCCCCTTTGGCTTAGGGGTAGCACCATGTCATTTATTCCTTATGTTGTTCATTTTCACAACCATTAATTTTCACAATACAAACATTTCTAGATATTCATCAGAAAATCTAGGTCAATGAGAAGACAGAAATAACTTCTCAAACATAACCACTGTCAGCATTTTGGTATATTTCCTTCTCGTCTTTATTTTTTCTTTAATACACTTATACATGGACCCATGAGATTCATACTACATAGTTTGGTATCCTGCTTTCCACTTAATATATAGTGAGAATTTTTATATATCTCTAACATTTGGAAACATAATTTTAAGTATCTGTTTAAAACTTTGCATCCTATACTTCATTTAGTCTTCCCATGGTTATTTCCAAATGGGAACAATGCCTGTCCTGTCAAGCTCACTGCACTACCCAAATCAAGTGAGGTAAAGTGTGCAAAGTGTGACACAGATGTAGCAGTGATCGATTGTTGCATTAGTTTTGTCTCTCCAAGTGATCTACTTTATTGTATTGCCATAAAATTGGTCTACATTTTCCTATTCACCAAATTTTGCTCAATGGTGGGTAAAACAAGCTATCTGGTTTTAATCTTTAAAAGGGAATGTACATACTAATAACTTCTAAATTTTTCTAGCAGTTTCTCAGATACTCTGGAAATTATTCAAAATATAGAAAGAAAAATGTTCGTTAAGATGTTCATTATGGCATTATTTATAATAGCCCCAAAGTAGAAATCACTGAAATGTCCAATTATAAGGAAAGAAGTTTAAATCTACTTGCTGGGCTATTATAAAGCTATTAAAATGATATTTTCAAAGTCTTTGTAATAAAATACAAAATGTTTATGTCACCATCATTGGAAAAAGCAAAGATGAATTTAAAAAAGTGAAAAGAAAGGCATCAAAATGGGAATGATAATTATAGTATTTTAATATAGTAGTTTACTTTCTCTCTGCGTTTCTACAATGAGCACATATACCTTGGATGGATGGATGGATGGATGGATGGATGAGGGATGGGTGGACGTATGATGGATGGATGGATGGATGGGTGGACATATGATGGATGGATGGATGATGGATGGATTGATGGATGGATGGATGGATAGATGCTGGATCAATGGATGGATGGTTGGATAGATGCTGGATCAATGGATGGATGGATGGATGGATGATGAATGGGTGGATGTACAATGGATGGATGGATGGATGATGGATGGGTGGACGTATGATGGGTGGATGGATGATGGGTGGATGGATGGATGATGGATGTATGGATGGATGATGGATGGGTAGATGGATGATGGATGGGTGGCTAGATGATGGATGGAAGAAGGATGGATAGATGAATGATGGATGATGGATAGAAAGATCAACCTTATTTTTTAAACTGTGGTAAATAATGTATACAACCCTGACCAGGTGGCTAGGTTTGTGGGAGTGTCATCCTTACACCAAAGGGTTGTGTGTTTGATTCCTTGTCAGGGCACATACCTAGGTTATAGGTTTGGTCCTGGTTGGGCCACATACAGGAGGCAACTGATCGATGTTTCTCTCTCACACTGATATTTCTTTCTTTCTCCCTTCCTCTCTCTCTAAAATCAGTAAATATATCCTCAGGTGAGGATTTAAATAAAAAGACTGTGCGGAAGAGGGGAGTATGGGTCACAGAACTGAGCTAAGAGAAAGACTGATGCAGATGTGGGAGGTGGGGTCATAGGGGTTGAAGCCAAGACTGCTCTGTGGCTTCTGGAAAGTGCTCAGAACCACCAAAGGGGTCTTTTATTTTTGGAGCAGGAAAAATAGAGTAAAACCAGGCACCTCACTTGCACATGGTGATATAAAAGGAGAATCCAAATTGCTAGTTCCTCATTTTCTCTGTCTTCTGACCAGTGTAGGCAGGACCAGCTTGGTGAGGAGGTGTAAAAGCCCGGCAGGGTTTGGGAGGAGCTGCGGGTAACGAGAGCTGCAAGGAGACTGGCAACAGGCACACTCCGTCATAAGTTAAAGCGGAGAAAGACAGGTTTTGTGATGTATAAATTTGGGTGAAAATGACATCAACCTCCAGCAAAATTCCCTAATGGGTTTAAAAAATAATAATTTCAGACTTGTAGAAAAGTTGCAAAAATCTAGCTAACATTTCACATTTACCCTTTATCCTTTATTCAGATTCCTCAAATGTTAATATTTCACTCTGTTTGCTTTTTTCTCTCTCTTGCTATATCCTCACACAGTTTTCTGAACCTTTTGAGAGCTGGCTGCCCGTGACTGGAGGTCTGTGGTGTGGAAGTATATTAACTGACTTCTCCATGGCCCAAAGGGGAACACAGATTTGGATTAAGGAAGAACTTTGTGAAACTCTGCAATGGAATGGGCTGCCCTGTAAGGGGGTGAGCACCCTGTCACTGGGGATGTTCAAAGATAGATTGCTTAATCTTTTATTAAGGAACTTACATGGACCAGGAAGTAGAGTGGGTGATCTTTGAGGTCTTAAAACTGCCTAAGCATAGAGCTAGGGACCATCCATCTCTAAAGCTAAGTCCGGGGGTTGCCCAGGGCACTTATCACCAGTTCCAGATTAAGATTAGCCTTCCTGTGCATCCTCTTCTTGTGCCCCCTCACAGTCCTACTTAGCCATCAGGATACTTGGGTACCTGCGAAGCTTCCCTTGAGACACACACCTACCATCTTCTGAGCATTTCTGTTGCCCACGAGATCCTTCCCTCTGACCCGTGACCTATCTTACCCATGCCGCATGTGGTCCACGTTGAGTCTCCCAGCCATATGTTAAGCTCTAGAACCAGGAAATGCTTAGTGAACACCTATTATGTGCCTGCTATGTCCCTGGATGAGTTGGCGGCCTTGTGGCAATGAATATGGGGTAGTAGGACTGACCAAATAGTTGTAAGCATAAAAGCTTGTCTGCAGGCCGCTAAGAGGCTGGGCATTAGGAATGTGAAATAGGAGTAGGATGCTGGCGTAGGCTTGGCTGGGGAGGACACTCTGCAAAAGCGCCGTTTCAGCTGGGATCTGAAGGAAGACAAGCAGTTGGCAGAGAAGAAGAGGGTAGGGGCCGGGAGAGCATTCCCCTCATGGCTGCAGCCCAAACTGTGGCCATGCACAGAACAGGATGCCTGATAGGTGCTGCTTAGGGTGTGTGAGGAAGAGAAATGAGGACTGTCTGGCTGGGGGCGGGGGGTTCATGTCTCCTGCTCACCGAGTGCCTGTGCTGAGTCACTCATGACTCAAGGTGGGAGACCCAAGGTTTGCAGGTCTGTGTGTACTTGGTGTGTGTGCGTGTGCGTGCACTTGAGAGAAGCTCTGAATGCCTTCTGAATCCAGTCCCAAGTGACACAGGAATCGTTGGAGCCATTATTCCCCTTTGTTGATGTGGATGATATAAGAACGGGCCACGTTCCAAACATCTCGGCACCCCTGCAGTGACAACTCCTTTGAGAACATGTAGATACCTGTGATTTTCTTAATTACTCCTGTACGCCCACATCTCTCTCTCTCTCTCTCTGCCTTAAGCAGGAGGGGGTATTGAGGGCAGGGCGCAGTCCTCCCCCTCCAGACCTCTGCGCCTTCTTTTCTGCTGTCATCTGTGTTTCCACAGCCTCCTGCTGTTCTCCCACCCCACCGCCGCCCTTCCTTCGCCTCACACTGACTTAATCGAGGGAGTCTGAGGGAGGAGGCCAGTCTCCCTCAAGCGCTCATACCCAGCAATTAGTTTCCGTATTGCCAATTCAAGATAAGTAGAAAATAACAGAGGAATGGAACCAGGACTCAAAGCCCATGTGAAGTGCAAGGCATGCATTACCATGACATTTGCATGTGTGTCACATGGGAAGACACCTATCAAGCCAGGCACAGCGGTGGGGTCTGCTGGCCAGGGAGTTGAAAGAGCTGGATTCTAGCCCTGCTGGCTGTGCCGCCCTGACCACTTTCCACCTGTGGGCCTCAGTTTCACCTACTAAACATAGAAGTGGTGCTAGGTTCTTGCGCCGTTTGATGGAGAGGACAGGCTGCAGTGTATCACGTCTGCCCTCTCAGTCTGTGCAGCTGGCATAGCAGTAGTTAACTGTCCTGGTGTGCGTAGAAGAGATGGCTTCCAAGCCTTGACTCCAGGAGCAGCAGAGCACAGAGAATGCAGGTGGAAATGTCCAGAAAGAGGGGACTGAGGAGGAAGGGAGGCCAGAAGATAGAAGAAAAGCAAAAGGAAGCCTGGAAGTGAGGAAGCCTGGAAGTGACCAACAGAAATAAACACATATGACATGATAGCTCAGTGGTTCTCAAATGTGGCCCATGGACCAGAAGTATCACGTGGGAACTTGTTAGAAAAGCAAATTCCATCCTGCTGAATCAGGAATTCAGGCATGGGCCCATTTTACAAGCCCCCCAGGCGATTCTGGTGCACGCTGAAGTCTGAGAACTAACAGGAGCTCTGCACTTCAACAGTTGCCAGTCTGCACTGCTGGGAATCGCCAGTCTCATGTTCCCGCCTTTTCTCATAGATGATGCGGTTTGCCTGGCAGAGCTACCAGCGTTACGCGATGGGGAAAAATGAGCTCCGGCCCCTCACGAAGGACGGCTACGAGGGCAGCATGTTTGGTGAGTGAACACCGGGGAGACCTACTGCCCCCCTGGTGGCTGAGTGGAATTTACTGTTGGTTTTTCACCTTCTGAGCTGTGTCCCTAAGTCTCCAAGTCTAGGTTCCTTCTGGACTTCTAGTCTTGGGGCAACCCGTACTCTTCTCGCTAACCTTAAATACTTCTTTGCATGCACTGATCATTTACTTCTTAGAGCAGACAAACTTGGAAATTTAAGTGGGGATGGTGAGTGATAGAGACATGTTTTCGTGGAGAAGGTTTGGAGTTCTGAAGGGTACAGGACTGAGTTTAAACCCAGTCCTCCGAGTACAGCTGTAAACTGATATTGGGTGTTTTCCCAGAGAAACTGAACACATTTCCAATGAGATGGGCACGTATGCAGCCTTTAGGGTGTGGCAGTATGTCTCTCGCACACTGACTTGGTGGATATGTTAGGAGCCTCACAGATACTGCTGTGTGTCGGCAGCTTGTGCTTGATCTGCAGTCCCACTGCTGATGTTCCTGACCTTTGGCCACTGGACTCTCCTAACCCAGCACCTTGAAAGCCTCTCTCAGCCAGAGAGACTTCCAAGGTGCCTTATTGGGGGCAGGGCCTCAGATTTCAAATTTAACACCCATCCGAGTTGCCAGCTCTCCTCTTTCACTTGAAAAGATGCTGGAGGCAGCCTGGCCTCCTTATTCCCTGAGAGGCAGGGGCTGTCTGGGGCTGGAGATGGACATTCTGTGCCTGTATTCCTCACTCCTTAGAGACATAGACTCCTGGAGTCAAGGACCAAAGAACCAAGTCAGAAAACAGATCTCAGGAAGATCTCAAAGGCAGGTTTATAAGGGACAGTCCCCACATGTATGGCCCTGTCAGAAGTACTTGTGTTATGGGAAAAGGGATGTGGGACCTTCCTTCCTCCCGCTTAACTGCCCAGCTTCACAACCTTTCTGGCTGTTCAGACAATTTACTCCCTTTGTGAGGAGGGTGTGTGTGAATTTGGGGAGCTTCTTTTTTTCCCCTCTGATTATTATAGAAGTGTGGGGAAATGAGGAAGTATCAAAAAGTGTAAAGCAGGCAGAAAATAACTCTTTCTACCACATAGATGCAGCCTCTGTTGACATCTTGGCTCATTTCTGTCCAATCTTTTCTTCTGTGTGCTTTTTTTCCCTTATATATACAATTTTGTGTCCTTTCTTTTTGTTTACTTGACTTACTGTTATTATCATATGTGTTTCCCTAACTCATTTGAACTTTTTCATAAAGAATGTTTTCAATGGTTGCAATCATGGTAGGGATGTGCCGTAATTCATTTAGCTATCCACTAGTGTTGGACAAAGGTCATTTCCAATTTTTCACTCCTAAAAATAATGCAGCAATTATCATCTTTGGGCATAAAATGTTGTCTTAGGAGAGAAGCCTAGAAAGGACTCCTGAGTCAGAAGGGAGGATGACAGATGTTTTTTTTATCCTCAAATAGGAATGTGTGGATTCCAGTTTGGGAGCATAGCTACCTCACCTGCCTAGAACACTGACATTTCCCAACAGCCCACGTCAGCGCTGGGGAAAGATGGCTGGTGTGGGTCTCAGTTGTTGGAGCTTTGGCTTCTAGTGTAAATCAGGGACATGATCAAGGAAGCTTCTCCTCCTCTTCTCCCTAAACAGTCTGCAGATATTCAGGGAATTGGTGGCAGTCAGGGTGAGGCTGTTGATGTCTGACATTGCACAGCATGGGCATAGCTATTGCTCAGATAGTCACCCAGGACAGAGGGAGTGCTGCTGGGAGGGACTGAGCTAAACCAAGTCCCACTTTGTAAAATTTCTCAAGTCCTGAGATGTAAATCTCAACCCCCTGCCCCTTTCGAATCAGCAAGCCTGGTGGAGAGTAGGAGCCTGGAATGGTGGAAAGACACGTGGACCTTGATTCGGAAGACCTGGGTACAAGTCCTCCCTCTGCCCTCAACTGTCTGTGTGGCCGAATGCAGGTCACTTAACATCTATGGGCCCCTGTTCCTTCATCCTTCATACTGGGGCTGCTCTGAGAGTGTGCCTGAACATGCAAGTATCTTTGATTTACAATCTCTGTTGCAATAAATGTGGTTAGAAGTTGCCCGGGTGAGCCCATAGATTCGGGTTAACTCTCTCCCAAGAGTGGCCTTGGCAGGGCCCTGGGTGCCCCAAAACCCAGTGCCTACAGCCTTCCTGGCAGTGAAGCAGAGCCTTACTTCTGCACCCAGCAGATGAGCTACAGTGGGCATCTAACTCCTGGGAAAGCAGGATATATAGGGACCCAGGCACCAGGCAAGGAGAATCAGTCTTGATTTACTCACTTTTTCACTCAACAGATGGTCATTTGGGGCCTTGCCCAGTGCTGACTGCTAGGGACACGTGGTAAATGGCACAGCAAAAACTCTACCAACTCTGCCAAGACATACACTGACAACCCTCCCCCAGTCTCTCTGGGGTCTGTCCAGGTGCTCCTAGAGAGAGGGACAAGTAGAAGGTGATCACAAGTGGGCGTGTGACCAGTACTTCACTGGCTTTAGGTTCGGTGCCTCTGGAGCCCCAAAGACCTGGGATCAGATTCAGATTTAATAACTTCCTGGTATATGACCTTGGGCAAATCATTTCTCTCTGAGCCTGAGTTTTTCTGTAAAATGGAACAAATGAGAACATCAAACCCCCTACCCAGGGCCTGCCTGACATTCAGAACCTGCTTTACAGGTAGTAGCTATAATTACTGTTACCACAAACAGGTCTTATGACACAGAGGAATGCACCAGAGGAGAGGGCTTGGGGGCATTCTAGGAATCTGGAAGAGGCTCTGGTTTGGGGAACACCCATGCAGGGCTTTGAAGCCACACTACTCCTAAAGACAAAAGGAGGTGAACTGGCCCGAAGTAAGCTGCTTGTCATACCACCACTTCTTTTTCTGGATTCATGTGGGCAGCTGGAGAGCATCATTCCTGGATGCCGCTGTTGCCGTCATCAATGACCTTCCAATAAACAGGGACCTGCAGGGAATGGTCAGGTGGCAGCAGTGCTCACCCCATCCCACCTGGCTCTGTCGATGTGCACAGGACCCTGAGCTGACTCCTGGTGCTGTTTGCATGCAGGCTCTTACAGCTTCCTCTCCAGGCCTGCGGGGCCAGGAGGGATGCATATGGCGAAGGGTGAGAAGTTCACGCCGGTGCCTGGCTTTGCAGGATTTACAGGAGCTGCAGCGAGGACATCAGATGGCAGCCTGGTGTGTCTGTGCAGCATTTCACCAAACTGAATTCCCCTCCCAACTGGCCATGTGCCCTCCCCAAATACGTTCTCATTTTGAGAGCAACACTGCTGGGTGAGATGTCTCTCAAGCCAGTCCTTGTGTCCTAAGCAAGTCAGTGTCAAAGTGGCTTCCTTTTTACCAGCATCCAGCTGAGCAAAGGCTGTGAGCAAAGAAGACACAGCCTGCTCCTCACCTGGGCCCTGGCCTCTTCTCCCTCCCTCTGAGAGGTGACCAGATGGAGCAGTAAGTGTCCAGGTGGGTGGTAGAAAGAGCAGGGACTTAGGATCCAAGTGGGCCTGAGTGGAACCTCTGTGTTGCCACTTAGCAGCTGTGTGGCTTCTGACTGCAGAGTGGGACAGAGGCCACTTCCTCCTGGACTTGTGGTGACAATTAGAGAGAAGACATGCACCGGGCCTAGCTCCATGCCAGACAGAGCTGGCACTTGATGGCAGTGTTCTTGTCACTATTAAGGCACAGAGGGGTGTCTGCCACTTGAAGAACAGATTCCAGGAGTGGTAGGTAGCTAGAGGAACCAGCCACAGAGCAGTAGAGGCCCAGCTTTCTCACTTGTAACAGGGACTGCTGCTAGGACATGGGGGGGTTTTAAATAAACTAGGTGGAGAGTGTGGACTCTTGGGTCCAGGTAGCTTGGATTTGCATGCTGTTGTGCCACTTACTGGCTATGTGATCTTGGGCAAGTTTCTTAATTTCTCCGGTCCTTGGCATCCCAGCTATACAGTGGGGATAGCAACAGTACCTACTCACAGGATCATTTTGTGAACTGAATGAGTTAATACATGAGAAATGTTCATATTCATGCCTGGCACATAGGCAGCATTCTTCATATTCAGCTGCCCTGAGGATGATGTAAGGCCTTTCGGACAGAGTGTGTTTCTCTGGTCTTCACCAAGGCGTGCCCGAGCCCTTTGGACCCAGGCACCCACATAAGAGCTCCAGGACTTTCCCAGTCCTGATCCCTCTTTCCCTGTTCCCCCAGCTGTTGAGTGCCTGTGGCAGAGGTTTTGGGTGGGCAGCCCACTGGTAGCCACTGTGCCTCTCACCCCTTCATTGAAGCAGCTTACAATGGAATTTTTAACAGGGGAGAGGCAAAGGAGGATTGGGGTTCAAAGCAATGAGATAAATCAGCCTCCTGCTAACAAAAGGGTTTCCAGGCGAGTAGTAAGTGACACCTCACACTGAGTGCCAGCTGCCAGCCTTGAAGCACTTAACGAGCATTAATTCTCCCAAGAAGCCAGAGCGATGTGTAAGAACTTCATCCGCCTTGGCAGTGGGAAATCCTCACAGGGCACAGAGCACTAGCTAGGACATGGCCACTAGAGAAGCCCCTGAAGGCAAGCCTGACTCCCTCATCTTACAGTTGGGGAAATGAAGCTCAGAGAGGTGAAGGGACTTGTCCAAGGTAACACCGAAATTGTCCAAGGCCAGATTGTCAAAACACAGACCTATGGTCATGGCCAAATCACCACCAGGAATGAAGCATTCTCAAAGCTTTAGCAGGAGCAAACTGTCGGGAAGTATATGATTTGGGAGCCAGGACTCTACCATTCCCTGTAAATGTGTCACACCAGGCACTGTTGCTGCACTCTCTTGTATTCTTCTAATGGCTCTTACCTATCTTATCCCCATTTCACAAATGAGGAAACTGAGACTTGGTGAGTTTCGGGACTTGATTTGTTGCACAGTTATCAAGCAGAGATTCTAAAACCCAATTTATCAACCACCATGCTACCCTGCCCCCTGTGATCACATACGGTGGCCCGTGACCCTGGAGAAGGGAGCAGAGCAGAGGGAGGGTCTCAGGGTGGGTGGTGTTGCATCTTTAACTCCATCGTCCTCATGGAAGCTGGGGAAGGCAGGTGTGTCATGGCTAGATTCTGCAGCCTCCCACCTCTAGGCATCAGTATTTTTTGGACATCAACTGAGTACTCAGGGCTTAGAAAAAAGATTCAGATTTCCCTCCTTTCTCCCAGCACAGGAAAATATGTTAACCCTGTCCAATAAGCTAAAAAGACCTAATTGCAAAGCATGCCATTGATCGTGACAAGCTGAGAGGAGCATGGATTTGAGAATCAGACAAGCCTGAATTTGAATCCTGGCTCTGCCACCTACTAGTCATGTGCCCCTGGGCAAGTTTCTTAAGCTCTCTGCACCTCAATCTCTTCATCTCTACAATGCAGATAATAACTACTTCACCCCACAGTTGTGAGGATTAGATAAAGTGGAAGTGTGTGAGCACCTGCTCATTAGCTATAAGCAGCTGCCATTATTGTTATATTATCATAAAATAATTGTGCGAAGAATTATATCCCAAGGAAAGAAATAGTGTTTGGGTCCTAGACTTTTGGTAAATATTGTAGAGTGAAAGAAATGCCTCCTGCAGTCTCTGTCGGCCCTACGTCCTGCGTTTGGCTGGGGAAGGGCTGGTCCCGGCTTTGCTCTGTTTCTCGGATTCTCTTTGCTGCCCTGACCTTCTACTCCGTCGCCAAGTGCAGCTCGACTCAGTAGACTAACCCTGTACAAGCAGCTGTCCTGCTCAGTCAGCAGATGTGATCTCGGGCATCTTCTCTGTGGAGGATGCAGGTGCTTGCGTGGCCAGAAGCAACTGCCCCCTGCTCTGAGCTGGTCCAGGACGCCTATGAGAGCCCCAGATTGGATTCTGCCTCTGCCCAATGAATCCCCGATAGAACTGTCAACCAAAACCCCATATTGAGGTATGATTTATGGCCTTGGGCAAGTTAAGAGGCAAAATGAACACAGCATGATTTTCAGATCACGGGCTGGGAATGCTCGGCCTTGGCAGAGAGAAAAATCATCTTTGCCTTGTAAACGGAGCAGATACGATGTTGAAGAGGGAATAAATCCAGGCCCCTCAATGTCGTTTTTACAATTGCTTTTTGGTGTGTGACTTGGTAGTGCCTTCTGCAAAATGTTCACAGTTTCCTACACGCACACGCCAGTCTCACTGGGTCTTTTTGTGGGTGAGAGTTACTCTACCAGTGTGGCTGCCTGGGAAACTGCATGCTTTGCCAGACAGTTTGTGCAAACCACCTGCTTTCCCAGTTTTCCTCAAATCTCCGTGTTTCGACGGATCTCTGACTTTGTTTCGGGGAGGCAGCAGTTTTGACTTTGGAGATAGGCCCACGTTCAGACCCCCAGCATTTACCAGCTGAATGAAATTGGGCAAATCTCAAAGTTCCCTGAACCTTGCTTATAAAAGGGTGGCGTGGTGGTCAGGGTTAAAGAGCCCCAGCACACTTCCTAGCACATAGTAAATCCGCACAGGACATGAGTTTTTTCCCTTCCCTGCATGCACATACATCCTTCCCAGTTTCTTTCCCTTCTCCCTTTTTATTGGGTAACGGAGCACTTTGACTTATCTGGCCGGACATACTACTTCCTCTTTTTTACAAGTTTTGTTTTATGAGTTCTTTTTTTCTTAAGAAAAAGAAAGAAAGAAAGAAAGAAAGAAAGAAAGAAAGAAAGAAAGAAAGAAAGAAAGAAAGGAAGGAAGGGGAAAGAAAGAAAGAAAGAAAAACAAAACACCAAGTGTCCATAGTTCTTGGAAAATCACTGTCAGGCTGTGTGGCTCACTGATTTTGGCAAGCCGTGGTGCACATTCCTGACCCAGGCCTTGAGCTTGTTTTGAGAAAGAACTGTCATCAGCCTCGGAAGTGGCGATGTTGTAATTCCTTGGATAGAATGGATCATTCTTAAGGGCAGCAAAAAATCCTTCCTGGTAATCACGTGGTTTTTGGCGTCGTGGTTGCTCCATCTGCAGGCCAGAGGCTGTCACAGTGCAGAGCAAATGGAGAAAAGCACCCAGCCGCTGGCAGACAGGCCTTTAGCACAAGGTGCAGAACAGGATAAAAATACTAACCCCATACATGTGAAGGACAGGCAGAACTGGCAGTTGCAGGTCTGATGCTGTCCCCCAGGGTGGGCTTGTGGCTTTGAATGGTGACACATCCATGATCCTTCAGCCACCTTCTGAATACCAGAAGGTCCCTAGGCTCACACTGGGTGATTATCAAAGCAAATCATTCATCTCCAAATTAGCCTGCTTATTTTCATACTCTCTGGTCTTCTGACCTCCCATGGCATGGTTGGCATGGTACTCTGCACCCTCCTCCCTCAAAGACTTTTTCCCAAGCAATTTCTAATTAAGATGCATTTTGGCTGTTTTCTTTGTTTTTTTTTTGTTTGTTTGTTTGTTTATTTGTTTAACAGGCTTCCTACCAGCACAGAACATAATTTATTTCTCTAGAAAATATAGTAGCAGGTTGTTGTAAAAAGAAAACTCGAGCTTGGGAGTCTCGGGTCCCCACCCCAGCCCTGGCGCCAGCAGCTGCCTGAGCCGGCGTCCTCCTTTGGACTTGTACAAAGAGGCTTGTACCCTCTGGGATTCCCGATTGGTTACTCGGTTGGTTTCTTTTTTTTTTTTTTTTTTTTTCACCTCTGTCAGGCTATTTGGGCTGTGCTGGTTCTCTTGAAATCTGAAATTTTTAGTAGCTAGTCTTGTGCCTGTCGGGAAAGAGTGAGTCAGGGTATCTATTCCCAGAACAAGTTGCTGGGGCCACGTGAGATGATTCATATTGAAACTGACATTCCCTCCTGCTGGCAGTGTGTTCCTGCCCACTTTCCACAGACCTCTCCTTCCTTGGAAACAAGGCTGAGCCCACAGCAGACAACCAGCCCCCTTTTCTTTTCACAACATCGATGGCAAGCATTTGCCCAATTTCTCAGCAAACTCAGTGACAAATATGCATGTGAATTTGCAAAATCTCAGACTGGCAGTGCCAGTTGGGTTCTTTGAAACCATCCAGGCCCATGTCTGACGATGAGAAAGAGGCACCGAGAGGGATGCGGACTCACAGGTCTGACAGCCAGGACTAGAACCCTGGTTTTTAACTTGAGCCTCTGTCTTTTTCTTTTCCTTTTAATTACTTTTTAAAAATTGAGATGTAACTTATAACTTCCAGTAAAATGCAGAAACCTTAAATGCATGCAGAATGAATTTTACAGCCCTATAGCCAACCCTGTAGCTTCAAGGGAAGATCATTTCTGTTACCCCAGAAGTTCCCTTAGACCCCGCCTGGCCAGTAGTCCCCAGGAGTCACCACTGTTCTGACTTCTGTCACCTTAGATTTGTTTTATCTGCTTTCAAATTTCATATCATATTGTATATACTCTTTTATGGCTTACCTTTTTCACTCATAATTATGTTATAAACTATTGTTCATTTTTCAAGTTTGCCCATTCTACTTTTGCTGGACATTTTTGTTTCCAGTATTTGGTAATTATGAGTAAAGCTGCTATAAACACCTTTTTTTTTGTTGTTTAATATTTGGTGACTGGTTATTTTCACTAGCCCTAGGCCATTAATAATCTATTTTCCATTCTTGTATAGATTATCTATTCTGAACATTTCATATAAAAGGAATCATACAACCCTGGCTGGTGTGGCTCAGTGGATTAAGCACTGACCTGCAAACCGAAAGGTCACAGGTTCGATTCCTAGTCAGGACACATACCTGGGTTGCAGCCAGGTCCCCAGTTGGAGGCGTGTGAGAGGCAACCAATCAATGTTTCTTTTGCACATTGATGTTTCTCTCCCTCTCTTTCCCCTCTCTCTAAAGATAAATGAATAAAATCTTTTAAAAAGCATACAATATGTAGCCTTTTGTGGCTGCTTCTTTCACTTAGCGTAATGTTTCGAGGTTCATTCACATTGCAGCCAAGTATTCAGCACTTTATTCTTTTTATTGCTAAGTAATATTCTACTGTACGGACATATCACATTTTATTGATTCATTCAGCAGTTGATGGACATTGGGATTGTATCCACTTTTGGGGGGGCTGTTATATATACTGCTGCTATGAACATTCATGCATAGGTTCTCATGTGGACATAGGTTCTTTTTTTGAGCATATGCCTAAAAGTAGGAGTGCTGCATCACATGGTAGCTCTATGTGCATCCTTTTGAGGGGCTGCTACCCTGGTTTCCACAGTGGTTGCAGCATTTTTGTATTCTTGCCATGAGTATTTGAGGTTATAAACACTTTTATATGTGCTTTTGGTGGAAATAAGCAGTCGTTCATGTTGAGATCTACCCAGGATTTGAATTGCTTGGTCACACTGTCTGATAGTATGTTGAGTTAATGTTGAGTGCTGCCAGCTTTCCAAAGTGAATAAACTGGAGTCCCACCTGTTATAATGAGAGTTCTGGTTGCTCCATTGTCCTTGCCAATGTTTGCTGTGGTCAGTGTGCTTACTATTACTCTCCTGCTGAAGGCTGCCTCCCTCTCAGTCAAGCCCACAGCCCACCCCCATGTTCAGAGCCCCAGCTTCCTGGGCCTGTACTCCCGGAGCCGAGCTGCCCTGCAATGCCTGCTCAGCCCTGGTCTGGAGAGGGCCACTGTTCTTCCTGCCTCAACTTGGGGGTGAGTTGGGGCTTTCAGGCCAACTGCTTCTAATGCTCCTTGCAGAGGAGTGGGTGGCAATGTCTTCCTTTACTACTCCCTCCCCACACTGTCTTCTCAGTGACACAGGGTGGCCTCTTTACTTCCCAGTTCACCCCAGCTGTGACACACAGGTCCAAGATGGCATGAACCTGGAATTTCTCTCATTCGATTACTGTGCCAAGAAAGGGGTCTTGACAGAGAAAATGTTGACCTGGGAGTCAGAGACTTGAGTTCTCCAAATCCTGGCTCCACTGCCAACTGCCTGGGCAAGTGTCACGTCTCCTTTCTGAGCTTCAGCTTTCTCTCCTGTGGAATGGGGACGATGACACCTCCTCACAGGATTGTCATTGGATCACATGAGAACATTTCTTCATCTGTCAAGGATTGTTCAGTGCCTACCATGCACCAGACACTGCCCTAGACACAGGGGAAACAGCAGGGAGCAAGATGGATACCCGCATGGACCTGCCAGGCTAGAAGGAACATGAAAGCCTGAACTTGTAACCTCACTTATGGCAGTAAGAGTGCTGTGAGATACAGACTCACTCCAGGGGCTCCTTAACTCCTTCCAGGAAGGGTGGCCTCTACATCAGGGCCTGAAACATGAATGGAGAAGTTATGGGCACAAAAACATAGGTGCACAGGTCTAGGGGGGTGATTGAGCAAGACCATGGCCGCTTGGGATCTCAAAGATGTTTAGTGGGATGCAGGAAGAGGAGTGCAGCATGGTAAGAGAACATCTGTGAGCACTGCCAGTGTATAAATAGGGACCCGTGAATGTAGCTCCCTAGGACTTTCTCCCCAGCCCAGGCCCCAAGAGCCAGGAGGCTTGGCTTCTAATTGCTTCTGGCCATCTCTCTGTTCTATGACCTGTTGTGCTCTGAGCTTATCTCTCCACCAAATAGTGTGGGTGTCTGGCATATGGTCTCTCATGTTACTTCTAGGTCCTAAAATAAGAAGTGATTGGGCCACTTTTGGGCATGCTTCTCCCTGGCTGCAGAGAGCCTGATGCACCCAAGTGGGCAGCTGGCTCAGTGATGGAGGCAGGGGTGCTGCACTGGTCACGGTGGCAGCACACAGGGTGAGGACTGAATTGTAACCATTTCTGTGGGAGGTGGGAGCCAGGACTTCACTCTTCCCACCCCTGGGGACCTCTCGGTCAGGCAAATCAGATCCCCACTCCACAGACGGCTGCCCTCCCAAGCATAAACGGTCGGCATGAGAACCACACAGGGCTCAATGGGAATTGTTGAAAAATTCTGAAGAGAGCCTGGAAGAGGACAAAGAGGCCCGGAAGTATGTTGTCAGCACGATTTGGGGCTAATACTCAAGTTTGTTTTTCTTTTCATCAAGTCTGAAAGGCGGTTTGAAATCCATGGCTCTTACTTTTTTTTTTTAAATCACTGGATAAAACACAATTGCATTTTCTCCCCCAATAACTTTGAATTCTGGAAATAGACTGTGTGGGGATAATTGCTGTTGTCTAATCCCACCAGTGGCCAAGCAAATGATAAGGACAGGGAGGAGGGGAGCCAGCGTGGTGGAGGCCGTCAGCCTGTTTCTTATCCAGCAAGCAGGGCTGTGCTCCCCAAATAATACTGTTCCCAAAATAGCAGTCGCCCAAAAATGCATCTGCATATTGTTTTGTAACAAGTAACCAATGATGCATGGGAATGTGGAGAGTTTAAGCTATTTCTTAAGTTTCAGTTCAATTCCACAGCTTTGCATTGAGTACTTCCTTACTGTGTGCCAGGTTCTGAGCTGGGTAAAGGAGTGGGGAAGAGGGCACCCAAGTGGACAAGACAATGAGCTTATTGGACAGGAGACAAATGACGTCTGGCTATGCTGCCAGACAGAACGCGTGCCTAAGCAAAACGCTACAGTAGAGAGCATCAGTATCTCAGGAGAGCTGCTGAGCAAGTTCCTGAGACTGTTTGCAAAGTTTTTATAAAGCTCCCCACGTTTCATTGCCAAGGAATCACAAAGGTGGTGGCATTTGAGAGGTACCATATGGGAGGGGGTGAATTTTGACAAAAATCAGTGAGAGCTATTATAGGTGAGGGAACAGCACAGGCCTAGCCTAGGGGGTCAGGCCAGGCAGAGTGTTGTCTCTCAGACAGAGGGGAGCACTTAGGAGGGAGACAGGGGCGGGTCACAGACTCAAGGGGAAGGGGCTGAGTCTGAGCATCCAGCACCCAGCCAGGGCCTCCCCAGCTGCCCCTGCGTGGGGCAAATGTCTCCATTAGGCACAGTGCCTAGGTCTCACAAAAGTATTTTAATTTCTTTTAAAATCAGAAGAAAATTATGAATATCATAATGAATATATGATAATGACTCCAGCCTGAATTACATTCATCTTTATATCAATGCCATTGTAAAAGAGTGTTTTAAGTGTTTTTTCCTGCATCCTGTCTTCCTCACCAGGTGAGGGTCCCAAGAGCTTGTGACTACTTAGACTTGAGGGGGAGGATTCCCTTCCTTCTCATCGTCCTTAAAGCTGGCAGATCAAGCCATCGGGCAGCTCAGGTTCTTTGTCTCCGGCAGTGTGCAGTGCAGACTAGCAAGTGGGCAGCTGGCTCAGTGATGGAGGCAGGGGTGCTGCACTGGTCACGGTGGCAGCACACAGGGTGAGGACTGAATTGTAACCATTTCTATGGGAGGTGGGAGCCAGGACTTCACTCTTCCCACCGCTGGGGACCTCCACCTGCTAGTGCAGACACCTTTGCGTGTGTTTCACGTGTCCCTTACAGTGCCCCTCTGAGGCAGGGTTTGTGATGGTGAGGAAACTACAGTGAGAGGAAAAGTCACTTGTCCAAGCCTGCCGAGAGGCCAGGCAGCAATTCATACCCAGGCTTGTCTACGTCCAGAGCCCCGAGTCCTTTTTCCTCGGCCTCGGGGACTGGAAACCCGCTCATGCCAGGACTTCCGCTTTGCCTGCCTTGTGCATTGCCAGTGCGGCCTCGGGCCCAGGCGGTGCTTTGGCGGGACCCAGAGATAACAGTGAAAGGCAAAGAAGGTTCCGTTCGTATTGATTGAAAGAAGGTTGTGACATCCTCTGCTGACCCTACTCAGTCTTGGTCCGTTGTCTCTCTTCCCTCCATTAGGCTGTAAAAGCAAAGCCAAAGTTGTTAACTTATCTTCCCCAAACCCAGGAGGACTAAATCCTGGTCACCCCCAGAGAGGCTATAGCATGACCCTTGCCACGATCTGAGTGGACATTGGGGGCTGAGCTGGGACACATCGCCTCTCCTGCTCTCCCCACTGGTGATGTGGCTTCATCTGAAGGGCCTTGAATTCCTGGGACCTGAACCACACCCAGACTCAGGAGTAAGTGCAACTGCAGGACCCTGGGCTGACGGCCAACGAGACACACTCTGGGCTCCCCCAGGTTCTGAGGGTCAGGGCTGTGGCTCTGCCTCCTCCTCAGGGCAGCTCCACAGAGATCATCTCTCCAGAAACATCCCCAAGTCTGCAGCTCAGCTCAGTGACTGAGGAGGAAGCAAAACCCCCGAAGGAGGATCCTTGGGATTTGAGGCAGTTATACCAACAGTTAGGGTCACAGGCTTTGGGTGACCTGGTCACCATTTTTACCACTGTGTGACCTTGGACAGTTGAATTAACCTCTCTGTGCCCACAGAAATAGTTTTCTCCCACAGAAAAAACAGGAATAGTAATACCTACCTCATAGAGTGGTTGTGAGAATACAATTAGTTAATTCACGTAAAGGCCGTAGAGGAGTACCAAGAAATAGTAGCTATTGTCATCATTACTGTCATCGTCTATTAATACTGTCAGTGCTGCCCAGGGAAGCAGGAGAGGTGGTCCATCCCTGCTCTACCAGTGATGGCCTGTGTGCCCTTGGACAACACACTTTCCCCACCCCTCCCTGGGATAGTCTTGCTCTCTGTGAAGTGAGCAGTTTAGGCCAATTTGTGGACCTTAACCAGGGGAAAGTATCGGAATTACCTGCAGAGCTTTTGCAAACATGGGCTTCTGGGTTCCGTCCCAGAAATTTTGAGTCTATGGGTCTGGAGCTGGCCTAGGACCTGTATTAAGAACAGAATATCCATCAGTGGTTCTGATGTACAACCCGGTTAGGACACCCAGGACCCTCCTGGCCTAAAGTCCACTGCTCCCGAAGTGATCAATCCCCCTCCCACAGCCCTACTTGGCAAGGTGCCTTGGGAAAGGGTGAGCCCTGCCCCTCTGCTGAGTCTACCACCTGGGTGGGGCATCTGCTTTATTGGAGGTGGTGGAGTGGGAGTGGGTCGGTGTGTCCAGGGGTTTTCATTCTGCAGATGTTTGGTGAACAGGAGCATTTGCAAATGGCAGCAGACCAGTTGTGAAATGGGGGTGCCTACCAGCCACTTGGTACTTGGAGACTGCCAGCCCACCCTCAGGTAACATAGGCTATTCTCCATGTAACTTTGCACTGTTTCTGAAGTGTGGCTGAGAAGGGGCTGGGGGTGTGGATGTATGTCAGCTCCATCTTCCTATGTATCCAGGGAAAGGATTTTGAATGCTTTTGATAAGAAAAGCCTTGAAGGAGCTTTATTATCATAAACAGCTCACCACCTTCCCTGTAGACCCTGCCTGCCACTCTGACCTCTTCAGTGTATCTTTGCTGCCTTCTCTGATCAATTTGAGGGTAAATAGACAACCTTGGCACCTTTCTCGCTCCTGAGGCAGAACAGCCTCTATCCATCTGTCCCCTCTATCTTCCTTCCTGCCTCCAGTCTTGTTGTTCCTTTCGTGAGGTGAATTGGATTTATGTTTCTCTCTTTGTGTTTCTCTAAGAGCAAGCTCTGTAGTAGAAACTGCTTCCTGAAGGCAGACTTAGCTTCTGACTGACCCTTACATCCAGGGCCGGCTCCTGCAGTGGGGTGCCAGAGATGGGCAGGTGACTAAACCAATCAGCTCCTGCCCTGAGACCCGCCCCAAGGCAGGTGTGGGGAGCAGAGGCGAGCAGTCCATTGGGCACGAATGAGCCTGCTAAAGAATCTCAGTAGTGATTATAACTTACCCATTTAATCACTTCAATTTGGCATATGTCTTGAGGTGCTGGGTAAGCATCTTGTCAACTTCAGCACAGCTGACAAAGTTGTGACATGGAGATGTTTAGATTTCTTCGTTTTCCCCGACCTCCAGCTGATCCTGTTAAAATGTCTCTCCTTCCAGAGAGCTGATTTATGCCCCAGAGTTCCTGTTTTTGAAGTAAAATAGAAATTTGTTGTCATCCTGATCCTCTGATTTTGCATTCCCCAGAAGGAGGGCACGGTCTATATCTGATTTGTTGCTGACTTTCAAGGTTGGTGTCCCACGGGACGGGGTGATGGGGAAGGACACAAGGATGGCGGGAGACACTTTCGTTTTGAAGCTGCTCTTCACAGACACTAAACCGTTGAAACATGGCCTTTCCCTCTGCTTCGGCTGCTGTTCTTCAGGCCTCTTCTCAGTGGCAGAATGGCGAGGTTTGAACAAATCCCCTTATCTGTGTTAGAATTATCTGAGTGTGAAAATCCTGTTCTACCCTTAAAACTACTTCATCTCCTTTTCCTTTCTTTTTAAAAAAAGATAAATGTAATATATACCCATTGTGGAGAAATCATAACTAAGAACCAGAAGGAAATGCTCCTCTAAACCCACCAGCCAATGATGACTTATAGTTTCATGTGTCTCTCTAGGTTTGCCCCCAAGAAAATGAGTAGATATAAATACATATTTTTATATAAACAGAATTATATGATAATACTGTCTTATTTTGCTTATGAGTATTTTGTGGTTATTTTTTCAAGCTGTTAAACACTGACACCTATGTTGTCATACTTAACGACTGTGTGGTGTTCTGTTATATGGATGGATTATATATGTACATATTCACATATGTTATACATGTATGCAGTTCATGTTTTTTTATCACCCCTATTACTGGACATTTAGATTATCTCTGATTTTTTGCCATTGTAAACAATGGTGAGATGAAGTTCCTAATTCAGTTCACTAATGTTTGCAAACCTGTCCTAATGTTTTCTTAGGATAAGTTTTTAGAACAGGACTAACTAACCTGTCCAAGTATTTACCACATGCCACTCTGCTAAGTGCTTTAAATATATTATCTATTAAATCCCACAAATGATTCTGTACGGAATTATCTGCATTTTACAGATGAGGCCACTGAGGCCCAAAGAGGGTACATACATTGGCCAGGGTCACACAGCCAGCAAATTGCAGAGCCGGGATTAGAATCCAAGCCCTTGAACCCCAGAAGCTTCTGATACAAAAGGTTAGGTCTGTTTCACCTCCCCCTGTGTGGTTTGAGGCGACCTGTCCTTTACTACCTCTCCTGTAGCTCTTTACTCACTGACTGCCTTACCTGAGACCTGGTCTCTCGGAGTCCCCTCAGGCCCACAGTTGCATAATAGGAACAGGAAAGGAAAAATTGTTGGTACTTGTGCTGTGTCACTATGACCTAGATATGGTTCTCAGTCTCTGGGAGGTACCTTCTAGGAAACCATCAGGGCCAGGAACAGGCAACTGGAGACCCACCAGGCTGTAAGGGAGCCAGGAGCTTGCCTGCACAACCCAGCCAGGTCGGACGGCCTGCGGGCCTGGGCTAAGGTATAGCCAGGCTGGGCAAGCACTTGTGCCGGAAGGATCTGTGCTCTTCCTAGAGCACACTCCTTGCAAACACTGGGCTCTGGCTGGAGGCGTCCTTGTGGGCCACCCTGAGGAGAGCTGGCATGCACAAGGCACCGGAGCTCTCAGCAGGAAGTACACTGGGAAAAGAAGGGTGTGAGGGAGAAGTGGATTCCAGGACAGGGGCCGTGAGGGCAAATACAAGGCCAGAGCCAGAAGGTAAAACCTGTTTCACAGGGACTTACTAGTGAGCGCTAGGACAGGCTTGTGACCTGGAGGCAAGACCAGGACCCTCTTCTCATGACCCTCACTGGGCCTGGCTCATCAGTGGCTCTGCACTTTGGGGACAACCAGAGGTCCAGCCACCTCGGACCTTGAAGCTCTGCTGTGGAGCTGGGGCACAGAATGTGGCTGGCCCTGGTACATGGACATTATAAGTCGAAGCATCTCTGAGGATTCTTGCCTTGGCCACTTTGCAGAGAATGTGTGTCTCGGCCCAGCAGCAGAGCTGGATGGGGAGGGCTTGCCCTCCATTCAGCCCAGTTTTCTCTTCCTGATTTATCCATAGATTGAGCTTGATGATCCAGACTCATATTCATTCAGCTAATCATGCGAGTTATTTCTGCAATTTAGGTCTTCGAATAAGTGCACTTGGTTGCTGAATATGTGATCAGCCACAGATTTCTCATTCTTTAAAATCCAGGGAGCGGAAATGCCAACATAGAAAGCCAATCGCAAAAGGCGAAGATTCCTGAAGCACTAAAATCAAGCCTTCAAAGCTCTGGCCTCCAGACCTCCCATCATGATGCCTCTTGGCCCATCAGTGCCCCATGCAGAGCCTGGGAGGGGGAGCTGTTAATCTGCAGAACCCCCAGGGGCGGGGGGCGAGGGAGGGGGGATGACAATCAATAGATAATCTGCCCTGCTCTCATTCTCTTTACTTAACCAGGGAGTTGGTTTGTCTCTGAAGTAACTTGATCTTGAGGAGAAAATGCATCTGAGAGCTTCAAAAAGGGTATAAGCCAACTGGGAAAAGCTACTGCGGGCTTTGAGGTTGGAAAGGTCAGCGTCTGTTCTCCCTCTGTTCTTCCTGCCCAGAACTCTGCTCTAACCTTGAACAATTTTATCTCTTCCTCCCTATCATCATCCTCACAGTCCTGTCCAGCTAGACCCCTGGTACAGGAAGCGGTCACTGGACAAGACTTATCAGTTATTGATCTATTTGTTTATTCAATGAGCCACTGTTGAACTACAGAGTTCCAAGTATTGGATCAGACACTGGAGATTCCAGAGAGAAATCAGGCTTGAGCCCTGCCCTCACATTGCTCTTCATCTCGAGGGGAAGACAGCTGCAGACAGTTAAGATGCAGGTGCTGGGGAACAAGGGTTGGGAGTAGAAGGGAGGAGGTCTCCTCCAGCCCCGCCCCAGTGCAGGAGCTCGGCTTCTCTTTCCTGTCCGCAGTGCCTGGGATAGATTGTGTCTGAAGTCTCAAACTGGCTATTGAGAAGCTGTTTTGTTCACTTCTCTGTGAAGTGTTCAGATGCCGCACACTGGGATAGGCCAGAGCTCGGCTGATAGAAAAGCTGTTCCAGGAACTTGGGACAGCTCCACTGCCTAGGCCCTTTGGAATCTTCCTATTTCCCAGCGCCAGTGACACTGACTCACAGCCCCAGAGCATGCAGGGGGTGAAGGTCTCCGGCTGAAATAAGTCTTTGGGGGCAGAATCCAAGAGCATGACCTGAGATAGCGAGACATACTGGAGCCGTAATTCCGGGACAGACTTTCATCCTTCCAGACTGACAGTCTCATATTATTTGACCTTAAAACTTACTGTTTTCAAAAACAAAGCTACTAGAATAACATAAGTGACTCATTTCTTTCAAGGCAGCCCCTTCACGAGGCTAGCTCACGTTCCCGATGTCGCCCAGCTCCCAACAGCTCCAGCCTACCCTCTAAGAGCCGCTTTCGGGAGTCAGCGACTGAACTCTGCATTATTTCATCCTGCTCATTTCTTGTCACTCACCAGACCGGCACCCGATTAACGCCGTTTCTAAGAAGTAGGTCTCTGCCTGCCACTGTGGAGATTCAAAACCTGGGTTTGAATTTTGCTTTACTAGTTGTTACTGTTACTGCATCGGGCAAATCACTTGCTTCTCTGGATTTGTTTCCTCATCTATGAAATGGGCGTAGCACCTTCTCACCTGGTTAGGCTAAGGTAATGCACACAAAGTACCTAGGATGGTGCTAGGTACACTGTAGTACTGATCCCCTCTCTCCCTATCTCTCTGCTCCCCGCCCTGCCTTATTAATGAGAGAACATGAGATATTTCATTGAAAGAGCCCTGGACCGAGCCAGGCAGACTACCATGCTATCCTAAGGAATTCGCCTTCAGACTTCAGTTTCCTCATCTGCAAAATGGGAGACTACTTCCTAACTCTGTCCAGCCTCAAAGGGTTAGGGTTAGAAGGATTAAACCAGAAGAATCGCATGACAGTGTTTTTTAAATATAGAATGTTAGACAACGAGGTATGTGATCTCAGAACCTGAGGTGGTGCTGAGTTCAATCCCAAGTCAGTAACAAGGGGCCACTGTCTTAGAAAGTATTTCAGAAAGTCCCTGAAGAATTTCTCCTCATTCCACTCAAGCTGGGGCTGGGCACCTGCATCTTCCTGAGCACAGGGGCTGGGAGCCCGTAGATCTGCCCACATGAAACACAGCCGCTGGCCACTGCCATGTGGGAATCCAGGACCTACTGGACTGGGTAACCCCAGGGTACTAAGCAAGGGAAGGCTGGAGTGGGTGGAAGATCATCTTGTCTTACCAGACAGCACCTGTCCTGATAAGCTGGGGCTACTATAATAAAATGCCAAAGACTGAGTGGCTTAAAGAACAAGTACTCAGTTCTTACAGTTCTGGAGGCCAGGAAGTCCAGGATCAAAGTACCAGCAGACTCATTGCCTGCTTGAGAACTGGCTTCCTGGTTCATAAATACCCATCTCATCTCGCTGTGTGTGCACACAGCAGAAGAGGTGAGAGAGAACTCTGGGTTCCCTTTTATTAGGGCACTAATCCCACTCATGAGGGTTCTACCCTCATGGCCTAATGACCTCCCAAAGGCCTTACCTCCTACCAACACATTGGGAGTTAGAATTTCAATATGAAATTTGAGGGGACACAAAGGCCCAGCCCGTTGCAGCGCCCTTAAACAGGGGAAGTCCCTAGGCTTCCGTGTTCCAGAGAGGGAAAGGTTTTCCTACTTGAGAAAGGAAAGGCAGGTATGGATGGCAGTTCCGCTGCT
Source organism: Micronycteris hirsuta (assembly GCA_004026765.1). Taxonomy (NCBI): domain Eukaryota; kingdom Metazoa; phylum Chordata; class Mammalia; order Chiroptera; family Phyllostomidae; genus Micronycteris; species Micronycteris hirsuta. Next base: position 81,378 of record PVJI01000755.1, read on the forward strand.
TTGGTTATTGCTAAGTTAGTGAGGCTCGGATTGTAGTTGACATTCCCTGCTGTCAACGAGAAGAGACACTCAGAGACCTATAGCAGAGGTGACCAAAGACCAAGCAAGCTGATTGAGTTTAGAAAACTCCAAGAGGCGCACCCACTTATTGTGCCGTCATACAGTGGCAGCTCCAGAGTCTCAGTGCTGGCATACAGTAGGTGCTCAGTAAAGTCTGTAGAGGCAATGAATGGATCCTGTGGAAAGTAACAGTGCTGGATCAAACTAACGCCCTAGAGGCTCACAGATAATATCTTGTTCACCCTAACTGTCCAGCTCTAAAGCCCATGCTCTTAACCACGGCTCCGTAGGGACTTTTCCATTGTATTATCCATCAGACGTGTGGTTGCTGCCCTGACTCCTGGTTACAATAAATGTCCTTTCAAGCACGAAAGCCCAGGATCGGGGGGCGGGTAGGGGCGATGGCACATGAGAGTCCCACTGGCTCCACATCCTCCCTAATGCCTTAATATTGTTCATCGTTTTAATTTTAGCCTTTCTGGTGTGGGGAAACATTATATTTTTTGAACCCCTTGAAATGTATTTATTTATCCTGCACTTTTTTCAGTCCCTATTCTAGGTAAAACACTAGAGAGAACTGAGATGAATAATCATGGTCTCTGCTCCCATAGGCTTGCATCATAGAGCAGGGGTGGGAATCCTGCTCCCCCACTTCCCAGCTTTACTAACCTTGGGCAAATTCATCTCACTGGGGCTTGGTTTCCTCATCTATAAGATAGGGCTGCAACTTAAAGAAATGTAGTGAAGATTAACTGCAATGAAGCATGTAAAAGGCCTGGCCTACACAAATGCTCAATAAATGTTAGCTTGTTATTCATTTATTTTGTTATTCATTTATTTTGCCTGCTGACTGACAAATAGTAACAGGCACCAGAGGTTTTTACAAAAATTATGAGAGCCCTAGCCAGGTGGTTCAGTTGGTTGGAGCATCATCCCACACACCAAAAGGTTGTAGGTTCAGTCCCTGAGCAGGTTCGATCCCTGGTCAGGGCACATACTTAGGTTGCGGGTTTGATACCAGCTAGGGCATGTATGGGAGGCAACCAATTGATATTTTTCATCTCTCTCTCTCTCTCTCAAAATCAATAAATATATCCTTGGGTGAAGACTTAAAAACATTTGTGAGAGAAGAAAATGAAAATTATAATAATAGCTAACATTTATTAACCATTCATTTGTGCCAAATGCTATGTTAAGTGCCTTCTATAGATTACTACAAGGTGGGGCAAAAGTAGATTTATAGTTGTTTGTATGGAAAATAATACAATAATTAATAAATAATACAAGAATAAACTCTGTGTTTCAGGTACTCACAACTTAAACCTACTTTTGCCCCGCCATGCATTAATATTAAAAAATATTATTAATTTCCATAACTTTTTTACAAATTTGGGAAAGGCCACTGTGGTATGAGTTTCATGGCAGAATACATGGTTACAATATGTGGGTACCCACTGGCTTTCTAGGAGCATGACTCTAGAACCGCAGAGGTAGTGAGCTAGCAACTAATGACGTATACTTTGCCTCTTTATGACTGCTCAGTGACCGTCACGTACCTGCTCCCGCCTTTTTACTCAGAACCTGAGGGCTGATGATTCACAACGATGAAACAAGAGTTCTCGAAATAAGATCAGTGCTCAGCGTAGTTGAAAGGGCCCTGGGCCAGTGATTCCCATACTTGGATTCTTATCACTGGCAGATGTGACTTTAGGCACAGCCTCTCCCCTCTCTGGACCTCAGGGTACCCTCTTGTTTGGAATGCTGAACACAGCATATTAGCTAACTGTTGCTGTGTAACAAACCACCTTGAAACAGTGGCTTAAAACTAAAACCATTTATTCTTTCTCATGAGTGTGTGGCTATGCTAACTCATGTGTCTGCAGTCAGCTGATAGGTCACCTGGGGACCCACTGGTCTAATGTAACTGCTCCTTAATAGCTAAGCAGTTAGCGAGAGCTCGGCACAGCTGCCAGGTAGAAACAAGGTGCTGGGCTGGGTAAAACAAGGTGGAGGGCCGGATTTGGCCTACAGGCCTTGTGTTTGCCCCCTGTGGTCTAGGGTGACCCTGGCTGGATGACTAGGTTTGGCTTATGTAGACCTGGACTTCTTCTTATGGCAGAGACACGTGGAAGCATGCACAGCCTCTCAAGACCCTCCTAGAACTGACATGCTCTCATTTTCCTTCACATTCGGTCGGTCAGGCAAGTAAAAAGGCCAGCCTAGACCTAGGGGTGAGGAGACAGATTCCCTGTCTTGATGGAGCAGCTGCTAAGTCACATTTTCAAAGGCATGGATACAGGGAGGGGTGGAAAAACAGGAATATTTTTTCAATGTACCACACTCAGATTCCTTTTTTACTCTCAGATGGTTCATGGATCAGTATGAAAGAAAGAAGCTGAATCCCACCGTCTCATGCCTTTCCTGGATTTGGGATAAACTGACCAGCTTCCCAGTCACCATTAGTGCTGAGCTCAGCTCCAAATGTACAGAACTAAAGAACATGCTTTTACTCAGGCACTCACTCTGCATTTATTGAGCACCACTTGTGTGCCAGGTAATGAGCTAAACCCTGAGGAGGTAGACTAGCCCCTGCTCCCAAGGCACCCTCAGTCTTTCAGGATCCCAGACACAGAGCATTGTAATGCAGCCCGCACAGGTGTTTGCAGGGTCACCGAGAAGGCACCGCAGGGGCTTGTTTTAACTCAACACCAGAGACCTCCCTATAGTTTGGGCTTCCTTCAGCCTAGTGCTGAAGCAGATCCACAGGCCTCTTTCGAGACCATGTACGAATTAGGAAGCCTTGGGGCCGGACAGTCCATTTACACTCCATGGCTGTGAAGTTAGCCCTATCCAAACCCCTCCGGCACTGGGCAGCCAGGAAATAGAAAAATAGAACACAGTGTCCAGAGCCAGAGTGTGAACTTGATTAGTACCCTCCTGTGCTCCAAGACTGTCTATCTGCTATTTGCAGCTGCAAACCCAGGCGGCAGGTTGGTTACTCATGCACTTGCAAGCAACTGGGGCTTTGGAGGGAGTTAGAAACCTCATTTCCTACAGCCCCTGCTCAAATAGACACCCAGCTGCCATTTTCCCTTAAATATCACTCATTTTTAAAAGGAAAAAAATTTTGGAGGCATTGAAATAGATCACATTTTAAAATGCAGAGTAGCAGAGAGTCCGTGCAAATTATTCTCTTAATAGAGTTTTCCAGAGTAAGGAAATGAGGAGGGCACATAACTGCTTCTTCTGTCGTTTGAGAAAATCTAAGGACCACAATCCATTCGTCTGCAAATGTGTCTCTTCGGTACAAATTGCAGCAAGCAACCATTTCCAGGGTAAACGGTCTTTAATTAAAGTCAGTCTGTTGTCCCTGGTGTTTGGGGGGAGGTGAGGGTTGTTTGAAGTCCAAACTAATATAAAACTCCTTCCCTTCAAAAATAAAAAAGAACATGTTTTTTTAATTATGTTTTTTCTTTGATTTGAAAATTAGGGAAAAGCTTTGTTTATAAGTGAAACTATTCTGGCTCTTATTCATGAATAAACTTGGGTCATCAGGCCTCTGAAAAGCAGGAGGAGAATTTCCATAGCAATCTGGTAAAAACGTGTACTCAAGTATTGATTTTTGTAGCTGAAGTACATTATGTGTTTTGCATGAGCTTTTGAAAGCTTAGATAAATGAGGTGGCTCAGAAAGCAGATTAAAAAATGGGAGGAAATTACACCAATCCAAAAGAAGATAAATGTCCGCTAATTCCCAGATTAACATTTTAGACTCCTGTATTTTTACAGGGGAATTTTCGCGATACTGATCATGAGAGAGTGGTTTACAATGTCACACACCAGGTAGGATCAAGGAGGTCTTGTTTGAGTTCTGAGTCAGCTACACGCGAGAGGAAGTAGTTAATGCAACAGCCTGGTGGTGCCCTGGCACCGGTGTCGGATGGCAGCACTTTCCCCAAGATGACATATTTTAAGGGTGGCATCAATCCTCAAGGTCAGCTCTGTTCGTGTGTATTCTGTGGGTTGCAAGCGAAGAAGACTCAAGTCCATTTGGTTTAAGCCCAAAAGGAATTGACAAGATCAATTACTTGAAACCATTAGGTGTGTAGACTTGATCCAGGTATCAAATTAAGTCACCAAGACTCAGTTTTTCTTTCTCTGTCTCTGTGCTCTACTTTCTCTGGGCTGGCTTCATTCTCAGATTGGTTCTTCCTTGATGATGTTACAGAACTACAGGGGTTCATTCACCTGTGGGCATCAAAGCCCAATCAGACACAGACAGGAGTTTGTAACCCAGACAGCAAAGGTTTATTTTTTATTTTTTTAAGATTTTATTTATTTATTTTTTTAGAGAGAGGAGAGGGAGGGAGAAAGAGAGGGAGAGAAATAGCAATGTACGGTTGCCTCTCACATGGCCCTCACTGGGGACCTGGCCTGCAACCCAGGCATGTATCCCAACTGGGAATTGAACCGGGACCCTTTGGTTCCCAACCCACGCTCAATCCACTGAGCCACACTAGTCAGGGCTACAAAGGTTTATTTTTAAGGAAACGGCACCACAGCTGGAGTCACAGATGAGCTCATGCTCAAAGACCTGGCTTCCAGGGTATAGGCTATATAGGGGGAAAGTCATTCATCAGGGTGACTAAAGGCGTTAGCGTCATGGCCAGGGTTGTGGTCTCTACGATTGTTCGGGGCCAGGGTAGAGGGTAGTTGATCATTGCATCTGGTCCTGAGGTCAGCCGTGGCGTCACTCCGTCTGGTTTCACAAGGGTGTGGTCAATGGGGTCCTTCTGCTTTCCTGGGCCTGGAGCTGGAACACAAATGAGGCCTAGATGTTATCTCTAGTTTGACTGAAACTCTGTCTCTGTGGTCAACAGGCCCAAGGCTTTGTTCCTAAGGTGATTTGATGCTGACCAGACCTCATTGTCCTGAGGGCTTAATAATTACAAGAGTGGACCTGCAAAGCAGAGGGCAGTGGGTGAGTCAGGGTGCTAGACGAGGCCAGTTTGAGTCAAAAGGAAAGAAAGGTGAAAAGTTCATATTGAAGAAATGAAGTTTCTGTGCAGTTACAATAACAATTTGGCTACCGCTATTTTAGCTTCCGTCCACCCAACTTGTGTGTGGTGTAAAAGTGCTAGTGCCACTTTCTTGTTCATTTCAACTGAAGTCCTAAGATTTGTTCTGACAAGCTTTAATTAGGCCCATGGTTCTGTATGTCCCTAACTAAGTCTTATGTCCAGAGAGATGAAAGGTATGTATTGGCTGAGATCTGGGTCACATGCTTATTCCCACTGATGAGTGTTTAGACAGTCCCACCCCAAGGAGGGCATAGACTAGGAGTGAGGGAGGAAAGGAAGTACCCCGGATGGTGATTTGGGGACCTGTGAACAAGAAGGATGGGTGGATGCTGACCTTTAAAAACCTCAGATTTCCGCTACGTCAGCCTTTCATTCTTCCTTACACAAACACTTGATATCATACAATAAGCCTCCTGGAGCTGGGGGCAAGGGCCATGGTGGTCAGCGGGGGAGTCCGGGCCCTGTCGTCAGAGAACAAGCACATTGTCTGTCTTGCATGGGTTAGTCAGCTCAGACTGCCATAACAAAACACCAAAGATTGGGTGGCTTCAACAACAGAAATTTATTTCTCAAAGTTCTGGAGTCTGGGAAGTCCAAGAACAAGGTGCCGGCAAGGTGGGTTTCATCTGAGGCTTCTTCTCGTGGCTTGTAGGTGACCAGCCTCTCCCTGTGCACTCACATGTCATATGATTTTGTGTACACATGGGAGAGGGAGGGAGGGAAAGAGAAAAAGAGAGCAAGTGCTTTCTGATATATCTTATTATAGGGACACTGATCCTATCAGAGGGTTCCACCCTTATTTCTCATCTAAACCTATTTCCCAAAGGCCTCATCTCCGAGTATCATCTCATTAGAGGTTAGGGTTTCAACATATGAATTTGGAGGAGACCCAAACATTCAGTCTATAACATCAGGCTAGGGCTTGAGCCATGCTATGGTCTTCTGACCAACTCAATGTTTTTCCTGGGCTAGGTGCCAAACTCTGGAAACAGACAGATGAGGAACCCCAGGGCCCTGCCCTCCAGCAGTATGTAGTCAAATCTGGATGGTCATGTCCAGGAGTCTATGGCACAGGGGACATTTTCACTTCACCTCTCTTTGCCTTTGCTCATTTTATTGCTTGGTACTGGGTTCTCCTGAACTAACAGAAAACTCAAAATAGCAATAGCTTAAACTACCACCACAAAAAGACGTTTATTTCCCTCTCAGCTACAAGTCCAAGTAGTCAGTTTAGTGATTCTACCCTCAATGGGGACCCAGGTTCCACCATTCATCCTTAGTAGCGGCTTCTACCTTATAGTCCCAGATGGCTGCTCTGGTTCCAGGCATCATGTCCACATTCTAGCCAGCAGAAAGGGAAAAAGAAGAAGAGAGGAAGTGTCCTTTCCTTTCAAGCATACTCTCCAGAAGTTGCACACACCACTTACACACCCAGCTCTGCCTGATGGGTCCCTGTCTTTTCTTCTCTCTGTCTGTCCGATTCATTTAGGGAAGCTTTTCAGTCTGGGAACCGTGTCCTTCAGTTCTGGGAAATTTTCTTGAATTATTTCTTTGATTATTTTTCCTCTATTTTCTCCATTCCTAGACTTGCCACAGTTTGAATGTTAGGCCTCATGAGCTGGTCTTCTAATTTTCTTATCATTTTTCTTTCACTTTTCTCCCTCTCTCTTTTCTTCCCTCCCTCCCTCCCTCTCTCTTTGGTTCAACCTCAGAGAAATTTCCTCAAGTTTATCTTCCTTCTCTTTTATTGAGTTTTTCATTTCTGCTGTCAGTGCATTAATTTCTGAGAATTCTGTTTTATGTTGTGAATGTTCTTTTTTTGAGCATTTTTCCTTATCTCATAGGTACAACATTTTGTTTTGTGTCTCTGAAGATAATTTTTTATAGTTTCCTTCTTCCTGCAGAGCCTCGGTGTCCTCTAAATTTACGTTTCCTGTTTGTTTCTTCCTTCCATGTTAGCTTTTCCTCAGACGTTCGGGGGTTCTTGGCTGGGTGCGCATGGTGAACGTGGGCAGGAGAGAAGACGGCTGGAGCTCCAGCGTGGCGAGCGGGTCCCTGGATATAGGTGTTTGCTGTGTAGGGCCGGTCAGATTTCTCATCGGCAGTGTTCTCGTTCTCCTATCTAGAGAGTGGACTCCTCGCTGCAGCTTGCTGAGAGCCAGTTGGTCAAAGAGGCTGGAGGACAAAGCGGGGCAATTCAGAAACCTTCACCTAACCCCCGTGCTCTCCGGATGGGGTCTCCCTCTCTCCCCAGACTTAACCTCTAGTTTTCTGCTGGGATGAGGGGGACATTTTCTTGGCCGGATAGAGGTAGGAGGAGATGTACAGATCTTACCAACTTTCATGCTGACTTTCAACAGATCCTCCCGGTACTCCACTTCGAGAGAAGCCTCCTGTTGCCCCCAGTCCCAGAGCCTCTGTGCTTTTCTGGTGCAGACCCGAGTGTGTGTGTGCTTCCGGTGTCATGGCTCAGATTCGTTCTTGGTGTTGCTGAGTCAGTACTACACATCCTTCTCCTTTCCAGCTGCCAAGACTTTGTTGCCTTCTCGTTTTTCCGTTTGCTTTGTTCTTGTGGGTTAGTGCCTTTAAAAATAAAATTGCATGCTGTTGTTTTAGTGGAATTTCTGGGAGAAACTAGAAGCTAATGCATTTGTTCAACCCCTTCCCTTTAACCTCCATCTCTTGCTCTCCTAATCACTTGGTTTCCTGAGCCTCATCACCCTCTGTAGAATGGGGCAAATGATCCCTGTCCTGACTACTTTGCAAAAGCCTTTGTGGAGATCAGATGAACTTTTGTGTAAAGATATAATGTTCAAATGCCAAGGTTCTTAATGATGCTTAACTGAGGGTATAGTGCACCTTCTAGAGTCTGTAGCTAGAGAATGGGCCAACCCAGGCTGAGGGATACTGTGTCATTTTTCTGTTATCACAGTGATACTGCATGGCAAATGCCCACAAACCTCACAGCATGCAACAGTAAGTGTTCATTTAGCATGGGGGTCTTCATGGTTCAGCTGCTCCAGGCTACAGGGGCTAAGTGACTCTGCTGATCTTGAATGAGTTCACCCTCATGTCTGGGTGCAGCTAAATGTGGGCTGTCCCTTGGCTGGGACAGCTGGGCAACACAGCTCTCCTACCCCTGTCTCTCATTTTCAACAGTCCAGTCCAGGTGTATTCTCATGGTGATGGCAAATGGGCAAGACAGCGAGTGCTTTATCGAGCCTTTGCTTACATCACATTTGCCATCATTGGCTAAAGTCAGCCATATGACTGAGTCCAGAGTAAGAGGACAGGGCAGGACATGCTGCTCAGAGTGGCAAAGGGTATAGACACAGGGAGGGATGAGGAACTGAGGCTACTTATTCTGCCTCTCTACCGTGGGTGTCGAGGCATGGTTCTGGAGCAAAGTGCCCCTCTCCCCCATATCTTCTACTAAACCCAGACTACTTTGTCTAAACTGGTAACCAAGGGTCCTGCCACCCTGATTTGTATTCAGTCGAGTCATTTCTTTACTACGTACTACTAGGAAGAAGAGCTCTCCATCTCTAACACGATCAGCAGTGATCTCTCTGATAGAGAAATGCACTCTCCAGGCGAGGGCTGGGGCTATAGATCACTGGCAACCGATTTAATTTGCTTAATTATTTGATTCAATCAAAAATTGGCCTAATTATTTTCTTGCTTCTCACCTCTTTTGAATCCATTCTGGAAACTAATCATGTCTTTAACACCAGCCCAGAGAGAAGCATTTCAATTGGGAAATGTAATTAGCCGAGGAAAATGAACGTGGGCGCTGCTCTTTGTCAAAGTACCATTAAAACCCAGCTCTGGTCAATACCAGTGGCCTGGAGACAAAGGTGCAGTTTGCTCCTCTCCTGACTGGAAAGGAAGGCCCAGCAGGAAGTGGGGGATTAGGCCTCTTGGGATCTTAGCAGGAGGCTCATTCATTCATTCATGAGGCATTTCTAGGCCAGTCTGGGGTGACGCTGGAGCTGCAAAGGTGGATTAGCCATGCCCCTTGCCCCCAAAGTGTTCTTCTCTAGGAGAGAAGGGTCCACACACAACCGTGAGACACAGAGTGCGGGGAACACAAAGGATGAGCCACGGCCTCTGCCTCTGGAGCTTCATTGAACTGGGTCTTGAAGGACGAGCTGGAGCTTCCCATGCAGAGAAGAGCAGAATTACGGTGCAGGTAGAGGGCACAGCGTGTGCAAGGGCATGGCACTGTGAGAGCCCAGGAGCGGTCACAGAGCAAGGCTGGAGCAAGGCTGCCCAGGTGGGCCCCAGGCCGTCCCTGGGCCTCCCAGAGTGGGTGTGCAGTGTGTCTTTGGGCTCGCCATCCCACTTCTTTCCCCTTCCCGGTCCTCCCTCTCCGCCCCACTTTGCCCTTTGAAGTATTTACGAGAAATGTAAGATGTTTGACTTTTTAGGGGGGCTCTGAACAATCTGAAAGGTGGGGGGGGTTCAAGGCAATTGAGAACAACAGATGTGCACTCTAGAGCTGCAGAATAGGAGGGCAGAGAAGGGAGGGCATTCTGAGCAGAAGGTACAGCCTGGGCAAAGGCATGGCGGCATGGCATATTGGATTGAGTGTGACCGTAACCTGAAATGAAAGGTGGGTAATGAGCTGCCCAGGTGGGCAGGGGCGAGATCACAAAGCACCTTTCAGAGGGTAATTGGAGACCAGCTCCTTGGCCTTGGCATCTACGATGGCTGGGAGTGGGGCACTGCAAACGTGGGGGCCTCTCTAACATTCCTTGGGTTATAGCTGCTGCTTCAGCCCCTCTCCTGTGAGTGCTCACTTTTGCAAAAGCTGTGTGTTTCCAGAGGAGTGGTCGCTGATGTGCTTTGATCTCTGCCTGAGACTGAAGCCTGTCTGGAATGTGGTGGGGAGATTACCTGACCAGGTGGCTCTTGCACCTGGGGAGAGGGAGGGAGGACCCCCCTGCCACCAGGGCCAAGGGAAGGTTGAGCCATCACACCTGTGCCCACTTGGTTCCTATTCACCTTAACCCTTAGCCATCCTTACAAAGAAAAATTCAACCAAGAGAGACCGTGAGCCAACCTAGGTTGTCAGGCCCTGCCTCCGAGACACACACCCACTGTCTGCCATACCCCACCCCATCCGATCCTTGCACACTCAAGTTTTTAATGGAGTGGCGACCCGCCTGTGTGCAGTTTTATATTTTTCTTCATAGGAGCTGGTAGCCTCTTTCCCTGCCTTCTCCAGGTGGGACCCTTCTCACTCTGAGGCAATTAGTATAGGGAGAGAGCAACAACACTGTAGGCATTAAAAGGTCATGGTTGCTGCTTACTTGCTGTGTAACCTTGGACAAATTGCTTAACCTCTCTGAACCTCAGTGTTGTCACCTGGAAACAGAGATAATATAATTTGCTATGCTGTAGAGTTGTTAGGAGTTGTGTAGAGCTTAGTGGCTGGCACGCAGGATGTACTAAGCAAGTGACTGGGACTGTTACAGGGCCTGCTGGACCCGGCTCGGATTACTGCCTGGTGGGCTAGCTGGGGGACCTTGGGCTCCAGTCATTTCATTCCTGTGAGCCTCAGTTTCCTCCATAGTGAAATCGGGTGAGTGCACCCCTTGGGTTGGTATAAGGATCAAACAGTGCATTACCGTGTGTGAAAAGGCTATGGGAACAGATGCTTTTTGTCGTTGTTGCTTCATAGAACCTCGTCTAGGGTGTTGATGGTTTTACTCTGTTGGGTGATTTGAGAGCTCCTCAAAGCTCCTAGCTAGCACTGCAAGCAAGGCAGTGGGCAGAGGTGAGCGAGCATGGGAGGTGGAGAGGCCAGTGTCTGAGAACAGGGCAGTGGGGCCATGAGTATAGGACTGTGTGGCCTTGCCCCTGACTTTAGGCTCTAGAGGCTAGGGATGGGGCATTCTCCACCCCTTGCCCCAAGATGTAAAGAGGGAACCCCCTCAGCAAAAAGACACATAATGACCAGGGTCCTGTTAAAGATGCCGACGCCCATATCCAGCCCTGCATGCTACATATTGCTCAGGCCTTCCTCCTATCTTCCTACGGGGTCTCAGCACCGGGGTCTCTGGGCTGGGAGTGCAGACTGAGCTTCGCCACCAGTGCGGGCTTCCGTCCTGAGCCCCTGCTCCCTGCCAGACTGTCTGGCAGAGCACTCAACCACACGAAGTTCTCAGATCTCCAAAAGCAGTGAGTGTGTGCCCTAAGCGCTGAGCCTGGCACGAGGGCCCCAGAGCAGGAGAATGTGGGGACGGTGCAGACAAGACAAAATTTTGATAACAGTGTCTACCTGACCTGTCTGAAAAATCAGGCGTGCATCTTCCTGGCAGGGCATGCAATTTCCTGTTAATGAGTTGTGAGAGGCTGGAACAAGTTATCAGGGAAGCTCCCAGGGGAGCCGCCAAGAGATGGAGGCCAGGCCCCAGCCTCTGCCGCCAGGGGACTCAGTTATATAGAGAACATCCCTGCGGAGGGATGGAACTAAAACCTGGAGTGAAGGTCTCCAGTCTGGGTCAGAATCTGCTGGTGGATCTTGACCCTTGCTTTTCCAGGTCCTGGGCTATACTCCCCCTTCCTCAGCAAGGGCTGGGCAAAGCCTCCTCTGCTTCAGGCTCTTGGAGAAGCCTAGGCCTGTAACCCTGCAATGAATGGCATCTCTGTGGTACTTCCTTGCGTGCAAAGCATCCCTCACATTTGTTGTTTGGGGCCTTCACAGAAGAGAAGCTGAGGCTCAGGTGAAATAACATGCCCAAGGTCATTCCGTTTAGTGGGTGTATTTAAGATCATGCTAGCTGCTGTGGCAGATAATCCCAGAGATTTCAGTGGATTGAGGAAACAGACCTTTCTTGCCCAGTTGGTGGGAGGAAAAGGGAGTCTGCTTCTTGCGGCCACTCAGGGACCCAGGGTGACAGAGGCTCCATCATCTTCAGATTATGGGTTGCACAGCTGGCGCTGCCGGACCAGGCCCCAAAGAGGTGTATGTAACTTATGCCCACCTTCCACTGGCCAGAACTCAGTCATAGGACCCACCTAAAAGCAAAAGGGTGAAGGGCAGTTCCTGGCTGGGCGGCAGTTTCCCCACAACAGCTCTGCCCTGAGGAAGCGGAGCATGGGCTCTCCTGGCCACAGCAAAGCATGTTTTCCTCAAAAAAAAGCTGGGGACCCTGGATCAGAGTTTGATGGGGCAGGGAGGTCACTTAGAAGTCACCAAATCACCAACATGGACCGAGACCTGGAAGAAGACACAGGTGTCCCCGATCCTGGGGGGAGCCTGGGTTGCACTGTTGCAGCCTCCTTTTCTACAGCCACCCCGTCACTCCTCAGTTAGCTTCTAATGCACACAGCTGCTCACCGGCCTGGCCCTGCCAGCACACCGCCATGACTCCCGCTGCCCTCTCAGTGAGGTCCAGGCCTCTTAGCCTGGCATTCACAGACCTTCCCAGGAGGACTCCAGCTTAGCTTGCAGCATTCCCTCCCTCACTCGTCTTCCCACATGTCCTGTGCTCCTCCTCCCTGACCAACTTCTTACCATGGGGCCTTCGCTGGAATGTTCTCCTCCCAGCTCTCCCACCTGCAGACTCCTTGTCCTTCCTGACCTAATCAAAGGTCATCTGTGAGGCCTCCTTCAGCAGAGCTAGCTGGGTAGCCAGCATTGAAGGAGAGCTTGCTATGTACTGGGCACTGCATGAAAGGCTTTGTACAAGTTTACTCATTCATAATCTCCCGAACCTATGACATGGGCATCCCATTTTATGAAAGAGTCTCTGAGAGATACAGGAGCTTGTGAGGTCACACAGCTAGTGAGTGGCAAAGACAAATTCCAAACCCAGGTTCGTATGCGCACAGCTGAGACTTCACCACTGCGTAAACTTCCGCCTTTTATCGTCAGCATCTGTCACGATGCATCAGAACTACTTGTTTACTGAATAGTTTGCTGTGAATTTGCTGTTTTTCCAAGAAAGCAGGGGCAGACTCCTGGAGGGCAGAAGTCACAGATGACCCATCCTGGAATCTTCCTCACAAGGCCTGGGTGGCGACTTTCTCTCAAATAAGCCCCTCACCCTCCCGAAACCAGAACTAGAAATTCCTCAGATTATCATCTGTCATAATTCCCCTCCCTGCTCGCCTGTCAGTGTTTGGAAGTTAACCTGAAATGATTTGAAAATGATCTGAGAGGCGCGGACCGGCCTTTTCTGTGCATGATTAAGGACGATGGCTTTTTAATGATTTGAGCAGTGCCTTCCGCGGACTGACAGAAATGGATTACCATAAATTTCTGAACACCGTGACACCAAAATCGGATATTTTTTTTTCCATTTTCTCAGTTGTCCTCTCAAACCTTTGCTGAGAATGACAAATACTCGGGGCTTTAATTGTTCAGTCGCGTGAGGGCGGTGCCTCCCTAGTTCTTAGAACTGCTCTCACTGGGAAAATCTTGAAAGGCTTCTGGGGTTCGATCTTCAGGAAATGGAACTGTGTGTTTTCTCTGAAGCAAAGAGAGCTGTCTCCTGGGCTGTGACACGTTTGCTGCATTTGAGAATTGCTTTGGCCCCAAGATCTAAAACAGGCAGTCCTCACCCAGGAAGCATGCTTAGGGCTGTCCCACAGGGGTTGAGGAGTGGGCAGGTGTAGCAAGGGCGGGGGGTCTCCCTGCTGGGCCCATGCAAAGACCCTTCCACCTCCTGCTCCTCCGTTCTGCCAGACTCTGTGCCTCATCCAAGCCACCCACACCTTCAGGATAGGTATTACCAGTCCCTTTAGACAGCTGCAGATTCGCGGCTCAGAGAGGTCAAGTTACTTGGTTGTGCTCACACAGCTGGCAATATGCAAAGCAAGACTTGAACATTTTGACCAGAAACACTCTTACTGCTACCTCTAAAAAAATCAAATTAAATTGAATTAAACGTGACTCATAGGCATCCCCAGCATCCCATTTATATTTAAAGACAAAAAAAAAACCCTTCCCTTTGCCCCTTCTAGTGCCAGTGTCTGTAGTAATAAGCATATCTGACATTATCCCCATTTCCCAGATGAGGATGTTGAGGCTCCCGTGGGTGAAATAGCTAACCAGAGGTCACACAGCTAGGAATAGCCAAGGTAAGATTTCATACTACGTCTACCTGACTCCAAATAACTTCGACCCCATTCTCTGTAGGAAATGACAGTCTGTCTCTTTGTGTCATGGGCCGGGCTCCTGCAGGAAGAGACACCCACCTCTTCTCAGGCAGCGCCTGCTGCTTCAGGCTCTTGTCCCGGCGCACAAGGAGGAGGGACTGCTGGGCTCCCTGAACCTGGCCAAGTTCCCGGCTATCTCGCAGGAGTAGGATGTCACAGTGAGGAAGACAGAGCCTCCCCGGCAGACGGCCTGGGTTAAATCCTGGCTTCCCTGTTCGTCAACCTTGGGAAATTTACAAGACCTCTTTAAGCCTCAGTTTCTCCATCTGTAGAACAGGGACACTAATCACAGCCCCTCGTAAGGTTTTTGGGAGGCTTACAAGAGGCACAGCCTGTGGGGTGCTCAGCAGCACGTGCCTGTCTCCACTCACGCTGACAGCTGATGCTGGCACACCCACCAAGGCCTGCTGTGGGGACGCACAGTGGGGCTGTGTCCACTACATGATCTCTAACCCTCGGCATAGTTCTGCAAGGTGGAGTTGTTCCTACTGTACAGATGAGGAAACTGAGGCAGCTAGGAAGTGTGGCTCCACGGCTCAGCCCTCTCTGCTGTCCCATTCTCTGCAGCTCGGCCATCCCAGTGACTGGAAGGACCCCCTGCTGGGGCTCAGTCCTGTACCAGGTTCCCCCAGCACCACCTCTGCCAGCTCTTTGTTTCTCGGGTTGAATAGGGCCTCTTTGATTTCCTTTCTTTTCCCTTTTCCAATAATCATCATTCATTTCATTATCAGAGCCACGCATCTGCACCTCTTGGCTCTGGCCCACGGGCTGTTTTTGCCAGGATCAATGTAGAGCTCTGTGTGGCCACACTGTATATCCAAGATGGCATTGCGGCCCTGCGCCTGTGGGCCTGGGTGGTTCCAGTGCCATCAGAGGACAGCTGGGGTCGCCCCTGAGAGGCCTGAGGTGAGGCAACTGGCTGATGCTGCCCAGCGCTCCAGATCAGTTTTTCTTGTTCCCAGACTGATGAATAGTTGCCTTCAAAGGGTCTCGATGCACAGGCCCAGGTGTCCCCTGCCTCCCTCCTTCCCTCCATAGGTCACTAGTACGCACTTACCAACCCAGGTCCACAGTTCCCTGAATAACCCCACGTGTGGTCCTCTGTGGGACATTCTTCACATAGCACCCAGAGGATCATTTTCAAACACCAGTCAGAACAAGTTTCTAAGCCATCCCTACAGGCCCCCACCCCCAACCCTCCACGTGCCCTTTCTCAGTGTCCGTGACTCCTCTCTGCTCCACAACCACGTCCAGACTTCCCCATCTCGGGCTGTTTCGTTTGCTGTGCACTCTGCCTGACACGCTCCTGTCCCCTCTCTTTCCTCCTGTGCTTCCTTCAGGAGGCAGTGCTGCTGCCCGCCCCCACTCCTGGCCTTGGCTACCACTTGCTCTCTTTTCCTTTATCATACACATTACTTTGTCACCAGATGTCATCTGTGTGACACCTGATTGGCGTCTCCCTGCCCCACTAGGCCAGCAGCTCTTTGAGGGTAGGGACCAGGACTGTCAGTCCCCCACGATGCTCTAGCACCAGGCACATGCTGAACACTCAAAAATATGTTTGGGTGAATAAATAAATCTTGAGCAAGTGACTCAATTCCTTGAAGCCTCAATCTTCATCCATAAAAGAGGGACAATAATAGAGTTGTCATGAGGTGTAAAAAACAAGATATGTGTGACACATGCAGCATAATGCTTGGCACAAAGCAAGTGTTCGGAGAATTTCATATTCCACAAGCAAATCTTTGTGGGGTATCTGCCCTGGGCCGGAACCTTGGAGTTGATCTCAGCCCCCAGTGCCTCATCCCACCTCTAGGAGCCGCCTCTGGCAAGGCACCCTGGCAGTCAGGGAGGCTTCCTCGTCTAGGTGTGAGGTGGTAGGAGGAGGGTGTCCAGCCCTCTTCGTTCAGCAGATCCAGCAACACGTGGACTCTGCAGGGCCTGTACCGGCTTAGAGCAGCCAGGCTGAGATTCAGTCCTAAAGACACTGACTGCCCAGCGTGGACTTGAGAAACGATACAGGAATGACCCAGATTACTATGATGAAAGTTCAAGATCAGTTCTTTTAATAAAAGAGTTCAGAGGAAGAGGACCTCCGGTCCAGGTGGGAGAATCAGAGATGTCTTCATGGTTATTGAAGAAACAGCATTTTCTCTAGGACTTAAAATAGATGTGTGGATTGGGACATATGTGAGGACATTTTGGGTTAAAGAAGGGCATTTGAAGCAGAGGGAACAGCTTGAGCAAAGGGCTGGAAGGCTAGCAAGAGTGGACCACATAGAACCACTAGTCTAGCTGGAGTATTTAAAACATGAAAAGACTATTAAGAAATAGGGCTGGAAGGGCATTATATCAGTCAGCTGTTTCCAAAATAACTCATGCGATAAATTACCCCACAGTGAGTGGCAGACAGCAGTGAGCACTTATTCCTCGTTTGGCTGCAAGAGGGGTTAGAGTTTGGTTTATCTAGGTTTTGCCCAGTGGGGTCCAGGTCTGCTTCATCTACCTCTGATCCTTCTTGGACCAGTGGCCATTTGAGACTTGGCCTTCTCATGATGAAAAGCAGGAACGCAGCAGGGCAAGCCCAACCATGCAAGTATATTTCAAACCTCTGTCCCAGTCATGTCCACTAATCTCATCGGCAAGTCTCACGGCCAAGCCTAAAGTCAAGGGCAGAGTTTAATTCCCCACCCAACATAAGGCCAAAGCAAGATGCAACCTTGGACAGGACCAAGGTTGACGGGCCAGGAATGTTTACCCCCACCCCCACCAGAGGTGGAGAGAGAGTACTGAG
The DNA here is from genome assembly GCA_004026765.1 of Micronycteris hirsuta. Lineage (NCBI taxonomy): Eukaryota > Metazoa > Chordata > Mammalia > Chiroptera > Phyllostomidae > Micronycteris > Micronycteris hirsuta. The sequence goes on from PVJI01000755.1 coordinate 98,483, forward strand.
CAATCATCTGATTTACAGCAAGGTAAAAGCCAGGTAGAAGCCAGAGTACGGAGTGACTCTGGGTCTGCCCCCAGGAGCTGCTGAAAGCATCAGTTGTATTTTAGTGTCTCTTGGGATAAGCAGCTAAGGGCCCTGGATTTTGCTTTTCTCCCCACTGAGGCAAGAAGTGGGTTAAAAATGCCACAGTGCCTGCCCAGCTTGGTCTTGCCTTCCTGGTGGCTCACGCCTCCTGTCTGTCTGGCACAAAGGCTGTGTCGTCCTTCCTGCTGAGCCAAGGATCTGCGGAGGATCCTTCCTAGCTTTGCCAGCTCTGGTGTGGCTTCCTCTGCTGGAACCAAGCCTTATGATAACAGCCCCAAGCTTTGGGCACCTACTGTGTGCTGGGTGTATCAACTTCTCTTATACTGAGTGTCTGCTGAATGCTTTTTGTATCCGTTTGTCTGAACTGGAGACCACATTACCCCATTTTTCTGGGGCCCAGAGAGGTCAAGTCAGTTGCCCAAGATCACTCACCTGGGATTAGAGCCACACCTACAAGGCCCAGTGGTCCCAAAGGTGGCATCTGGTTACAGCTCTGCCCTGAGCTGCTGAGCCTCTGTGTGACTTCGGAAAATCACTGCAGCACCATGTCTCCGTCTTCCTTATCTTCTCTCAGAGATGCTCTGAGATAAAGAGTGTGCAGAGCTTGATCCACAGCTCTGTCAGAGTGTTTCAATACGCGTTTCCAGGTCAGGCAGCACCCCTAACTCTTATTTAAAAACAAACAATAAACCATTAATGTTTTTAAAAACAAATCCAATTTTCCAACGGAGCCCTGTCCAGGAGACTGGTTCAATGACCATGTCTGGCCTTCCATCACAGTGAACCTTGTGCAGCAGGAGACCACAGCAAGCATTCTCCAGCTGGCCGTGGCAGCAAGGTGTGGCATCTGTTTGGGAAAGGTGGAGGAGCCATTAGCTTTACCAGGACCCTGATGTCCGTGGCCACCCATCCTGTCCCTTCAGCAGTGTTTTCCTTGGAAAGCTGACCACTGCTACGTGCAGTGTCTGAGGCCAAAAGGCCTTGTAAATTATTTGGAGATCCTAGGAAAGTGCTGTGGGCATTGGCACTAGCTGTTCATTCATTCAACGGTTATTTGTTCCCACCTTCTCTGTGCCTGGCCTGGGGATGGGTACCGGGGCCACTGGGCAGAGTCGGACCCAGCCACTGCCCCCTGGGCCTCACAGATGTATGATACAATGTGGGCAGCGCTGTGACAGAGCCACCTGCATCACAGAGATCAGGTTTGCTTGGTGGCTCAGGGACCTCTTGAGCAAAGACTCAACATTTGAGCCAAGGCCAGAACGATGAGTAAGTATTTACCAAGCCAGCTCGGAAAAGGAAGGCATACGGGCATAGGAATTCACGTCAGCAGACGCTCAGGAGCTTTCGGGGAGCTGCTAGTGTTCCGATGTGGGGAGAGCATCACATGCAGAGAGAGCAGTGGAGAGGTGCGGCCTGAGAGGCTGCCAAGGCACAGACTGCAGGCACCCTGCATGCTGCGCCCAGGACTTTGAACTTGGAGAAGAGGGGGCATTAACCGCTTTTAAAAAGGGGAATGACATGGTTAGATCCGATCATTTTTTATTAATTGTCCTTTACTAAGAGCATTCTATTGGGTTCCACGAATAGTTTCTAAAAATACATCATTAGCCCTGGCTGGTGTAGCTCAGTGGATTGAGCGCGGGCTGGGAACCAAAGGGTCTCAGTTCGATTCCCAGTCAGGGCACATGCCTGGGTTGCAGGCCAGGTCCCAGTGAGGGCCATGTGAGAGGCAACCGTATATTGCTGTTTCTCTCCCTCCCTGTCTCCCTCCTTGCCCCCTCTCCAATAATAAATAAATAAAATCTTTGAAAAAAAACATATATATATATATATATATATATATATATATATATATATATATATATCATTAGTTCTTCCAGAGGCTCCAAGAAACCTTTGCCTGGAAAAAGCCTCTGAACACAACTTTATGTGACCCAGCAAATAGCCATTGTGGGAAGATTGAAGAAAAATTCCTACTGGAGGAAAAACAAAAAACGCAGACCTGTTAGAAATGGAGAGGTCCTAAACCCTGCAAGGAATTCGTGCAGCCAGAAGACCTCACCATATAAGACGACGTGGTTTTAAATAGTGTACCCTGGGGTAGTCGGGATATCACTTTAATTAATCTTCCTAGAAACCCAGTGGCAGAACATTCCAGTTGCCACCGCTGCATAACAAATTACTCCAAAACGTAGCGGTTCAGAACACTCGCTTTATTATGCTCACAGACTTGGTGAGTCAGGAATTCAGAAAGGGCACGACAGGGACAGCTCGTCTCTCCACCACTGTGGACGGGCCCTCGGCTGGAAAGTCTGGAAGGCGGAGGGTGACTTGACAGCTGGAACCTTTTTCATGCACATGTGTGGAATTGACGCTGGCTGTTGGCTAGAAGCTCAGAGGGGCTGTCAGTCAGAAAGCATACGCATGGCCTCTCTGGATGTCTGTCTTGGTGGGATGCCTTGGGCTTCCCCGCAGTATGGTGGCCGGTTCCAAGAGCCAGCATTCCAAGAGACAGAAAGTGGAAACTGCCAGTTTCTTAAGGTCTGGGCCTGAAATGTAGCACACGATCCTTCTGTTCCATTTGTTGTTCCAGGTAGATAGACAGGCCCACCCAGGTTCAAGGAGAGGAGCCCTGGGAGGAGTCCCTCTTGTGGGGTGGGATGTATGTAGCAGCCATCTTTGGGAACGACAACCTGCCACTCAGCCACACTGGATTCTTTGGAAGCTGAGAAAGAATTTGTGTTGCTTCTTTGCGGATTAAGAAGTCTCTGTGGATTATATCATCAAATTAAATGCAGGCATTAGTGTATGGCTCTGGGGATACTCCAGTAATAGGCTACGCCTTGGGTGATTTTTTTCATTCTAAATGTTCTTCCTAGAGCTTATATTACCTAGCCTGATCCATTTTTCTTTGCTAATATAAAATCACATTTTTAAAAAAACCTTATTGTAGCAGAATCAGGAGAGGACACAGCACAGTCCAACAGGGCAGTGTGGTCCTGGCCAGGGGGCCCTTAGAGAGGAGGTTACAGGGGCTGGGAACTGGTCTCTATAGAGACTTACATACACGTGACAGATAGCTTTGCACAGGACAACAGTGCCAGGTAATCCTGGACGTGGTCACTGTAGATGCCCGCACAGTTGGCTCAGTTTATTCAACTGACACATTTACCTTTAATGCCTCTGTGGGCCAGGCACTGAGAGATGTGAGTAAGCCACAGCCCCCTTGAAGGATGTCCCAGGGGGAGGGGACCCTGTACTCCCAATTATTATCTGGCATCTATAATGGGCTGGAAAGTGTTCTTAGCGGTGGAGGAAAGCCGGGAACAAAGCTGAGCTCTTCCCCCAGCAGCTGATGCTCTGGCAGGGCAGGATAGTAAACTGGGAAGCAGACCCATGTGCGGCATCCCTGGGATAAAGGCCCTGAAGGAAAACAAAGAGGGAAGGGAAGGTCAAGGGGGTTTCATTTCAGTGGGATGGTCCCATGTGCCGAGGCCTGAGGAGGCACCGGCTTGGAGGGCTTCAGGAGCAGTGCGTAGCTGGGGTGGAGGATGAGAGGCCGGGCGGGGGGAGAGGCAGCCAGGGCCAGGTAGCAGGCCTTGGGTCTGATGGGACCATGGGAGGGTTTTGAGCACAAAAGTCGCATGATATGACTTGCATTTTTAAAGGTGGTAGCAGGAAAAGGTGAGAAGTGGGCCGAGTCTGGAAATAGTGAAGACAGAGCCACCAGAATTGGCGGCAAGACAGGATGTGGGCGTGAGTCAAGGGCTTGGGCCCATAGCTCTTTGGAGGAGGGGGTTGGCATTAACCGAGGTGGGAAGACTGGGAGGAGCAGGTTTTGAGGAAAGAGCTGGGTTTGCTTTCAGACAAGTTGAATATTGGATACGTGTGGAGCTCCACATGGAAATGTGAGTGGGAAGTTGTCGGATAGGTGAGCCTGGCCTTGGAGACAAGGTCCTGGCTGGAGATTTAAATCCTGGAATCATCAGCCTGTGGAGGGTGTTTGAGCCCTGAGGCCACACAAAATCACTAAGGGAATGAAGGAGGATGGAAAAAAGAAAGAGCATAAATCAGAGCCCTGGGTACCCCAAGTCTTGAGAGGTCTAGAGATGAGGAAGAACCCACAAAGGAGGCTGCAAAGAAGCAGTCATGGGTTTAGAAGGGGGAGCAAGAGGAAGAGCGGTGTCCTCAAGGCCAAGATCCAGCAGAGAGCAAGCGTGCCCCTCCCCACTCCCGCCTTCCCACTTCCACTCTCAGACATTTCCTAAGCCTGGAGATGACTCTGATGCAGACTAAGGACCTGTTATTAGGGAGGGACAGGAGCAAGTAAATGGACCATTCCTTCGTGTGTGATAAGAATGGGGGAGCACTTATGCTAGAGATGGGGGCAGACAGAGGGGGGTGCACCAATGTGGCCCTGGAGGGGCCAGGGAACAGTTCTCACGGAGGAGACTTGGGAAGGGTGAGACTTCATGTGGACCACGGGGTGGGAATCACAATGGCTTCACTGGCACGGAGGCACGTGGGTGAGCTCTAGATTTCCATAGGAGAAGGTGGAACGGGAAGGCAATTCCTAGCAGTTTGTAGAAGTGTCACAGGGAATGGTGGGCGGCCCTGGACTTTGGGATTGCTTGGAGATAAGAGGGGGAAGAAGTGTGCCCTGGCTCGTGTGGCTCTGTGGATTGAGTGCCGGCCTGAGAACCGAAGGGTCACCAGTTCGATTCCCATTTGGGGCGCATGCCAGGTCCCGAGTAGGGGGGCGTGTGGGAGGCAGCCACACATTGGTGGTTCTCTCCCTCTCTTTCTCCCTCCCTTCCATTCTCTCTAAAAAAAATAAATAAAATCTTTATTAAAAAAAAGTGTGAGAGAGACAGTGGGCACCTTTGACCTCAAGGAGACAAAGCCCCACAGTGAGGGTGGGGGTGGTGGGTACGTGAAAGAGAGGCCAAGAAAATGCTAGAGGAGTTTTCTGGGCAGGAATCGGGGAAGGCTGCCAGAGGGAGGCAGACTTTGAAGAATGTGTGGGCTTTGAGTATGCCCAGATGCACAGAGAAGCTTTCTTGGCAGAGGAGACCACACATGCAAAGGTATGGAGGCAGGAGCTTGCAATGTGTCCTGGAAGCACAGCTTGATGGAAGCAGAGCCAGATCCTTTGGAGTCAGACCCAAAAGGTTTCACCCCCTTATTACATGGGCACTGGGAAGACATTGCAGGTTTCTGAGCTGTGGTGGGTCCCAGTGGGATCTGGCTTTAGGCAGGCAGGCCAGGCAGCAGTGAACAGGGTGAATTGGAAGAAAAGGGAAGGGGTCCCGGAGGTAGGAAGATGCCCAGACAGATGTACACCCACATCAGGGTGGTGATGAGTTCAGCAGCAGACATAGGTAAGACCTGTGTGACGCTTTTCCTTGAAGTTGGGCCAAGGGTTTTGCAAATTGCAGTCTCATGACCACACTGCCCTGCAGGGTGGGGAGAGGCTAGTATGCAGGAATGTCAAAACACTTCAGTGACCCCAGAGGAATTTGTGTAGGGGCTGCCTAGGGCTAGTTGGGAGCCAGGAGGACCACACTTCTATTTATCAGCTTAAGCTCAGTGCACTCAACATCCTGGGTACTTTCTACCCACTGCCCCCATTTAACCCTCCCTGCAGCCTTATGAGGTAGGCCCTACTGTCGTCCCCACTTTGCAGATGAGGACGATGAGGCTCAGAGAGTGACACTGACTTGCTCTAGCACACAGCTAATATGTGATGGAGCCATTTTGAACCCATCTCCCTGGCTAGACCAGTGTCTCAAAGTGAGCTAAGGGACCACAGAAATAACCAATGAACTGATTTGTCAAGTGCTTGCTCTGTGCCAGGCACAGACAGATGTCTTTTTAGATGTATCTGGGCTAAGTATGTATGTAACGCACGTATCTAGGCTCAGAAACCTGCAGTGGCTCCCCAGTATCCTTCTCTAGTGGTCCTAACTTCGTTTTACAGATGAGAACTTTGGCACTTAGAGCAGACATGTTGCTGGCCCAAACTGGGGTTTGAACCCAGAGCTTTGTTCTTTTAACACCTCACTGCCTCCCTCCTGGCAGGAAAGGACATAGGACAGCAAGCATTCGGAGCTGGAGCTGAGGGAGTGGGCCAACTTGAAACCCGCCCCAGGCTCAGGCCCAGTCCAAGCTGGCTGCCTGACTTTAGTGCCCTGTTGGCTCTTTGCATATAAATTATGGGCCTGCTTACTGAATGGGATGTATCTTTTCTCCTCGGAAAGCTGCCCAAGCCGCCACAGGTGCAAACAGAGTTGAATTCAGGATAGGGCCTTCTCTCCTGCCCAGCCTGGCCGCTGGGCAACCTCTGGCCTGGAATGAAAGGCTTTTCAATAAGTGCCTTGCTGGCCCACAGCCCAGCTGTGTGGTAGGTGGGTATGAGGGCAAGAGATCAACCAAGAGAAGGATTCAGGAACCTGAGAGCAGGGGCAGAACCTTGCCAACAATCTCTTAGCAAGCTGCTTTCTCTGCCGGTGCCTCTGGGGGGGTTGGGGAAGGAGAGCTGGTCATGAGGAGCCCTGGCTGCCCTCCCAGCCCAGCCAAGGCCCTGGGGACTCTGGGCTCAGGCTCAGCCCCAGGGAAGCAGGTCCCGTGGGAAGAAAACACCAGGCAGCCCAGGGCAAGAATCAGAAACCAGATACTCTGGGCCACCGCTCCCTCGGCCTTGAAGAATGCACAGGGTACAATGTGGGTTTCGCTTCAAGCCTTCCCCACTCATATCGGCCTCATGCCCCTGCCAGGGTGGGGCAGGGTCAGCAATCAGATCCGACATTGTTTTCACAGGGAGCTGAAAGGCACCCTTGTCATGGAAAATACATCACACTTGCCTGTGCCTGGGGCTCCCCACTTCCCTTGTTCTAAAGTCTAATCTCAGGCCATCCCAGCCCTGCTCTGAGGCCCTCATAAAAATCAGGTTTAGGGCCCTGTGGTATAACAGAGGGTGGTCTTGGCTTCAGAGCTGGCGCTCTGTGGCCTGACATGTCTTGGTTCTGTCCATGTGTGGCACATCAGTGTCCCCATGCCTGAGCACCTCAAGAGGGTAAAGAGTTCCCATGAACCATGTTTTGCCTTTGACACCTGCAGGAGAAGCAGCTGGGATAAATCAGGAAAGGGTCTACTTTGTTTGGCTTTGGGTATTGAAGACATACCCAAGATGCATGGGAGGCATTGACATTCTAGAAATTCACTTCAACCCACAGATCAAAGCCCTCCCAGAACAGTGACTCTGGAATTGAGAAGCCCCTCACTTCCCCAGCCCTCCCTCCTTCTGGAAATGGATTCTTTAACCTCCAGCCTTATCTTTCCCCAACTTCCTCCTGCTTTCCCTCCAGACATTTCCCGGGCGGTGCCCTTTTTCAGACCTAGTCCTGACTGGTGAGGTGGTTAAGTGTCTGAGTGTCAGAAAGTGTTCTCTTGCCGAGCCACACAAGTGAACAGTTAGGGAAGCGCTAATTAAGGAGATTCGGTGTTGATTCAGTGCAGGAGTGCCCACAAAGCTGTGCTTGAGACTCCAGCAGGGCTCAGTGCTGCCAGGGAGCTCTAGGGTTCCACCGAGGGAAGTGGGGCCTGCGATTCTCAGTGCTTTGAGCCACTTGCACGGAGGACATTGAAGGAACAATTACTTCTCATAAGCTTCCCTCTGGTCCCTAAAGGAAATTACTGCTCCCTGCAATGACAGTAGTTTTAAGAAGTTGATGGGAGTCAGCAGCCACCTCTTCCAGGAAGCCCTCCAGAAGACACCAGGTGTACCTTTTTCCCTTTCCTCCCTCACAGTCTTCTATGCTTCAGTCCCTGGTTGTGCCACATGGGGAGCTCTTCCTCATCACTCTTCTGCCCACTTTCTGGTGTAGAAAATTCATTTTTGCACAGTTTTCTCAGCCTACTCCTAGGACAAGAGTTGAAGGCCCAGTGGCAGGGCCAAGCCTCATAGCTCATGTTTATGAACTCACTGCTTAGAGCAAGAGCAGCTATGAAAATCTGTGCTGCCCTGGCTGGTGTAGCTCAGTGGATTGAGCGCGGGCTGGGAACCAAGCGGTCCTGCTTCGATTCCCAGTCAGGGCACATGCCTGGGTTGCGGGCCAGGTCCCCGTGAGGGCCATGTGAGAGGCAACCACACATTGCTGTTTCTCTCCCTCTCTTTCTCCCTCCCTTCCCTTCTCTCTAAAAATAAATAAAAATAAAAATCTTTAAAAAAAAAAAAAAAGAAAGAAAATCTGTGCTTTGTGCATTTGTGTGGTTTCTCTACCCAAACTTTTTTCCTTTCTTTTTTTTAAACAGAAATAAATTTCTGATTATAAAAATAGTTCATGAGGGAAGACATCAGAAAGCACCTGTAATCCCAGTACTGGGAGCTAACCACTGAATCATATCCTGCCAGACTTAGTTCTGTGCAGATGCGTCCACGTTTGAGATACAATGAAGAAATCGTGCTGTGCTTTTAATTTTTTTTCTTTTGCAATTTACTTTTTTTTTTAATTTCACAGATCCCATGGTTATCTCCCCAATAAACACAGGTCTATCTCACCTGTGTGGATGACCGCATAGTATTTTATTTTATATTTGAACCACAATATATAATCAATTTATATTAACTAATCCCTAATTATTGGACCTGGAGTTTTTTTTTTGCCCCGACTTTTTCCCATTATATATGACACTGCAATAAATACCTTCCTAAATAGATATTTATGAACATCTTTATGGTTTTTTTCTTAAAATGAAATAAGAATGGAAATGAAGAGCCAGAGGACTGGCACATTTGCTAGGACTGTGTGAGCCAAGTGCCAGCTCACCCTTACCCAGCATCACAGAAAAGTGGTGGGTGTCCGACTGGCACCGACGCTGGACCTGCTGGCAGATACGAGTGACCCCAGGTCCGGGGCGGGCCTCGGCCCATGAACTCAGTCTCCCCACGCCAGCCACCTGCTCTTTACTGCCCTGAGGGGGAAGCAGCCCCCGGGGGACACTGGGTCCTTGGCTTGCCCTCAAAGGCTGATGGAACTGGAGCCTCCCTAGATTGTTCCTGGGCCAGCCTCGGCCCCGGAGCTTGCCCAGGCATTTAGAGGGGTCTGGGTGGCTTGTGTGCCTGGATAGAGAGGACAAGAATGAGCCTGGGTCACACCTCCGATCTTCTGTACTGCAGGAGGCCTTAACGGGGCGACAGTCATCGATTCCCTTGACACCCTCTACCTCATGGAGCTGAGAGAGGAGTTCCAGGAGGCTAAGGCCTGGGTCGAAGAGAACTTCCACCTGAACGTGGTGAGTCAGAGCCCCGCGGGTGCCAGAGCCAGTAGCAGCTGGGGAGGTCAGCAGCCAGCTCCACCCTGTTGTCTCTGAGACCCAGAGGTGTGCGGGCTCTGGCCCCAAGCTGCCCAGCAGAGCAGTCCCGCCACGGCCCTTCCCTGCCCTCTGGTGCCAGGCACGTTGCTCACACCCAGGGAGACCCCTCTAGTGCTGCGTCTGTCGAACAGTGACATGGGAAGTGACTCTGTGGAGTGGAGATGTGGTTTATCAGAGCTGCTGTAACCTGGAGCCGCCCCCACCCTCCGCCCCCGTGCTGCCCTCCTGAGACAGATGAGACGCCCAGGACCAGGTGTGAACCAGCCTTGAAGGCATCTCTGGTCAGGGACCAGAGCCTGGGGAGGAGATGATAATGTCTCTGGATGACCCAAAAGCCGTAAATACCAGCCCCCACCCCCAACAACCTCCCGGCCCAGACTGAAGTAATGGAGCCATACCAGAGGCCTCCGCTCAGCATGGGGAGAGGCTGTTTAGACCGATTTAGGGAGCAAGAAATGGAGACAGATGGGAGGGGGGAGGGGGTTACATCAAAACACACTGCAGGGTTCCATCTGGGGCTCTCCGAGTGACAGGTCCTGGTGTGAACGGGGACAGCTCCTGCAGCTCCTGGCAGAATTGAGGCCAATGTCAGTGCAGAGTAGGGAGAGAGACAGACTGGGGGAAGTGTGGGAAAGCAGCACTACAGACACACAGCCTGGTCATTTAACCTCCCTGGGCCTTAGTTTCCCCAGCCTTCAGACGGGAGTTACACAACGGCGAAAATAGTGGTGCCTAATGCGCAGGCTTGTGAGCTTTAACCATCACAGAGGGTTGTAAAAGCATTTCATAAAGCCATAAAGTCCGATATAGATTTAAGTGGTGCCATTATCATCATCATCATCATCATCATCATCATCATCATCATCGTGACTATTTTGAAGCTTGTTATGACTTCTGATGGTCTGTGTGGGGTGAGGAGTTTAGAATCCCATTTCCTACTGGATCGAATGGAAGAAAGGCAGAGGCGGGAGAAGGATGGTGTCTTCATAGATCCACCTTGCCCCTCTGCAGATGATGCGTAGAAAGTGGGCATCAGGCAGCTGCCTGAGGAGCCAGGTGGTCGCAGGGCTAAGGCAGCCTGGGGACATTGAGGCAGGCTGGGCCAGGTTAGGGAGTGTCCCTAAAGGAAAGCAAGACATGGTCACTCCCCCTCTCAGCCTTGGCTTTCTCATCTGAGAAATGGGCATGATGACATCGGTGAGCACTGGAAGAGTGGCTTTGCAAGTACTCTGTTAAGAGAAAAGCCCTCGCAGATGAAGGGATGATCACTGCTCTTGTCAGTAATAAAAGACCATGACATGGAAAGTGTGCCAAGGCGAGCCCTGGGGACAGGGGAAGCCACCCTGGCACTGGACAGGCATCTCACCTGCACTGCTCAGCCTCTCACATCCGCCCTGCTTGGGAAGAAGAAACTGGGGAAAGGAAAGGTTGAATATCTTGCCCAAAGTCCCAAAGCAAAGTAAGTGGCTCAGGTGGGGTTTTCACCCAGATCTGGTCCTTAGCTTGATGCCCAGCACCCCATGATTTGCGGACCACACTTCAGAAAGGAAGTAACAGTGATTTGGGCAAGGTTGGGCGTGCCCCGAGGGCTGCAGAGTTGAGGCAGAGAAATTGCTGGTTACCTACAAATAGCTGCTTGGCACTCCCTCTCTCAGTCTTGGCCCTGCCCTGTCTGCCCCAGAACCTCCTTTGAAAACCTTCTTCTTGCCCTGTCACCCCAAGGAAGGGCCACACCATCCTCCTGCTAAGCCAAGGTGGCCAGAAAAGAGCAAGATTTGCCTCCCCTCAGGCTAAGCTTCAGCCAGCAGCTCCCTTGTGGGTTCTTAAGCTCCTTGGAGAGCAGCCAGACTTAACTTTGCTCCGATAGCCTTGGGCAAGGGCTGGGGAGGGGAGCTGAACCCAGTGTTTATTTGGAGTGTTGTAAATGTACAGTGGCTGCCAGGCGGGTGCTTTTTGCTCTGAAAACCACCACTGAGCATCTGGGGCACCAGCCCAAGTATGGCCAGATCAACAGGGAGGGTGGGGTTCAGTGGTGGTGTGACATGTCTCAAGGGCCTAGCAACCCCTGGGAGCCCTGCAGACATCTCAGAGTGCCCCCCTCGCCCCCCCTTCTTTCTGCCCTGCAGAGCGGAGAAGCATCTTTGTTTGAGGTGAACATCCGGTACATCGGAGGACTCCTCTCGGCCTTCTACCTGACGGGAGAGGAGGTGAGTTGGTACTTCCAGGTCCTGGATGGTCAGGCTGGAAAGGGCCTGGGAAAACATCCCATCCCACCCCCTCGCTTCACCAACGAGGAAACAGGGATCCAGGAGGATTTGCCCAGGGCCACCCATGTCCCCCACCTCCATGGTCCACCTGCAGCCTCTTTTGCCTCTTCTGTCTCATGCTTCTATCCTCCTGTCCAGGTGAGCCCAACTGGCTCCCACATGTGGTAGTAAATTCTCTAAGGGCAACGACTGGGACTGCTCACCATCCATGTAGCTCCTCGCAGGGCGTGCAGCAACACCTGGGCTCAGTGTGGACTGCGGAGCTGCTGGCTGGCTACTGCTGGTTCTCAGGACTGAAGAAGCCGAAAGCGTTGTTTCACCTTTTCCACCAAGGACCCCTTGGCTTTGTTTGGTACTCCACAAGCACCCCTGCCCTCCCCCGCTGGGCCGGACACCAGCTCCAGGTCTTAGGGCAGGCAGTAGGGGGGTGGGGCAGCCGCAGGTGGCAAGTACCAGGCCTCGGCCCAGGTGCACTGCGCTGGCTTCCAGAAGGAGGGCCATGGGCACAGTCAGAAAGCCTGGACCTCGTTCTCATACCACACCTGCCCGTGGCCTTCAGCAAGTCCCTCCTTCCATCCCTGGTCCTCACTTCCTTCCCTACCATGAGGACGGTCCTTGTTGGGTTAAAATCCCCCATTGGGTTCAGAAGTCTTGTGAAATGGGGCAGGAGGAAAAGGGTCTGGCCCCAGGGCTACACTGTGAGAGAACTTTCACAGCCACAGAGTTCTGTGCAAGTGGGAGGCTTCTCCATCTCCCCGTGAGCACCTGTGAAAGCACAGCCTGAGTATCCGCCAGTGAGGCTGGTCGAGTCCCCAGGTTGGTCAGCTATGTTTCCTAGTACTTAGGAGGTCCGCTACGCAGTGTGACCTCTGCCCTGGGGCTGGACTCTTCGACCTGGGTCCATCCTTTCCCCAAAGTACCCCCTCCCTGTCCACCCAGAGATAAACAATTATGCCTGCTGAGTCGGGGGGCGAGGCATGGAGATGAGACCAGCAAGCGGGAGAAAGGTCCTGCTTCACCTTTGCAGCTGTTCTGAGAGGTGGTTCCACTCCCTTCCGTTTAAGGCACAAGGGCTCAAGTCAAGAGTTTAGAGGCAGTAGGCACGCGCTTTACCTCTCCAGTCACTTTAGGCCTCTCCCCATCAAGCACAGGCTCCTCAGCAGAGATTATTGCTTATACCAATTCGTCCCCAAATGATTGTAGATGGGAGCCCTCTGCTTTGAGCTACCCAAGGCCTGAATGTCATTTGAAGACCCCAGGACAGAAAATGACACATGGAGCAGAAAAGGGCTTTCATGTTCTTCACGGGCACTTGCCCACCTCCCGTCAAGGTCGAGGGAGGTGGAGGTGGGTGCAGGGAAGGAGGCAGGGATACAGCGGGGCTTACAGGGGCCAGTGCGGGGCCAATGGTTCAGTATAGAGCTGGTGCTCCTCGGGCCTGCTTGTCCCTGGCCCTTGCTCTGAGGTGTCTGTGATTCTGAGAACTTGTCCTGAGGCCTCAGCTCCCTAGATGGGATGATGAACCTGGCTTTCCAGGATGCAGACCAGAAAGTAGGATGTGAATAGGAGCACCTGTGACTTAGAAATAGTGCAGAAGGACCAAGAAGAGGCCCCACTGGCTCAGAATCCCTGAGCAGACAGGCTCCTGGGGCTACTGGGGCAGCCCCTGTCCTCCAGTCATGCCTTCATGGTCCCTCTCTGTCCCCAGCACCTCCACATGGCAGAGAAATTGGGCGTGTGCACCATGTCCGCAGCTCCTCAGACAGCCACGAAGTGGTGTTTTCACCAATTTGCAGGTGCAGAACCTGAGACTTAGCAGTCCCTTGCTCAGGGCACACAGTCTCTGAGGGCTGTTTTGGGTCAATGAATGACCCTGTGGCCTCTCTGCCATGGGCCCTCGTTCACCCTGGCCCAGGGGCACCCTCCTCTCTGTTCTTGATCTGGCACACAGTGGGCGTCTGTGGAGCGAGTCTTTCTGAAGATTTCCCATGAATATTTGTGGAACAAATGGTGAAGGAGACCCCACGCCCCTTCCTGGGCCAAGGCCTTTCTTTGCTTCCAAGAGAACCTGTGGGGACAGAGCCCCCTGCTGAGCAGCTAGCCAGGCCAAGACTCCCATGAGGGGCACAAGCACAGCCACAGCCACACAGGTGACATTGGCACCAGACTTTACAGTTTATACAGCACATTCACCTACATACATCCTCTCATGGGATTTCTAGAACTCTGTGAGGCAGCTGGGGCACATGTCACCATTCCATTATGCAGACATGGCTCAGAGATTGTACCTGGCTTCCCCAAGGTCACAGCGCTGCTAGGTGGGAAGGTCTGAACCTGGGCTCTGACTCCCAGTCCAGTACCTGTTTCGCTCTGCAGAGTGTAATCCTTGCTGGTTTCTTTTGTCTCTGTTCCAGAGCCATAGGCCACTGCCTATCGCTTCCCATGGCTCCTGAGGCCTTTCTGTTCTGTAAAGGCAGCCTGCGTCCTGTAAAAGAGCCACGTGGTAGCCCCGCACCTTGGGCAAGGGGTCTTGCCAAGACTCAGTTTAGGACCTTTCACACCTTCCTCCCAGGGCTCTTGGAAGGACTGATGGTCATGCAGATAAAACACCTGCCACGCTGTGATATTGTGATTTAGAATAAGAAATATGTATTTGGTCTTCATCCTTTTTCTGTCACCAAGTTCGTGAAACCATGGAAATTTTCTAAGTGATGACAATGATAAAAGTGCCTTTCGTTATGTTCTTGAGGTGACTTTTGGACCCCACCTTGGTTGGGGGCTGGTTGCCAGGAGAAATAGTCATTTGACCAGAATGTTGGAGCTTTCTGTCCCACCCCTGGCCTGCGAGGAGGAGGGAGCAGCTGGAGGATGCGCTGGCAGCCAGCGGCCAGTGATTTCACCAGTCCTACCTCTGTAGTAAAGCCTCCATAAAACCCAAAGCTTCTGGGCTGTGAGCAGGTGGAGATCTGGGGGGACTGGCACACTCAGAGAGCGTGGAAACTCCACGCCCTTTCCCTATTCCTTGCCCTGTATATCTGGCTGTTCCTGAGTTATATTCTTTCATAATAAACCAGTAGTTCAGTAAGTAAAATGCTTCTCTGAGTTTGGTGAGCTGCTCTAGGAAATTAATCAAACCCAAGGAGGGGTTGGTGGGAACCTCTTATTTGTAGCCACTCAGTCAGAAATACGGGTAACAACTTGTACTTTCAGAGGGGAGGGAGCAGTGTTGTAGGACCGAACCCTAACCTGTGGGACCTGCCGCCCTCTCCACTAGATAGTTTTGGAATCGAGCTGAAGCCTTAGACCTGGAGCTGGTATCTGAGGGCTGCTCAGTGGCGTGGCAGAACTTCCACACAACTTCCACACGGACTGGCATTGGGTTCAGAACCCCTTGCACACCCACTCACTTCCAAGATGACAAGGAGGATCAGTGTTTGCTCCCAGCGGTCCCACTCTTGTCCGCACACACTCACTCAGCATCCTCCCTGGGGGAGCTGAGACCCGGCCTACTAGCCGGCAGCAAAGCCTTCCGAAGGAGAACACATGGAGTGCTGGCCGAGGAGAGCAGTTAAGAAGAGTTAGCTCAGCGTCCACAAGGCAAAGGGCAGCAGCCTGGAGCTTCAGCCTCAGGTCCAGGTTCCTGTGGGCCCCTTTGCGCCTCTGGCTCAGTCTCCTCAGGAGTCAGTGAGGATATCAGGGGCCTCCAGTGGAGCCCTTAGTTGTTGCTAAACCACTGGCTTCTGGGGTGTCGGGGGACTTTGGAATCTGGATTCTAGACCAGCTCCCCAGGAATTCTGACATTGCTGGCCCTGTGCCCACTTCTGGGACCCACCGTCTGGCACCAACATTATCATCTTCTCTTGCCCGTCCCTGCTGGGCCGGATGGGGTTCTTCCCCGCCTTCTCCTTCCCTCCCTGCCCCTCCCTGAGCAAGGGCCACACCCACCCTTCAGGTCTCTAATGCACTTCCCACACTGCATTTGAACCATCCCTCCCTGCACTTCCCCCAAACAGCCCCTCAGCATTCATCACTTGCCTGTGTTGGGGTGGGGACCTCAAATGACTGTGCTGCAGCCACACACAGGCCGCCAGCAGACAGGTCACCCTCGAGCTCCGGAAGTAAAAGCCTGTGTTGTCCCAACAGGAGCCATTACTTAGGGACTGGCATCTCATCTTTTAGAAGATAAATGACCTTTAATGTGGGTTTGTTTTTTGCATAAAAGTAGCCCAGAAAATAGAGATAGCCAAAAGAAGAAAATAAAAATCCTCCATGAGACCACTGTTAACATTTTGGTGTATTCCACCCTTTCCCCACATGTCCATCTGTGTATAATTTTCGCAAAAGCTGACTGACAATATTTTGACATATTTTTCTCTTAATATATTATGAACCCTTGCTTTGCTGTTAAATATTCTTCTACAGCATTATTTCAGTGTCTGTGTGGTGTTCCTCTGCATGGATAAGCTGACATTTAACCACTTCTATTGCTTGCTCAGAGTATTTCCATCCCCCCTCCCCGTCCTAAGCAATGCTGGAATAAGTAGCCATGAGGTTAAATCTTTACAACATCCTTGATTATTTACTTCCTTAGAATAAATTCAGTGGAGGAAACTGCTGAGTCAGAAGATCACAGGTGATTTTGAATTAATCAGAAGTTTGCCAGGGTCAGAGCCTCAGGCAGGGGCCTGAGTCCTGGGGCCTCCTTGTAACTCCCTTGCTTGCCATCTTGCAGGTGGCTCCAGATAAGCCTGTCTCCTCCTCCTCCTTCCCCTCCTCCTCCTCCTCCTGTCTGTAAACTGGAAACAGTAGGCAGAATCCAGATGTGAAAAGGGAGAAGACCCTTCCCTGGTTTACCAGTGGGAAAGTGTTGCCCGAGGGAAGCCGGGGTTTGCAGAGAAGCACACAGATGTCAAGCCGAGGACAAGGACTGGAACTGGGTGGGGGTCTGGGATCCCAGTGCACTGCTGTTTATGTTCTGTACAAATAAATATGTTTCCCCAAGCTCAGCCTGTGACATGCTGGTCCCACAGGGTGGGCAGGCAGGGACCCTGGTGACACACTGCCCTGACTGCTGCATCTTCCTACTGGTCACCCAAATCACAATTCTAATCACTGAGCCTGTGTTGTAGTCCTGACACCGTGTTCAGCGTTTTACTGCTGTGACCTAATCTTTATTCTGCCCAGTAACCCACTGAGGAAGGCAATTTTGTCGTTGTTTTATGACCAAGGAAACCGAGGCTCAGAGAGAGGTGCCTCATCTCAGACCAGAGCCAGGCCCATCCCTCCGCAGGGCCTAATGCAGTGCCCCTCCCACTCGGGGTCCAGCCGGGCTTGTCCACCAGCAGCAGCCTCTTGCAGTGGCTGCACCCCACACAGCCCAGGTTCACAATGCCCTTTGACCCTTCCAGGTGTTCCGCATAAAGGCCATCAAGCTTGGAGAGAAACTCCTGCCAGCTTTCAACACCCCCACAGGAATCCCAAAAGGTGTCGTGAACTTCAAAAGGTAGGAGACCTTCTGTTTCCCTCTTGTGGCTTTGGCTGCACCTGCATGGAAACTGAGGCACAGAGAAAGGAGTCACAGCCAGTCAGTGGCACAGTGAATACTGGCCCTCACCAAGGGTTCTCCTGGGCTAGTGTTTGTCACCAATCCTGGTTCTTGGAGTTTAGGACACACAAGGCCCGATCTTCCAGGGGTAGGGAGGGGTAACTGTCCCTCTGTGACTGTCCCACAGCACTGCCGTGGACTCACGTGCTCTGGGTGTGCCCTCTGTCCCTAGCTAGGGTCAGGGGCCAGTGAGGCGCGCCATACCCTCCTGCCATGAGAAAGTGCCCAAAGCTTCTAAGGAGACGCCTGCTCTGCTGACCCCCACCCTCGGGGCTGGGCCTCAGGAGCCCAGTGTCAGGCTCAGAGGGCGCCGGGGTGTCAGGCCCACAGAAGCTCAGACTCGGAGGAGTCAAGTGTGTGACTGGCTGAGGTCGCATAGCCAGTAACTGACCGTCCAAGACATGAGCCTGGGAGTTCCAACTACGTTTCTAATACTGTTTATTGGACTTCTCGCCTCTATAGAAATAACAAATTCTCCTTGCAGAACATGCAGATTATACCAAAACTACTGGATAAGACTAAAAAGTCACATGTGGTTTCACTAATGAATCAATTGGAAGTGTTTCTTTCTCCTGGCTCTGTTTTAAAACACTGATTTTTTTTTAAAGATGCTCTTTTTCTAAAAGATTTTATTTATTTATTTTAGAGAGAGGGGAAAGAGAGGGAGAGAAACATCAATGTGTGGTTGCCTCTCACGGGCCCCCAACAGGGGACCAAGCCTGCAACCCAGGCATGTGCCCTGACTGGGAATTGAACTGGCAACCCTTTGGTCCGCAGGCTGGCACTCAATCCACTGAACCATACCAGCCAGGGCTAAAACACTGATTTTTATTGGTCACATTCTTCACGTTCCCTCCTGATCTGTTGCATAGTTCAGTATGTGAACTAGAATCTCTCTGTGCAGTCACTAAGTCACAGAGCCAGAGAAGGGTGGAACCGGCACTGCAGCTTGGCCCAGCCTACCTGTTCCCTCAGTGCGTCAGGGCATCCACCTGTCCCCTCGGTGCTTCCCTCTCATGCAGTGGGAGCGTATTTACATCCACCCATTTTGTAGTTGTGGCAACTGAGATCCAGAGAGGGGAAAGGATGGAGTCAAAGTCAAGAAAACAAGTGGCCCGGCCAGCTTTAAGATACACTGGGGAGCATGAATCTTGTTCCTGGACACCCCAAATGTGTCCCCTGTCTTGTCTTCTCATTCTGTTCCCTCACTGGGTTGCCCCTCACTCACAACTTCCCTGGCCATCAAAGCCCAGCTCAGAGGCTGCCTTTGTCATTAAGCCAGAAGTGTCTTTGCCTCTCCTGGCCTCCAGGCACTTTGTCTCCTTTCTCATGGCCCTTGCCATCCTCATCTTCATGTCCCCTCCCAACCCCCGCCAGGGAGCTTCTTGACCGCAGGGTCCATGTCCAGTTCTTTGTTTCTTCAACAATATTCCCTCTAGACAGTGTGTGTGGGATAAAAGATTAATAACAACATCGTTCCTGCCATTTATTGAGCAATAGCTATGTGCCTGGCATTATGCTAAGGGTTTCCGTACATTGCCTCACCCAACTTACTGCTCACAGCAACCCTTTGAGGGTAGGGATTTATATCGTCCCCATTACTAACATGGAGTCTTGGAGAGATGGAGTAACTTGCCCAGGGTCTCATAGCTAATGGGCAATGACGCTAAGATTTAAACCCATTTTGTTAGGATGGATTGGGAAGCTCTGCTCTTACGTCCCACCCTCAGACGGGAACCCTGCTGCCCCTGAGCTTCATGGAGTGGACCCCTGGGGCACCCTGTAGAAGGCACTCAGCTCTCCAGGGCCACCCTCGGGCCTCGAGCCCCTCCTATAACCCCGACCTGGGAGGAAGGCGATAGTATTTCCACCACACCAGCCCTCCCCCTTCCACCTTCTAAAGTGATCTCTTATCTCGGGTTTCCCAGTCCAACGAGAGCTTCAGCCAGCTGCCTGGGCAGGAAGGAGGACACGGAGTGGAGGTGGGGGCCCTCGGCTCCCGCTCTGTTCTGGGGAGGTCCAGCCCTCGTGTCAGCCTAAACTGCTTCAGCAGCCCCTCTTGGGGCTTGCAGAGAAGAGAAGACTTGCATCTTCACGTACTGTCCCCTATGTAGAAAGCATTCTTGAGGTGTGACTTCACTTAACTCTCTGAGGGCCAAGGAAGGGCCCTCAGGGCCGATCGAATCCCATTCTCGGTGCCAGGGTGGACTCCTCAGAACTGGACACTGGGACTCTGCTCGGATTCCTTTTCCGCACACACCAACCCTGAAGCAGCAGGACCAGCTGCCGTGGAGCCACGACGCAAACATGCTGTCTTCCCAGCTTCCTCTCCTGGGTCCAGCTTGCAGGGCCTCGCTGCCCAGGGTCTAGGATAGGATCCTGGCTCAGCACCCCTCCCTCCTCTGTGCCTGGCACTTTGAGCCCTACGAACTGCAGCCCTGGCTATCTGCATGGCCCGTGTCCCTCCGAGCCCGGGCCTAACCAACACAGGTCCTACCATTTCTAATTAAGACAGCGCATTTATCCCCTGGCTGTGGTGGCTCAGCGGGTTGAGCACTGGACTGCAAAGCAAAGGGGCTCCAATTTGATTTCCAGTCAGGGCACATGCCTGGGTTGTGGGCCAGGTCCCCAGTGGGGGGCACGCAAGAGGCAACTACCCATTGATGCTTCTCTCCCCCTCTTTCTCTCTCCCTTCCCCTCTCTCTAAAAATAAATAAAATCTTTTTTAAAAAACGCATTTATTTTGGGGCTGTTTGCATGCTGCCAGTGCTGCACACACGTGTATGCGTGTGCTGATTTCCTGGCAACACCCTTTCCATTTTCTGGGTGAGAGTCTGTTGCTAAAAGTGCCTCCCTGTTCCCCAGGGAGAATGTCAGGGATGTACACGGCCTGAGTGGCGCTGACTCTGCCCTTTGGGGAGCCGGCTGGGGAAGCTGGGCCACACACCGCTGCCCCTGTTCTGGGCAGGGCTGGCTGTGGGCCCCAGCAGGAGGGGCAACTAGGCCCTGCCCCAAAACTGCCGGTCAGGAGGACCTTGAGGGGAGGTGGTCCCCAAGGAAGCTGATCTGCTCCTCCTCCCTGCTGGGAGGCAGACACAGGGGCAGCCATGACCTGTGACCTGCAGGGACCACGGGGCTATCTA
The DNA here is from genome assembly GCA_004026765.1 of Micronycteris hirsuta. Taxonomy (NCBI): domain Eukaryota; kingdom Metazoa; phylum Chordata; class Mammalia; order Chiroptera; family Phyllostomidae; genus Micronycteris; species Micronycteris hirsuta. Next base: position 118,957 of record PVJI01000755.1, read on the forward strand.
GGAGAGTGGCAGTGGCCAGTACAAGGACCTCTGCAGCTGACTCACTCACTCTCACACACAGTACTCTACGGCCACTCATCCGAATCATAAAGGCTCAGATACACAAGCTGTCCTTTGTCACACACGCTCATATTCATACATGCGTGTGCACGCTCCACAAGATATGCATTTACATGTACATACATGCACCGATGGACACATCTTAGTAACTGCTACCATTTACTGAGTGTTCACTGGGTTCCAGGCACACTGTGAGCACGTGACACGGATCCTCTCTTTTCAGTCACAACACCCACACGGTTCCCATTTTACCAGTAAGGAAATGAGGCTCAGAGGGGTGAGGTGTCTTACTCGAGGTCACACAGCACAAAGCGAAGTTAGAATCGGATTCCAGGTCTGGCTCCAAGTTAATGATTACACCATGCCCGGAGTGCCCACACAGGCATGCGCATACAGAAGCTTCTGCCGGGCTGGGGAGAGGCCTTGTGGAGCAGCCCTTCCCGCCGCAGGGAGCGAACCCAGGCTACTGGCCCACTTGCAGGCTCCAAAGCCTCAGAGGGGAGGGCAGAGCTTCCATTCGCTCATTGCCTCGCAGGGCTGACCAGAGGCCCTCCAGTCTCTGGATGAATTTGGGCTTTGGATTTAGATTCAGCTCTGCCAGTCCTTTCACTTACTGTGTGGCCTTGGAGAAAGTGTCTTCCCCTCTCTGAGCCTGAGTATTTTCACCTGTGAAGTAAGGATCATGGTATCTATCCCTCGAAGTTGCATGTCAAGTTAAAATAAGACACCACAGCCCCGGCTGGAGTAGCTCAGTGGATTGAGCGCAGGCTGGGAACCAGAGGGTCCCGGTTCGGTTCTCAGTCGGGGCACATGCCTGGGTTGCAGGCCAGGTCCCCAGTGAGGGCCATGTGAGAGGCAACCATACATTGCTGTTTCTCCCTCTCTTTCTCCCTCCCTTCTCCTCTCTCTAAAAATAAATAAATAAAATCTAAAAAAAAAAATAAGACACCACAGCTGCCTGGCACATGTCAGGAACTTAATAACTCTAACAAACAACACATAATTTGCATGTGCATAATTACATAATGGTAAAGTGACAGTAATTACATGCATAAATTATACCTCACAATGACTCTAGGAGGGGTAGGTACTATCATTTAATGGATGAGGAAACCAAGATCTAGAGAAACTAGCCCACCTGCCCAAGGTCACCTGGGATGCCAGCATTTGAAGCCAGACGGGAGAAAGGGAAGGCACCTGCCCGCTGCCCGCCCCTGCCCTGGCTGGCATGGCCCATCTGCCGGGGCAGCCCCACTATGGAAAGGCCCACTGGGGAGGGTGAGCGTTGGAGGGAGGAGGAGGAGAGGAAGGAGAGGTCATGTGGGGAAAATGAGAACGAAAGATGCTAAGAGGCTGGTGACTTTATTTGTGCCTTGCATTTCTCTGCAAGGGCAGGAAGCATTGATTTTTCAGGTAGCCCTCTGCCCACTAAGATCACAAGCTGGAAAGAGGAGTCTCTCTTGGGAAGAGGGACAGAGTGGGGACAGCTTCCCCTTTCCTCTGGGTGCATGTGGGGCCATCTGGGTGGGAGACCCCCTTAGGGAAGTGCCCTACAGACCTCAGTTTGAATCCCACCTCTACTACCTATGGAAGTGACCTTCAGTAACTCACTTCTCTCTTTGAGCTTCACTTGCTTCCTTTGCATATTGGAATTAATGATGCTTTACCTTGTGGGCTTTAAATGAAATACTGATGCAAACAGCTTTCCCCAGTGCCTGCCATCTGTAGCAGCTCAATAAATGGAAACTCTTTTATTTATTATCCAGGATCCAAGTGTCCCCTCCCTGTGGAACCCATCCATCCCCCACCCATCCCCTGCCCCCAAGTCAGGGAAATACCCAAGGAAGTGAGACAGGAAGAAGGGGCTAGTGGTCACCTCTGTGTTTACTGAGGTCTCCGGTCCCGAAAGATCCCCAAACGTGAGTCCTCTGACTGTTTCTGGAAGCTGGGAGACATGAGTTCCCCAACTTTCCCAGAAATGACATTTAGGCAGAGAATGCGGTTTAGATAGGGGAAGGGCAGCCTCTGGAGCCCCAGCCCCACCCCAGGAAAAGCAGTGCCCCTCAGGTGGCAAACCATGACCTCCCACACCCACACCTGCCTTCCTGGGTCCTGTTCCTGGGAGGCAGAGGGACAGATAGGGGCCATTCCTGGAGAGCCAGGGCCACCACAGCAAAGAAGCCACGGGGCATCCTCCCAGCCTGCCCCGTACTAACAGCACCTTGGAGCCTCTACAGTTGGGGAGCTCGCTCCACCCCACTCTGTCCCCACCCCTGTCCTCCACAATCCACCCCTGCCCCACCCCAAGTGGTCCTAAATGTTCTATGGGATAGATCATCATGATACATAAGAGGAAACTGAGGCACAGGGAGAGGACATGGCTTGCCCAAGGCCACCCCTATTCTGCACCTTCCTCCCCTCTCTTAATCCCCGCAAAAGCCCTAGGAGGTATAACCCTTGCCTAGTTTGTCAGGTGCAGAAACGAAAAGTACAAAGGAGGAATGGTTTGCCCGAGGCCCGTCAGCTAACACACTTGAACCAGTGCCTCCTTGCTGCAAACCCCAGGGGGATTTTAAGTGAAAACATCTGCAAAGGCAGTGTCCGTGCTTATTATGATGTAATTAAAAGCATAGCTGGTAAGTGGCTAGGACATCAGACCAGCATTGGGTCCCAGCTGCTGCACCTGCTGTGTGACCTCTGGCGGGTGGCATTATTCTCCTTTGCTGTGTTTCCTCCTCTGTAAAAGTGGCAGACGGCGGGGTAGGTGTTACCTGAGGCCCTGCCTCTGCACTCTTCCTGTTACGTGAAGAGGTCCAGGAAGCCCTCAGCGTAGTACTAGCCGATTCCAAAGAAATAACCTGGAGGACTGACTGCGAAAGACAGGAGTTTATTAGGACTTCTGTGCGCGGAGGGGGCAGCCTGCAGGGGAGGTCTCCACAACACAGGCTTTCCCGGCACAGGGTCATACAGCGTGCAGAAAACAAAGCATGCAGCGCGTGCAGGATGGGTGTATTGCATGCGCAAGCTGCGTGAGATCACAACGCCAGCTATTTACTATCCCGGGCCCACATCCAGGAACAGTTTCTTTTTGGCTATTCTTTGACCGAGCTGGTGGCCGGGCTCCCAAGGTCCCACAGCACACTTACAGATGGCCTTCATTATATTCCCACAGTGTGGGAGGGGGAGCTGGAGCTTGGGAAGGGGCCCGTGTTCTCACATACCGCCTGTGCTCCGTGAAAGCACCCAATATGTGAAGTGGTTATTTGATGGCCTTGTCCGGTGAGGTGGCAGGGCGCTAAAAATACCTCACTTACTTTATATAAGGTGTTCTTCAGAAGTGCATGGTTAACTGGTGCAGAAATCTTTGCTCCAAAAGCCTCTGGTTCTCTTATTCCTAACCTTGGCTTCCCGAAAGCCTGGCAGCTCCAAGTGTGTGGTTGCATCAGAGCTGCCTGCCTGTCGGGTGTGGGTTCCACGAAACACCAAGAGGGAGCTCTCATGTGTCCGTGGGCAGCATGGGCAGTGGGGGAAAGAGAAAGCACCAGGTGGGTCCCTGCTTTTCCTCTGCCCCAGTTCAGACCCTCTCTCCACATGCAACGCCATTGACTGTGAGCAGTCGGGTGGCCTGCAGCCACAGGATGGAGGCAGAGTGTTTGTGGGGTGTTTAGGGTCCCTGACAGCATTGTCTGTCACCTGTACATTTAGCAAAGCACCTGCACCATGTCTTGGCCACCAAGACAGCTCTGTTATCGTCCTTCTCAAGCCCACAAGTCTTACAGGGACAAAGAATATGCAAGTCAGAAAGGCCTGGGTTTGCCCTGACAGGTGCGGCTCAGCTGCTTGGGCATCACCCTGGAAAGTGAAAGGTCACCAGTTCGATTCCTAGTCAGGGCACGTGACTGGCTTGCAGGTTCAGTCCCCTGTTGACCATGTATGAGCCACAACCAATTGATGTTTCTATCTCACACTGATGTTTTTCTCCCTCTCTTTCTCCCTCCATTCCCCTCTCTCTCTTAAAAAATAAAGAAAGGCCTGGGTTCACATGACCTTCAGCAAGTCACTTTGTCTCATTAACCTCAGTGTCCTCATCAGCAAAATGGGGCTGTTCCTCCCTAGTGCAGACCCCCAGGGAGGACTGACTGAGATTCTGTGGTGAAAGCTCCTAGGACAGTGCCTGGCAGAGAGTAGGTGCTCCCCCACTAAGCAGAGGAGCCGGCTGGAGGCAGAGGGGTGACGGTGGCTGCTTCTGTCTCTTCAGTGGCTCCAACAGGAGCTGGGGCTGGACCATGGCCGGAAGCAGCAGCATCCTGGCGGAGTTTGGATCCCTGCACTTGGAGTTCTTACACCTCACTGAGCTCTCTGGCAACCAGGTCTTCGCTGAAAAGGCAAGTTTTCTCCCTGCTCCTTCCCCAAACAGCTCCTTTGGCTGCTCCCCACAGGGAGCAGAAGGATGGGACTCAGCCCTACACAGGCCACAGGATAGTGGCTCCCAGATCAGCAGGAGGGCGTGTGGGGAACCCAGAAGGCCCACTAGTAGGTACTTGCGGGAGACCTGGGTGTACCCAGTCCCGGGTGGCAGGGGAGGCCAGTATGGGGAGTAGTCAGGGTCCCACAGAGGGCAAGAAAGAGACAAAGCGCCTGGGAGAAGGTTCTCACCGGTATGCGTCAGCCCACTGGCAACCACACATGTGTGAATCTGCAGAAGGTTCAGCAGCTGAAGTCTAAGCGCCAGTTCGCATTGGCAGGAATGGGCCACCCGGTGCAAAATCCGCTTTCCAGAGACTAACTTCTCCGGGGAGGTCTGCCTGGCTTGCCCTTCCCGGTGCTGTCTAGCTCGTGCTGTCAGCAGGCTGGCACAGCGGCTTGACTCCGCAGCAGAGGTACACGCCTTCCCTTCTCACTGTTAGCGGGCCAGCTAAGGCCCCAAGGGAGGCTGAGAGATAGCATCCAGGCTGTCGTCCATTCTGACGGCTGCCCATTCCTCTGTGAGGCCCTCCAGAAGGAGCCATTTCTCCATGTCACAGCCCCGGTGTCCCACTGTCTGGAAGTGTCTCCGTGGGTCTAACCCTGACCCCAAAGAAGGGAAGTGCACACACACCACCCTCAGGTGGCGCTCGGGCTCAATCCGCAGTTGTCCCTTCCTTAGTCTTGCCCTCCAAGAAGAGCCCTTTGGAGGGTCCCACTCCCAAAGCCTTCTTGTCCCCTAATAGTTAGCCTCTGAGGATGCCCGGGGGGTGGGAGCTCCTAGACCCACGCTCTACCCAGGGGCTCCCAGTGCTGTGTCAGCCAACCAGCCTCAGAGCATCACCCGGCATGCCTGTGAGGAAGCAGATCTCTGGGCTTTGCCCAGGCCTAGGAATCTGCATTTTATCAGCATGCACGTGCTTTCTGACCCGAGGTTGAAGATGACTGCCTACTCAGTGTGGGACTCCATCCACGTGTTCTTGAGGAAACACTCAAGAAGAGCGTTTCAAGTCCTTGATCATTTCCTCTGCATTGGGACTCACTCCCACCCTTAGACAGCTTATCATATTGTCAGACCTTATGTGGGGGACTCTGCCTCCCTGTGAGGCCTCACCTTGAAAGTTCGTGCAGTAAGTTTAATCCCACTTCCACGCCCTCCCTCCTCCAGCACCCCTGTTTTCAGTGCTCTTGAGCCAAGTGCTCCAGGAAGATTGTGGCTGGCTCAGAAGAGAGGGATGAGGAGCTCACCCCAGTCCCTGGATAGTCTGGAGATAATAGCCGTCGCTGCCTGACTGCCCACTGGCACCTTAGAGTGTCGCTAACCCTCCCGGCAGCCCTAGGAGACAGGGCTTCCTGTCACCCCATCTTACAGAGGAGGGAACTGAGACTCAGGTTAAGTCACTTGTCCTGGACCGTCCATCTGCTAAGTGATAAAGCCAGGGTTCAAGTCCAGGGTACCTTTTGTCTCCGAAGCCCATGCTCTTGCAAGAGCAGATTAGTACAGTACGCTTCAGGCTTTTCCTTGCGAGTCCACCGCCTCTGTGTTCCTCTGCCTCTCTCGACATTTACATTCTCTAGCTATTTTCATCCCCCAGTCATGCCTCCCACAGAGGCAATTATTGGCAGTCAACAAATTGGCCCAAATTCTAGAATCGCCCGCACCCTGTGGGGGAGCTAATTTAGCCTGCTTCACTGCTCACCACCAGGACAGTCGAGAATAAGTCAGGTACAAGCGCATTCCTGTCCCCCATAATGGACTGCATTAACTCGAATGGCTATGAAATCCGATGTGGCAAAGCAAATGCTGTCCCCTGGAAAGAAAGGTCTGGCAGCTAAAAGGCTGCTCTCCCTGCTCCTTAGCTTGTAGATAAATCTGTGAGCATGATACAGGACGGTCCCCGAGGGCCTTTCTCTCCTGGCAGGTTCCGTACTGGGGAGATTTCACGTATCTCCCGAGTGCAGACCTGGAGCGATAAAGCCTTCCCACTTTAACAGCCCAGAGCCCCCTCGCCCTTGGTATCCCCAAAGGTTGCAACTCTAGCTTCCTCTTGCTCAGGTGGGGCAGCCTCTGTTACACGTTGCTACTGGTCCCCACCCTGGTCCTCGTTGGCCCCAGGGGCTATTCCATGTGGTCAGACAAAGCCTGACTCACCCTGCCACTTATGTACTGGGTGACCGTGGGCAAGTCACTGAACCTCTCTAAGATGCGGCGCCTTGCCCTTTAGCTGAGATGGTACCACCGTGGAGGCCATTCTGACGGTGGGAGATGGTGCATGTGAGTGTAACAGACCAGGCCCAAAGGGACGAGGTGTGCTAACAGCTGCTGTTAACACCTCGAAGTGCTTCTGAGGGCCCAGGGCTGTCGAGGGGCCTGGGCCTCTCCTCTGGGATGGTCCTACTGTGTCAGAAAAAGTAACGTATTACCAGGTTGAACCGTATGAAATTGCCCATATTTGACCATTCCTGACCTATTAAAAAGGCAGTTTTACCTTGCACTTACAAAACAGCTCCTATCCTTATACAAATCCCCCTTCCTAAAAAGACCCTCCCACCAAAAAGCAGCACACAGTGAGGAAGGAGTGCGGTGAGAGTGGGGGTGGGGCCTGGCAGACCCCAGGCCCTGCGGTCAGTGCAGAGATTGCAGGTCAGGCCCTGCTGTGGGCCTGTCCTGTGGCACCCATACACAGCCACAGGGTCAAGGCCATCCCAGCTGCTCCAGGTTGGACGCTGGGAGCCCTCCCTGCCTCGCGGAATGGTTTCCTCTGGATCCGAACCAGCTGCCTCGGTCCTCAGTGGGCTGGGAGTAGGCTGGCTTCTTCGGAAAAATGAAGGTACACCTGTGTCCATCTCTCGGCAGGTCAGGCACATCCGGAAGGTCCTCAGGAAGATTGATAAGCCATTCGGCCTCTACCCCAACTTCATCAGTCCAGTGAGTGGGAACTGGATGCAGCGTGAGTACAGAAACGCCGCTGTCCCTCCTTCAGCTGGTTCCCGCCCAGCTTCCCCATGCAGGCCCATGCTGGGCACATGCCAGTGTGTCCCTCTCTGGATCCCCCGCCCTGCTGGGGAGGTTGGGGAGTTCTCACTATGGCAGTCATTGCCATGGTGACATATGTGATGGTCTAGGAAGACCCTGCCCTATACACCCCCCTCATGATAACCGTCTCCAGCCTCCATCAGGGCTACAACTTTCTATCTCTGCAGGGCCCACCGAAGCCCCCTTCATCATGCCCCGCCCCCAGGAGTGTCCCAGGTACAACTGTGTACTCCAGAAATGACTCCAAGAGAGGCCATGCATCCTCTCCTCGCCACTTTGATCTGGTTCCCCGCCTCCAACTTTAGATTTAAAAAAGATTAAGCAGAACCTATATAATACAGCAACATAAAAACTGTGAATTCCCTGCTGTATCTTATACCTGCAAGAATCAGTCCCGGGATTTCCTGCCGTTCTCTGTTCAGAGGCTTGTTTCTCACCCAGACGGTTGTTGGTCACTGGTCACCTGTGGAGCCTCATTCACAGCCCCCACCTTCACCCACTGAAACAGAATGGGGAGTGGGGGATGCTCAGGTGGGAGAGTGTTGGGAAGTCCTGCTCCACCTTGCCCTCCTGACCAAGGCCCTGGTCATGTGGTCATAGCACAAACTGATGGCAGCAAGTTCCATGGGTCCTGCTCTAGGGGCACCCAGGGCCCCTGCATCAGTGCCTCTGCCCACACAAGGACCCCTCTCCCTGCCCCACCCCTCTCTAGCCCCAGCTGTTATGGCATCAGCAAGGGCTCAGGGGCAAAGTAGACATGGGTCTAATTACTCATGGCTGGTCAGGGGGGTGTCATTTTATCCTTTTGAGCCTTGGTTTCCTCTCCTGCAAAGGGGAGAACTCAAGATGTGTTCTTTGTGTACCGTGGATGGTGTGGAGTAACCACCAAAAGTTGCAGGAGGCAGTTCATCTGGCAGAGATGGGCTAGCCCAAAAGGAGAGGGCGCCCATCAGTAACAGTGAGCCGGCAGGGCCTGGCAGGGATGCGGTGGAGACAGCAGAGGCCTTGCCCTTCCAGGCCGAGCCTCCATGGCCTGCAGGTCCAGGGGGACCAGAAAATGTGACCCAGGACTTTTCCCTGGCGATGACCTCACTCCCAAGGGGCCTCCTGCAAAAACCGCTTATAGAAATGCTAAGCATTTTTAACCAAACGTGCTGCCAAATCCAAAAGCGCAGGGAGAAAATGAAGGTTTGAATTACAGATTATGGCCACAGGAAGAGACAGTTCGATAACTGTTACCGCTTTTAATTGCAAGGCCTGACTGGGCAGAGAGATAAACCGCCCTGCTGCTGGCCTCAGCCGCTTCAGGACAATGCAGTAAAACCTGTGAGAAGGAGAGGGGTGTGGCTTCCCAGCCCGAACAGCTACCTTGGCAAATTACAGGGGAGACCCACTGAGAAACATAATTTTCTTTTCAGTCTGCACCAGGGGTCACAGGGCTGGGCAAAGTCAGTCACATGTGAAGTCTTGTTTCATATTAATAAAATATGAATCCGCAGCCTGCTAAAGAGCAGAGGAGGGTTATGAAGCCTTGCTCCTCTGGGCATCCGCTGTCCTTCCCTAGCTTTGGCGCCTGGGGGTATCTCAGGTTTACTGTGGTTTTCACTGGGCTTTTTATGTGTGTGCGATTGTGTATTTTTCCAGAAGACAACATTCCCCACTTGCATAAGCTAAGTGTATTCACGTTCTTTCCTTGAATCCTCTGTTTAGCCCATTTGCAACCATAGAAATCGCAGCTTAGAGAGGCAAAGGAGGAAGTGGGGCTGCTCTTGTCTGCTGCCCACTCCTGTTTGAAGCTGAGCTTCAGGGCAGCAGCGGAGACCAAGGCCTCCTGCCGCTAGGACTTCACAGCCAGGGGAAGGTCACCAGGCTCCTGCTGGCACCAAGCATGCATGAGAGCTCAGAGGGCTGCCCGCCCTTCGGCTTGGCCCCTGGAGTGACGTGTCCTCCTTGTCCGCTGCCTGAGTCCCACTCTTTCCCCAGGAGGAAGGAAGTGGCAGGTCTAGGTTCTTCCAAAAGGGAATGCGAGCTGCCCATCTGCCTCAGCCTGGCCGCCTCCCCCAGTGCCTGCTACTTTCCTGCCGGCCAATTCCCGGCTTGTAGGGTGGCTGGCCGCCTCCTGCTGCCAGGGGTGGTGAGAGTGGCCAGGAGTCAGCAGAATCATCTCTGCTCTAAGGCCCATGGACAGCAACTCGGGCTCCCCCTGCAAAAGCTTTTTACATCAGAAGACGGAGGGCCCACAGGGGAAATGCTTGCCTGAGTGGCGGCAGGTCCGTCCTCTGATTCCCGCTCCTGTACCATTCCCAGTGAATCACGCCATGCTGGGGTCGATGCCACAGACAGACGGTAGCTAGGAAGCAGTGGGATCTCCAAATGAGAATTGTCCACTCAGTCAAGGTCCCCTGAGAGACTATACACACCCCCCAAGAGGGTGTCATGTCTCAGTGACCTGTGCAACCCCTGGTGACCTGGCTCCCCTGTCCTGCACATGCCCGCCAGGTGAAACCCTCGGCCACGTCACATACACTCTCTAAAATCATAGGATGACGTCCAGCTGTTTGGCTTGGCATTCGAGGCCCTTTCCAGCATGGTTCAAGCCTCCCTTCCCCTCACTTGTCCAAGTGTCTGCTGTGTGCCGTAAAGGTGCTGGACATAAAATGTGAGTCCTACACTTCCTCTGTCCACTAAGAGCCTACAGCTGAGTAGGGGAGGCGGACCCACAAACAGATTGGTACGCAGCGTCAGTGTGTGTGCCCAGTGGTGGGAGGGTGGCCACCATTGAGCCCTTCCTCCGTGAAGCACACGGTCAGGTGTGGCCTGCGCTTTACCTCACTCAATCCTCGTGGTCCCCCTGGGGGAGGGACTGTGAGCAGGTCTCATGGAGTGCTGGGGAAAGCCTTGCAGAGGAGAGGAAGCCTGAGCTGTGAGTAGCAGGGAGGAAGCGTTAGTCATGCACGGTGGGCAAGGTCGTTCCGGTGGAGGGGAGGGCGGAGGGTTAGTCACAGGTGAGAAACAACGTGGGAAGGGTGGGAAGGCGGGAGGCTAGGAGTGTGTGGAGTGGCGGAGGAAACAGTGAGGGGAGGCAGGGCCAGGAGATGAGTGTGGAGATGACCGTGCTCCTCACTGTGTACCTGGGAGCCAGGGCCCGCTTCGGGCTGAGCTGTCGGGGGCTCTAGGCAGAGGCTGACTCAGTCAGACTGGCACACTCCCCCCACGCCTGCTCTGCAGGGGCCCCTGCTGCAGCAGAGAGATGCCATCAACATGCTGGGCCCCACACACCCCCGCCCCCCGTTTGCTCAAGCTATGCCCTCCGCCTAGGGATAGGGGCCGCTGAGGGATGAGCTGTGCTGGTTCTCTCTTCCCCCTTCCCTGGCCAAGTCCACCCACACTGACCTCCTCCCACTCCTCCCCCAGGCTCAGGCTTTATCTGGCCTGCTCCAGTTTTTGCAAGTGCGTGTTCCTTTCCTGAATCCTTGATGGCCAGAAGGGCTGGTTTACTGTGGAGGCCTCCTCTCAGCCCCCTTTCCCGGTCCCCATCTGTCTTTACCCTCGACTTTGGTCCTTCCCCCTTCGCACTTGTCCTTTCTCTGCGCATCTTCAGTTTCACTCTCTGGCAGACTGTGTAAAGCTGCAGACGGCGAGAGCTCTGCCCGAGAGGTGGCCCTGTACGAGCGAGCTATTTAGGCTCGCTCTCGTTTTTCCCACCTGGGAAACGGGGTGACGTGCCCACCTTGCAAGGTCTTTGGGAAGACTGTTATAGATCATACAGCGAAGCTCCCAGCCAGCGGTGGACCCGGGAGATGGTAGCTGTTGGTGTATTCTCTATTTCTTTCCTCTCCCCCTCCCATTTTCCCTCTCTTTCTACCCTCCTTTTGCAAAGGAGCTGAAAATATTCTTCCCACTCCTCCCACTCTACCTTAAACCCCTTCCCTGTTCCCCTTCCTCCGTCTCTCTGCTTAAGTGAATCATAACAGGGAACTGACGTTTGCTCTTTGTTATATCATTAAATGCCTTTATGTTTCCCTGCTCTTAATTTTCAAAGCACGTGTTTTCCGTGTCTTGCCTCTGTGGTTAAGTGCTCCCTGGCCAGCCCACCTTTCTCCTGGGACAGCCCTGGGTAGGGATGCGTCCTCAGCCCACCACAGCCTGTGGGGACCCCGGGCAGATGCCACCAGGCAGAGAGGGGTCCTCAAGCCCAAACCCGGTCTGTCCTCACCCTGCTCCCCTGAACTCCCTGTATCCCGATTTGCTAAATTTAAACTCAGTTTTCCCAGAATGGCTCAGCACTCTGACCAACTAAATCAAGACTCTCCTTCCTTTTCATAGCCTTCTGTGACCCTGCCCAGCATTAATTACCATGTTTGTCACCAGGCAATAAAAGTCTCTGAACTCCCTGCCAGCAGGTTATCTTTAAAGAAATGCATCTCATTTACAGTTAATAACTAGAGGCCCTGCATCCTCAGCCTGCTAAAGTGACATGATTTATAGCACGTGGGTGCGTGGGCCACCGCACTGAAGGCGGCCCTGGCTCCACCGAGTCACAGGCCGGCCTTTCTCTCAGCCTCTGTTCCAGGCCTGGCGGCTGCTGATGAAGTACACACACCGCGCTCACACACGCATGGGCCACCGAGGCCACGTGGGCAAGAGGTGTGCTCCGTCCGTCCTGCCAGCCGCCTCGGCAGACGGAGATAACGTTCGGTTCTCTTTCCCCTCACAGACCACGTCTCAGTTGGAGGACTCGGGGACAGTTTTTATGAATATTTGATCAAATCCTGGTTGATGTCAGCCAAGACAGATACGGAGGCCAAAGATATGTACTACGAAGCCTTGAAGGTAAGCCAGGCCTGCTTCTTCACGGACGGCGGTCGGTCACTTGCCCCCTGTGCTCACGCGGGCCCCTGAGTGCCACAGCCTTGTCTGCCCCTCCCGCACAGGGAGTGGGCCAGAAGAATGGCAAGACAGCTCCCTCCTCAGTCACCCCGCACACCCTCTCATAACTCTTCTCGAACACGTTAAAATTAGGGCCATGTTAGTCTTTGTTTCACAGGTATAAAACCCAGGCATAAAGAGGTGAAGTCATTTGCCTGAGGTCTCACAGGAAGCGGCAGGCAGGCAGTTCGATTCAGAAGCCATGGTATCTATACTTCAATTGATGTGTCAGAGCCCAGAATGCAGCCAGGTAGTGGGCGGGCAGCCCCCACGGGAAGCTGCCAAAGCCAGACCCTCAGCCGTCTCTCAGACGAGCCAGAGTTGACCATTAGCACACCCAAGCTGGGAGGGCCTTTGCCAGGGAGCACCCAGCTCTGTTCCTTCTCTTTATGTGGATGAGAACCAAGGCCCAGAGAGGGGGAAACACTTGCTCAAAGCCACACGGCACGGAACTGACCGCTGAAGCGGGAGCAAGATCTCCAGGCTCTGGGTAGATGAACAGAAGGCTGAATGGCTGGATGGCTAGCCGGGCAGGCGGATGAGGGTGGGTGGACAGTGTGGGCAGTTGGTTGGGTGGGTGAATGGTTTCTCACTACCCTCTGATCACATGAACCCAGCCCGCAATGGTAGTGCTTACAGGAAACTCATCGAAACAGGACTCCAGGGCGGTGGACTATTTAAACTACGCACTCAGTAATGAGTTTTTCCTGCCCAGCTCGCTGGCACCAAGATCTCAGTCATGAAGCAGCTCCTGGGACTCCAGGCAGCTCAATGTGGCTCAGCCTGTCCACTCCAAGCTTCTACCGCCGAGCTTAGCCAGCAGCCGGGGTCCCCTGTCGGATTAGCGTCAGCTGGTGGCCAGGTGCGCTGCCTGGAGAGGCCCTTGCCCTTTCTGACTGGAGGCCCTTGCAAAATAAACATCAAGTTAATGAGCAGCCTAGTTCCCTGCCCCTGAGGGCACACTGTAGCTGAGGCTTCAAGGGAAGAAATGACTATGAATTATTTAAGCAAACTGGGAGCTTCATGGAAACACTTGATTGAACAGGAGACAACTGGCCTTGCTCCTGTTTGATCTCCCCAGTGAAGGGCTGCAGTGTCTCTGACCCTGTGTAAGGGCTGAGCCTGTGGCAAGTTTGGGGCTTTGAAGAATGTTCTGGCAGTTCTCAACCTTGTTGGCATGTTAAAAATCACATGTTCAAAATCCCGATGACCAGCCTGCACCCCAACAAGGTTACCTCAGAACCCCTGTGGTGGGGCCCAAGCAACAGCCCGGAAAGCTCCAGTTGCAGGTTAGACCAATGTCCACGGGTGGGCATGGGGCTTCAGGCAGGCCAACTGGGCAACCCCTGGGGGTCCTGGGAGAAGGGGCAAGAAGAACAGGAAGCTTCTGTCCCGCTGGCCTCCTCCAGGCAGGTGTTCTTATGCCTTGTCTTATTTAGCCCCATCTTACAGATGATGAAACTGAGGCCCAGAAAGGCCCAAGATCACACACAGTGTCAGAGCCAGGGCGCAAGCACGGTTGACTGCTCCTGCCTGTCCTTATCAGCTGCCAGGCCACAGAGGGCTTGGCTTGCCCCGAGTCCCTCTCGGGAGGGTGCGGATGGGATAGGACCCCGTCCAGGAGGCAAAGGAAGCCAGAGTCTCTGAACAGCCTCACCACCAGCCTGGAAGTTAGTCTCATTTTACAGATGAAGAAAGAGAGTCTTCAGAACAATGAAATCAGTTGCCCAAAGTCACCTAACTCTCAAATTGCAGAGCTGGGGTTCAAACGTGGGCCTCTGCCTCTCAGCTCTTCGCTGTCTCTTGCCGTGTTTAAGCCTTTTTACCAGTCCATGGCCAGCCTTTGCTGTCTTGTGTTTTGCTCAGTTTTAGAAGCCTTGGATTTTAGGGTTTGGTTTTGTTTTTTTATCTTTACATCTGCTATCTCAGTTGTCTCTTCAAAGAGAGACTGTCTCATCATTTCCTCTTTACCAAAATTATTTAGCTTGAAGTTAACCCCAAGCATAATAGAAATAACCTATGGGAGAGTCTCGAAGGTGGAGATTTTCAGCTACAGTGGGAGGCTTCCGGGGATTCCCCCACACACACCCATGTCTATGTTCTCTCCCAAGTGTTGACAACGGGTAATTGCACCCAGTTTCTGCACCCTGGACCGGGCCTGCACCTGCATGCGCAGTGATTCTGAGCAGCCACCCGGACCCAGCCCAGCCGCAGTTGGCTCCACGCCTCTCCCTGCTCGAATAGACGCCCTGGCAGGGCATCAGCAGCACTTCCCCCTCTGCTGCTCAGTGAGGGCTCTGCAGCCAGCCTGCCAGCCCAGGCCTCACAGAAGGAAAAGGAGAAAATACTCAAGGAGCACGTTTTGTTTACACACCTTCCGTGGGCAGGGCCCTGGCTGGAGATTCCTGGTGGAAGCTTCTGCCGTACCAGCACGCAGAGTGCTGGGAGAGAGCCATGTTCCACAGAAACATACACAAATGCGCACGCCCGGCGTGGGAAGAGCACCACGTAGGAAGATCACAGGGGAGTAGAGCCACAGGGCAGCAGTGGTGTAGGTCAGGCTGTCCTCTCCAAGGCAGCATCCTGGAGGCAGCTGGAGACCCAGCAGGAGTTAGCAGAGCGGGGTGGAGCACGGGCAAAGCCCTGAGGCAGGCACCCTCATGAGCTTATGAACGTCACTGTGGCAGAGACCTTCTCTGACCTGACTGCAAAGTAGGACCCCTCCCCAAGCTTTCCCCTGTCCCATCCCCTAGATTTGTTTTATTCAAAATACTGACCACAGTTGTAACAGTCGGGTGTATTTGATTTTGTCGGGAAGCCTCTGTGCTCGAGAAGACAGGGTCCAGGCCCACCTTCAGGGGCTGTATGCCCTGCCCCCAGCTCAGCGCCGGCTGGTGGAGGCGCTCACAGGAAGTTCAGTGCGGGGAGGGGTGCATGCATGCGGAGGCCAGTGTGGCTGGGATGGGGCAGAGGAGGGAGGTACAGAGGGCAAACTGGGGGGACTGGAATCACCATCATTTACTGAGAACTCTCTGTGCTGAGAAGCAGGCTGAGCTCTGCAGGCACATCTCAGTTCTCCTTCACGATGCTGTGAAGTGATTCGTGCTCTTACCCCCATTTTATACGCGAGGAAGTTGAGGCACAGAGAGCACATAGAACCTGCCCAAAGTCACACAGCTAGAAGCTGTGGAGACAGGGTTTGAGCCCAAGGAGTCTGTGCCTGAGAGCCATGTCCATGGCGTCGGGTTAAACCTCAGGCTCCAGACCGGGGGGATCCCGGAGGCCCTGCTGGACTTCCATCTGGAGGCACTTGGAAACCACAGAAGGATGTTAAGCAGGCACTTACAGTAACGAACAGAGCAGAGGCCCCGGGGAACAGAGTGGAAGGGCAAGAGTGCAGCAGAGGCCTGGGCCCACAGACCCTGCCCTGGACCCGGACCCATGGGGGTCCCATTGAGCCCCCTGCAGCTGTGTGGGCAGCTGCCACCAACACCTCCATTTCCAGGGCAACCGGGACGACCAGCAGGGAGTGGGAGGCATGATGGCTTGACACCTCTACCCCCAGCTCTCTGGCAGTCTTCACCAACAGCAACCCCTCCCCCGGGAGCTGGGGAGGGCTCTCAAAGCTCATTGCCACCGAAATGAGCAGCCGTCGGGTAGTGTAAGAAGTGGCACTTGGGTGTCTGGGGATCGTTGTCCGAATCCTAGTATGGCTGGGTGACCTGGGTCCAGCCACTCGACCTCTTGGTCTGTAGAAAGCACT
This sequence comes from Micronycteris hirsuta, assembly GCA_004026765.1. Lineage (NCBI taxonomy): Eukaryota > Metazoa > Chordata > Mammalia > Chiroptera > Phyllostomidae > Micronycteris > Micronycteris hirsuta. The sequence goes on from PVJI01000755.1 coordinate 135,210, forward strand.
GCAGCCCGTGCACCTGGCTCGCGGTGGGCGTTAATGAGAAGGCGTGCGCCAAGGGCCTGCAGACAGCAGCTCTTGATTTCCTAGGGGTCCTTTTAAGAATCTTGTCCCATGAAAATGCACATACACAAAAGTGGTGTGTACAATTTTAGGGGCATCCATGGGGCCAATGGGGCTTCAGGTTATGATTCCCTAACGAAGGATATAATGGAGGGTGAAGATCTTTAAAGAGTCTTTGAAATTTTTCGTATGTAGATTTAAAAGTGTGTAAGAGATCCACCCTGGGGAGCTCCCTTAAGCTCCCAGCAGGCACCAGGGCTCAGCTGGACGAGAGACAGAACCTCTCACGGGCCGTCAGGGCCGAGGTCAGTGGGCCTCCTTTGCCTGGGACGGAGAGCTCGGCAGAGCTGCATTTGCTGCTGTCTCCAAATTATTCATTTTCTGTCCTCCCCCCTCCCTCCTCGGTACCTCCCCCACCCCTCTCCCTGCCCAACTCCCACCCTGCTCCCAGGCAATAGAGACCCACCTGCTGAACGTGTCCCCTGGGGGGCTGACCTACTTTGCTGAGTGGCGTGGGGGGATTCTGGACCACAAGATGGGGCACCTGGCCTGCTTCTCCGGGGGCATGATCGCCCTCGGTGCTGAGGACGCCGAGGAGGAGAAGAGGGCGCACTACCGAGAGCTCGCAGCCCAGATCACTAAGACGTGCCACGAGTCCTATGACCGCTCAGGTAACCCTGCCGGGGATGGGGGGGGGGGGGCAGCGGGGAAGACTGAGGCCAGACACCAGGGGGAACTGGGAAGTCCAGTGGAGTGGCAGCGAGTAAAGGGAACGCCTGCTCTTAGGGAAGTCCCACCTTCTGCAGTCACGCAGAATCCGAACAAAGGCTGTGCTATTTGTGCGGTGAGATTGTGCCCTGAACTGAAGGGAAAATGGGGCTGGCATGCTGAGCCCTTTGTGTGGGCCGGGTGTCTGTCCAGCACTGGACACACATTGCCGCCGACCATCACCACCCAGGTGAGGAAGCTGAGTTTCTGAGGACGTGGCCCGGGCCCCATGTGTGGGGCATAGAGGAGAGGGTCCTCCAGCCCCTGCGGCAGAAACATTGGCTTCCTGAGCGTAGCAGATGTTTTCTCCCTGACCCCCCACCCCACATACCTCTGCTTTTCCTCCCTAGAACCCCTCCACTTTCCCTCTTTGATTCAGGACAACCGGGAAGCTCGAGAGCTTCTTGACCACCTGCTCAGCACTCATGGAGAATTATCAAATGTAAGAGTCGGAAGTCATGTTAGAGGACAGGAACCCACTCATTTATTGTACATGGGGAAACCGAGGCAGTCCAGAGCCATAGTCACAGTGCTCTGAGTGGCTAGGCTGGGGCCAGGGGCCAGGGCCCAGGTCTTCTGACGCTCAGCTCCCCCCGTGTGCTGCCTCTGAACAGCACCCTCAGAGCCCCCCCACCCCCCAGCCCCAGGAGGTGCCCACTGCTCTGGGTCACCCTGTCTTGGTTGGAGGAGAGGACCCAAAGTTTGCAGTAAAAATTCCTGGTTCGAGCACTGCTCTGCCGCTCCCCAGGGAGGCGGCCTCCGCCTTCCCGTCAGTCCAGCAGCAGCACAGGTCTCCAGGGGCAGGTCCCGGTCCCACAGAGCGCGCTGCCGGCGCCTTCAGCCAGCAGCACGGGGCGTTTGTCAGTGGTCCACCGAAATGACCGCTGTAGCTGAATCCCAATCCCCTGGAGCTGTTCAGAAAGCCAGCAATTCACAATGAGTCCCTCAAACTGGTCTACAATTCCCTTCAAAGGGCTCTCTCTGCTGGCACCATAAACAAATAGGAAATCTCAGGAATAATAAAAAGCTTGCTATTTGTCTGGAACAATCAGCCAGACCGTAAAAGACAGTCCGCTTAATAGAGCATATTGTTCCAGCCGGCTGCTCGGCCACGACGCTGCTGCACTCGCTCCTGCCCTCGCCCCATCAGCAGCTTGGCAAGACGGCTGTTTCTCTGACTGTTCTCTGCCGGAGGAGTGGCGGCCCCTCTGAGAGGCTGGGAGGGGCCCTGGTCTGGCTAATTCCTCTTCCAGGAAACCTTCCACAGAAGAGTAGGATGTCCTGCAAAGCCCACGTCTTGAGGAAAAGCAACCCAGGGCCTCTCAGGGCCTAAACCCTAATTGGAGGAGGAAGGGCTCACAGTAGGACCAGAACTGGGCCCTTGGTCCATCTGGACAGGACGTGCAGGCAGAGTCCTCAGAAGGGAAAGAGAGAGGGCGCCGCCTAGGGAAAGGGTAGCAGGCGGACTGCGGGTCCCACCCCAGCTCAGCCACGACTCCTGTGTGTTCCCAGGGGCAAATCACTTAGCCTCTCTGATCCGCAGTTTCCACACGCGTGGTAGAGGGATAATAACATCTCCCCTCCCAAAGAAAAACAAAAAAACCCACATTTCTTAAAGGATTGAAATCATGCACGTAAAGTCCCCGGTACAGCCTTTGAAATCATAAATGGTGGCTGCAGCGGTGGTCATATAATTGTGGTCATCCAAAAAACAGGAGTGGCAGTCAGTTGTCCAAAAACAAACAAAACAACGGCAGCAGCAAAACCCAGGCCTCACCAGCCTTCTCTACGAGCCAGCTCCTTCCGCCTGGTACGAGTTCTGGGCAGGTCTTCCCGCATCTCCAGTCCCCCGTCTCCCAAACTGGCAGCTCTGGAGGGCTGCTTCTGGGAGGAGCTAAAAGCCTTTCCTAAGGCCGGAGGAGAAGCCTCATTGCATAGCAGCATTTAAAGGGTCTGGTAAGTCCTACAGGAGTTCGCTTTGTTTGACCCACTGTGTTTAAACCCAAATGTGTTTAACCCTGGAGCCCTGTCTTGGCTGAGCTCCGGTTAACACCTTGCAGAGCTAATGTCTCAAAATACATAGTTAGGAAACACAGTTAGGGAAGTTCATTTGGATTCCCAGATTCTAAAACTGCAAAATTTTTGAGGCCTTAAGAGTCTTGCTTTGGCCAGCCTGGGCCAAGAGGGAAGCTGGATATCTGGCAGACTCAGCCCTGCCAGGCAATCCAGGCAGGGCCCAGCCCGTAGCAACGTCACCAGCCGTCGCCCCCAGATCTCTCCGGGGCAGCTGGACCCTGAACAGCAGGTGGGCGGTCTGACCCAGGCCCTGTGTTTGGTCATTCTACAGACACAAAACTGGGGCCCGAGGCCTTCTGGTTTAACTCCGGCAGAGAGGCGGTGGCCACGCAGCTGAGCGAGAGCTACTACATCCTGAGGCCCGAGGTGGTGGAGAGCTACATGTACTTATGGCGGCAGACCCATGACCCCATCTACAGGGAGTGGGGCTGGGAAGTGGTGATGGTGAGTGGCTGAGCTGGGGGAGGGGCCAGGCGGGGGGGAGGCTTGAACAGGTGGCAGGTGCCCCTGAGAAGTCACAGTCAAAGCTCGGGCACTGAGAGGAAGGTCAAGCCAGGTGGACATCTGGCTGAAGTTCAGAATGCAAAGGGTCAAGGGTGTGGTCGCAGAGCCAGAAGTCCCCACCTGGGCAGAATGGAGCCAGGAACTTGAGAAGAGGGTTCTCAGACGTGGAGTCTCGGGGGCCTGGCGCTGGTGCAGCAAACGTAGAGGGGCAAAGGCAGGGCAGCAGCCAAAGGGGGCCCGGAGCACGTGTGGTCACCACTTTCTGACCCTGAAGCCCGGGCCAAAGCTTCAGATCCCTCCTCTCAAACAGGAGCAGCTGCCAGGCCAGCAGCTCACCTCCCGCCTCCCCCTCGGAGCCAGCCCAGCCCCATGCAACGCCCACCCCTCCTGGGCTCTGCCCTGCCCACCCCTCACCTACCAGTCTCCCCTCTAGGAACCATCTTGTCCCCAACTACCTACTGGGAAATGTCATGCCCACTTTGGGGTAGGTGCCACAAGCAGGTGTGGGAACGCCAGAAAGTTCCTTGATGTATGCTGAGCCTCCCTGTCCCTCCCCCCACCTTCTCCAGCCCCCTACTCTCAGAGGCGTGTGCTGTCCCAGGCAGAGCCATGCCCAGAGCGGCAGGCTCCGGAGCAGCATGCTCTGGCGGGGCACAGGGCCCCACTCAGGTTCCTTGTACAGCTCGCTGGCCAGAGTCTCCTGCTTCCTGGAGCCTGGGTCTTGGCCACTGAAGGCCAAGTGTTTTGCACTCCTGGGCTGCCTCTGCAAACCCTCAGTGGGTTAGAAAAATGCATTTCTGTACAAAGGCAGACAGCCCGTGGCTCGCCTCACTCTGACCCAGGGACCACGTCTCACCGGGAGTCCTGGGGCACCACAGTCCCATCCCAGTCCACGAACATCACCAGTGCCTTCCTCTGTCCCCGCTGTGGGCAAGTCTGTCATCAGTGTATTCCCTGGGAGGCAAAGAGAAGACTCTTCTAAGCTCACACCAGGTGGAGAGCTCGGGCACAGCCCGTTGGGACTAGGCTCTCGGCAGCAGGCCCGTCCAGCCTGGCGCCGAACCTTGAGAGGACTTGGGCCTTCTGCTTCCACAGATGCCCAGGGTCCCCAGTTGAGGGGTCAGGGGCCTGCCTGTTGGTGAGCTCCGGCCTGCAGCACAGGCAGAGTCTTGGGGGGGGCCCGCCTCTCCCCATGCCAAGGCCGCCTTCCTTTTGTTCAGGCCTTGGAGAAACACTGTCGGACAGAAGCCGGTTTCTCGGGGATCCAGGACGTGTACAGCGGCGTCCCCAGCCACGACAACAAGCAGCAGACCTTCTTTCTAGCAGAGACCCTGAAGTGAGTTGGGGCGTGGGCAGCGCGGCTTTTCCTGGGGAGGGGGAAGGGCTCAGCAGTTTGTCCCTTCACCAGAGTCAGGGTCTGCTGTCACAGGAAGGGGCCCAAGGTGGTGGGGTGCTTTGGATCCAGAGTGTGACGCCCCCAGGGGTGAGCCTCGGGCCAGGCTGGTTTCTCACCTCGGGGAGTGAGATTGGGGTGGACTCCACCCACCAAAGTGTCAGCTGTGTGGTCAGTTCTGTAGCCTGTCTCCTCAGGTTGCTTCAGTTCTGTGAAACTGTGCAGTCTTACGTAAAATAAGTGTAACAATGATGGTGTCCATACCGACCTTCCCTCGCTTCCTCCCTGTTCCCCAGAGCAATCCCCTTTAGGATGAACTGGAATGGTCCATCCCCTCTAATAAAAGCCCACAGGGCTTGGGAAACTGAGGTCCTGGAGTCACCACTTCCTGTTCGTTGTAGTGCCCCAGCGTCTACTTTATAGTGTCCCGGTGGCACGCAAGGTTGCAGCCCAGGAGTGTGGATGGCGCAGGGCTCAGGCCGCCCTGCAGAGAAAGCAGAGTCTGGGCCGTGAGGTGCCCCGGCGGGACTCGCACACAGGGCCCGGTGGGGACCGTGCCTGCGCGAGGCCGTGGGGGGGAGCGGGGCAGAGCCGGGAGTAGGCCAGGCCTGTCTGCCCCGAAGCTCGGTGCTCTTCTCGGCGTCCACCGCGTCTTCCCTGGGCCCGGCCTTCCGAGGAGGTTTGAGGGCTCGGACTACCCTGCACTCACGTCCACAGGCCTGTCACTGAGGCCCCTGAGATTCCTTCCCCGGGGTCCCTTGTCCCACAGAGCACTGACAGGCTGTGCCTTGCTTCCCCCTGCCTGCGGGCACAGGTATCTCTACCTTCTGTTCTCTGAAGATGACACGCTCTCCCTGGAAGACTGGGTGTTCAACACGGAGGCCCACCCGCTCCCCGTGAACCACTCCGACCACGCCGGCAGGGTCGGGGACCCACTCTGACCCCGTCTGCCTGCTGCCCCTGAGGCCGCCGCAGGGACACCTTGCCTTTTCAGGTTTGGGGACTGTTCTCAAAAGGACCGGGAACACAGGCCCCATTCCAGGCAGCTGTGCTGGACAAGCAGCTTCCTTTCCTCTGTGAGGAGACAGGGCTAGGGCGCAGTGACGTCACACCAGGCCCAGACATTCCGTTCTGCGGAGAATTTCTGTGAAACCCGCTCGGCTGCCGTTCCAGGGCCAAAGGACTAGAGGTTTGCACATCGGCCCCATGTATTTGGTTCACTTAATTTTGTTTCGGGGGTATGTTTGTTTTGCTTGATTTTGCCTTTTCTCTACAGTCGTGTTGTATCACAAATTATAAATGGTTTTGAAAATCATGCTTTTAAAAACAATCACCCTGAAAACTAAACCTTAAAGTGTTTGTACACATACAAAAGCCTTGACCTTATTTTCTATATTTTAACTGCCTCTTGCCCAACATTCAGTGTATGTTCAACTACGTGTCACTTACCTTATAATTTGAGGGGGGTCCCCTTTGATTTGGGCCTAGGCGTTACGAATCACTAGTGCTATTTTCATTATTGTAATGGGAAAATCTGTAAACCCACAATAAAAGAATCTATTGAATAAGAAATATGATTGGGCTTATTGCACATCAGTGACTACTGGGAAAATCATTGTGATGCTTTCATCATAATAATCAACCAGCAGTTGATTTCAGGCACAATTTAGTAAATGACTCCGGCTTCTTTTACGTTCCCTTGAGCAGTGCCCAATATACTCAGGAGGGTGAGGCCAGTCCTTTGAAAAGAGTCGGGTATTTATACTTAGGCCAAGGCCTGGAAGAGGCCCAGAGGGAGGCAGCAACTGACGTGGGGTCACGCAGCCAGTAAAGGCAGAGGTGAGCCCAGGCCCAGTGATTTGGTGACCGCCCCGGTTCTGTGTCCATCTGTCCCGTCACTCAGCAGACGTCCGGTGCGTGCCCACAGGGGGTCAGACACTGGGTGGATGCCCGAGACACTGAGAGTGACACAGTCATCGCTCTCAGGGAGCGGACAAGTCAGGAGGGAGAAACAGACAGTAAAGTAAACCAACAGGTAAGAAGCATGACTGCGAGTTACACGAGATGCTACAAAGAAGACCAAGGGGCGGACGTGCTGATGGCCAGGACCTAGCCTAGGGGTCAAGAGCCTCTCCAACCAGATAACCCTTGAGCTGAGACCTGGAAGATAAGAGGGAGGAGTGGGACAAGCACCCCACAAATCCACTCTCCCCTGTGTCCACCCCCTGCTTCCCTCCGAGGCCACCTGTGAGGCCACCAGCCTGCCCACAGGAACCCAGGTCCCAAGGGCGAGGTGAGGTGACTGCTTTTCCTCCCCTCACCCCTCCCCGCTCTGCAGCTGATCCACGCGGCATCACGGGATAGTTGGGAGCCCTCCTGCACTCTGAGCCACTTTGTTTTGGCTGTTATAAACTTGAGTAGCCCCTGGGGTGCTGGGGCCCTAGGCCAGGTGACCCCCGCCCCCGGCCATCTTTCCCACGAGGCTCCTGTCGGGGTAAGTGGGATAGCGCTGGTGCCCGGGGGTGTGGGAGGTGCCTCTTCCACGCCGGGGGGGAATGAGGACTCAGATGTTTCCAGCGTGCTTCCTAAGCAGCAGTCAGGGCTGTCCGGGAGCTGCCCCGCCACAGGGGCCCCGCATTTGGTGAATAAGTCGCTGTCTAAGGCCAGCACTTCACTTTACTCCGGCAAGTCCGGCTCTGCGACCCACCCATGCCTGTTAGAAAAGGAAGAAAAACCGAAAAACTCATTACACAGACATTGCAGAAAGGTTAGGAAATAAAGATAAACCTGAAGAAAATCAGCCACTGTCTAGCCCTCCAGGATGAATACTGCAATATTTCCTTCCAAATCTTTTCCTGTGAAAACAAAGAATGTACTTTTTGCAAATACGGTATCAAACTGTGCATCCCATTTTACTATCACCTGCTTCTGCACTAACCTCTGTGTTACGAACATCTTCGTGTGTCAAATACGCGACGTTTATCTCATTGCTGCTCCTGGTGCGTAGTCCTCCGTCCTGCGCTGTGTCATGCTTTGTGGGGCTAAGCCCCGGCTGCTGGGCATTTGGGTTTCTCTCAGTTTGGGTTCTTAGCTACAAATAGAAACCAGTTCTTCCTGATTGAAGCAAAAGTAATCGTAATAAGTTATTGAAATGCCTTGGGATGGCTCAAGAAATCTCAAGAGAGCGAACAGCCAGAAGGACTGGGAAGCAAGAGGATTTGGCCCGGGGTCCAGGCTGCAAGTGCCAGGGGCAGCCTCCCCGGGCCCCACCACCAGCACGGGTGCGTCCACAGGTTTCCAGATCCTACGGTTTTGCTTCAAGGACGTGAGCTTCCAGGTGGCCTGGCTGACGTCATGAGCCCCCCGGCCAAGGGAGGGCGGGGCATCTGGACTGGAGGGAAAAATGGGGTTTGCTGCCAAAACAACAGACCTGCCTGCTGGCTGGGACCGTCCACAGGTTTGCTCCGACTTTTTCAGCGTTGCAAAGGGAGTTAGGAGAGCACACCCACCGCCCCTCTCTCTCTCTTCTCCAACTCCGTAGGGTCCACTCCTGGAGGGTCCCAGTGCTGCAAAGTCACTTCGAAGTTCCCTGAAGCCCCAGGCTCTCCCTGCTGGACCCATGTCACCGTCCTCCTGTCCTCCCCAGCATCTTGTCTTCTGCTTGTTATCGCTGGGAGCAAGTCGGAAAAATGAGGATTTTAAAATTCATCCTCCAGGAGGGCCCTTGCCGATGAAGAAATATCATCCTTTAGGCAACTTAACTCCATCCCAGGGATAAGAATAAGTAAGACCCAAGGCAAGCTGAGAGGAGAGAGGAATTTAAGGATGAGTCATCCTCAGTGAAGCAGAACCCAAGGCCTGGAAGCAGGTCCTGAGCGGACCCCTCCTTCCCAGCTGGGGTCGGCGTGCTGCTGGGCTCCTTAAAGCCTCATCTTTGTCCTCACTGTGAACAGAACCGCCTTTTGCACCTGTTTTCTTCATAGGACAGCTTAATGCTGGTTCCTTCCCAGGAAGCTTTGCTAGCACCCAGCTCCGGGCACCGAGGCCTGCAGAGCATCCACCCCTGGAAAGCGGGGACACAGTCCTTTTCCAGATGCCTCCCTTCATGTGACTGTGTGTTTGTTCAGACTGGCTTCATGCACAAAATTGTGTCTTTGGCAAGTTACAAAGTTCAAAAGCCAAATGCAGTGGAAAGAAAAGCAAAAGTAGAAAATCTGATTTAAAGGCAGCATCCCCGAGGTCCGAAACGTGATTCTTGGTTCTGTTGCCTTTGCTTTGGGGAGGTGACCCTTTGTAGTCTGAGGAGGTGCTGGAGATGAGATGTGCCCTCCCCTCCCCTCCCCAGCTCACCTCCAGGGGTCTGGCCTTGAAGATACATTCATTGATCATGTGACATGAGATGCTCAGCCCTCAATGACTAACGCTTAATCACACACAGCACTCAGGGAGAGCGGTGCTGATGCTGCTTTTTTTTTTTTGTATCTAAAAGTATTTGTTTGTCTTCCTGTATTTGGACAATATTTTGATCCCATGCAGCCTGTCTCTTAAATCAGAGCTTCACAAACTTGTGTACCTGAACCACCTGGGGATCTTGTTAAAATGCAGGTTCACATTCAGGGATCTCATGTGAAGCCTGTGATTCTGCATTTCTAACAGCCCCCAGGAGATGCTGATGCTACAGGTCCTAGTTTTTTTTTAAGATTTTATTTATTCATTTCTAGGGAGAGGGGGAGTGAGGGAGAGGTTGCCTCTTGCATGCCTTCATCCTGGGACCTGGCCCACAACCCAGGCATGTGCCGTGACTGGGAATCGAACCGGTGACCTTGGTTCGCAAGCTGATGCGCAACCTACTGAGCCACACCAGCCAGGGCGATCTGTGCTTTCCAATAGTGTAGCTACATATGGATGTTGAGCACTTAAAATGTGGCAAGTGTAACTGAGGAAGAAAATATTTGATTTTGTTTCATTTTAATTAAATATAAATGGCCATGTGTGGTTCCTGGTGGCTGTGTTGGACAGCGCAGTCTTAGAGTTTAGGAAGCCAGTCCGCTGACTCCCTGACTCTCCACCGACTGACCGCATCATCACAAAAGTAATCTTAACACAACACATATTGTCTGGGGACTCAAGGATTCCCTTGAACATACCTGGTTACTTTTACATTCATCCCAGCCTCTGACTGTATGCTGCAAACACCTCTGACTTGATTTTCTTTTGTTTTTTCTCATTTTATTTGCAGATCACTGTTCATTAGGTCAGGTTGGAAATGAGAAAGGCAGAGTGACAGGACAGAAGAGGACAAGTGGACCTGGGTTCAGGCCTACCCTGCCCTTTCCATGGGCTGTGTGACCTTGGGCAAGGCCCTTACCCTCTCTGAGCCTCTGCGTCAACAGCTGTGGAAAGGGAGGGCGATTTCGAGGGCTCACTGAGCTCCCCAGTGTAGGAACTCGATACACATGGTGATGGTTGTTATGATGTGAATGTTCTTTGTAAACTATAAAGCCTTGTGTAAGTGCTAGGCAAAACACTGCTGTCAAATCTTCTTTTTTTTTAACGAAATTGCTCCAAAACTCGAAGGAAACTGTGTCAACCAGGCCCAGGAGACAGGCCAACTCTCAAAGCAAAACATCTGAATACGTTATGCCTTTCGCATTGAACAAGCATCTTGCCATTAGCCCTGAATCTGCAAATCTGGGAAATTAGGCTTCCAGGGGCCAGCCTGGCCCTGGGGGATGCTCAGGCAGCGGGGGAGGATCGAAGGAAGATGCTGAGAGCTTGCCCAGGAGTCTGGCAGAGAGGGATCTCTGCTTTGAGATGTTTGAGATTCAATTCTTATTTTATCTTCAAGGAGTCCACAGTCCAGAGAATCCTGCAGGCAAAGATTCACAGAGGAGGAAACCAAGGCCCAGACAGGCCTGCTCAGGTCTAGCAGCTGTTCTTGGCCTCTGGGCAGCTCTGTGGAAGCCCGGAGCTGAGCTCTCCCCAGAGCTGAGTCCCTGACCCGAGTCACCTTGTGAACCTGCCCCTCCCCCACAGCCTGCTGAGCGCTGAGGGCCTCGCCCTTCCCTCTCCCAGCAGCCCCTCCCTCCAGCCCTGGGCCCAGAGACCTGGGGGGTGTCTTTGTCTTTAACAAAAAGCAAGCGTAACAAATCAAAGAAATTTGGTGAAGAAAACTTCTCTCATTTATTTTCCAGGGGCCTTGGCTCATCAATCTTCCCCTGCTAACCTGCTTTGTGCTCTGTTGGCTTTGCTTCCTTCCTGATAGAATAGAATTAGCTTTTCTAACGGCATCTGCCGTATGCTGGGTGTCCCCAAACATTAATGGTAATGAGCTGGAAGTGGCACAGTTGGACGCCTTCGAAGACAACACCAGATGTCAGGCCCTCTGGGGGTGCCCCTGAGGGTGTTGGGCCAGGGCACCAGGCAAGGGCTGGGCTGGACCCTCAACTTCTGGTCCTCAGGAGTCACTCATCCAAACGGCACTGAGTGCCCACCATGGCCCCAGGTCCTGTGTGGGAGCTGGGAAGACGGGGACCCCTGCACGGGGCTGTGATGGCTGGTCGCCCATGAAGGACACAAGTGGTGCCAGGGACAAGCCCCTGCCCCCATGCAGCCAGCTGGCTCATCCCCTGGAAGGCGCGCCTAGCAAGAGATTTGGATTCAGATCATCCTAGGTGCCAGAACTCAGGCTCCTTAATTTTAAAACGAGGCAAATGGTCCTTAGGTCACTGGGTGGCCAGAGAACAAAATGAAATCACATCAAGCACCCAACACCAAGTCCAGTGCACAGTGGGTGCTCAGGGCCTGTGAAATCCCTCTGCCGCCCCAAACCTGACCGGAGCACAAGCTCTGGGGGCGGCAGTGACATCCGAGGACGGCACTGCTGCTTCCCAGGGTTCAGGGTTCTTGTCCAGAGGCTTCAGTACTTGCTGTGCTCTCTTGGGGAGGTGCAGGCAGAGCACCCCCCACCCCGGTTCCTGGGGACCTTGCTGGAACAACGGAAGACAGCTCCAGTGGAATCCAGGGTCCTGGGGACTTGACACACAGAAAAACGTTACCTCCATCCCCAAGGCCCCTCTCCAAGCAAGCCAAACGCTGTCCTCCCGAAAAACCACACCTGTGGCGATGCCAGGCCCAGCAGAGCAGAGGGCACCCGGCGACTCTCAGCCCAGCCCCACCAGGTAAGGTTTTCTCCACTCAGCACAACCCACAGAAGGGCTTCTTCACTCCTCCTTGCAGGTGAGGGTTTCAAGCCTGCACCACCTGCCTGTGCATGCCTTGAACAGCGTTCTCCATCCCCGATAAACCTGCGGAGGTGGCCTTCCAGGTGGACCACGAAGGGAATAAACGTTAAACTTCGCAATTCTTTTTCTAGCTGGCTGAAGACATTTTAGAAGCAAGTGGGATGCGGGTGGAGAGGGGAGCCCATCTTCTGCAGTTGGACCTGCAGTGCCAGCAGAGGTGGACACGAGGCCTGATGGCCCATGACCCCACTCCCCAGGAAGCCCGGGATGTGCATATCCTCCCCACCCTCTGCCCCAGTCCTTGCCTCCTCGGGGTCCTCAGCCCGGAATTGCTCCCTGCCTCCGCCAGCAAGCTGGGACGCGAGGCCTGACTTCAGTTTGGGAAACTGCAGTGCAGGAAGGAGGCACCGGGATGGCAGGAAGGACGGGCCTGAGGGTGGCAGGGAGGCCTGGCGTCTCTTCACTGGCCGGCTCAGCACCTACCGACGCCACAGTGTGTCCGGACACTGTGCCAGGCGGTGGAGGAGGCCGCCCCGCCCCGCCGCCCGGGCGCCCCGCCCCGCCCCTCCGCCCGCCAGGCCGCTACTCAGCCGCCGGGAGCCGCAGCCGAGCGGCAGCCATGGGCCGGGCCCGGCCGGGCGAGCGCGGGCTCCCCAACCCCGGCCCCGCAGCGCCGCCCGTGCCGCCCGCGCCCTCGCCGCGCTGCGCTCGCGCCGTGGCGCTGCTCGGAGCCCTGCTCGCCGCCGCCGCTGCGGCCGCCGCCGCCCGGGCCTATGGCCGCTACACTGAGGCCCAGGCGGCCACACGGCAGGTCCGGCCGGCGGGCGGTGGGCGCGGGGAGCGGAGACTCGGGGAGCGGGGTGCGCAGAGTGTCTGGGCGCCGAGGAGGGGAGGCGGCGGGGCGGGGTGGGGCAGGCCCCGCTCGGAGGGTACGGTGAGGGGAATGGGGAGGGGTGAGGTGGGGTAGGGGCGGGGAAGGAGGGGCGGCCCGGAGGGGGATGGACCCGATGGGACCAGTGGGCTGGGTAGGACTGCATGGAAGCGACGGGAAAAGAGGGTACCAGGGTCGGGCGGGCTTGGAAGGACTGGTGGGGCAAGTGGGGCAGGGGCTGAGACAAACTGCAGGGGGACAGTCCACGGGCCGGGGGACCGCAGACAAGGCACAGAGTGAAGCTGGGCCCAGAGAGTCTGGGAGGGGCCTGGGGAGCGTTGAGACAGCAGGAAGGGGAGGCGAGAGAGGACAGCGGGTTTGTGGATGGGGTGAAATGGGGTGAAATGGGGATGGGCCAGACAGAAGGGACCGGGAAAGTGGGACAGACAGTGGGAGAAGCCCAGAGTAAAGCAAGGACCAGGGGAGGGGCCTGGGGCAGTGACAGTCGGACAGAGGGGCCAGGAGGTGTTTGGAGAACTCCGGAGGATGGTGTCCAACTGGTGTTCAGCCAGCCCCTTCCCCCTGAGCAGGAGTCAGCGCTGAAAGCCTTGGGGACAGAAGGCCTCTTTCTCTTCTCCTCACTGGACACTGACCACGACATGCACATCAGCCCCGAGGAGTTCAGGCCCATCGTGGAGAAGCTGACAGGTACCAGGAGAAGCTGGGGAGGGAGCCCAGGCACTTCCCTCTGCCTCTGGGCTTGGGTGTCTGCTCTGCACAGGAGCGCCGCCTGGAGAAGGGGAAGGTTGTGGGTCCAGGCAGACTGGCTCGGGTACTTCCCAGCTGCTGGTCTGGGCAGGCGGCTTCAGCACATGCACTCGGTCTGTGCTCCATGTGTATGGACAGTGCCAGGTAGCATTCCCTGACCGCGTCCTCAGGGCCGACATCACTATAGGCACTTCACATGAGTTGTCTCTTTAATCTTTGCAATGCCCCAGGAGACTGGCTGTGTCCTGATCCCTAGGCTTACAGTGTGAGAAGCTGAGGCACAGGGAGGCTCGCTGACCTGCCCCGCTAGAAGGTGCAGAGCCAGGACCATCGGGCCCTGGGTTCTGCCCCAGCCCGCAGGTTTCAGGATCAGAGAAGGTAACTGCAAAGTGGCTGATAAGCAGTAGACACTCAGCAGGAGCTACTGCAGTGATTTCTGTAAACATTGGACTCTGAGGGGCTGTCAGGCCCCTGTCCCTCCCAGGCCCGCTGTCCATTTTTGCCTAGCCGTCATCAGGGTTTGGTTCTGTTGTTATTGTCACTGCATGAAGATGGAGGCCTGAAACATCTAGTGAGTTATAAAATGCTCCTCTCAGTCCCCACCATTTGCCCCAACCTCTGTGTCCATTGTTCTGGTGACATTTCTTGAACTTACGACCTTGGCCCCTACTTGTTACTTGAGTCACGCAGTGTAAGTAGGTCAGCCGATGGGAAAGGCGGGAAGAGACACCAGCTGCTCTCCAGTGAGTCAGCACCAAAGCCCCGCGATGTGCTTTCTGGGTCTCGGGATGGGCCAGGTAGGTCCGTCACTTGCCGACCTGGTGACCTGTGGTCACTGCCAGAGGAGGAGAGTCAGAGGAAAAGTGCCAACTTGCCGGAGCAGACGTGTGTCCGTGTCTTGGAGGCGGTCAGGTCTGTGGGGAAAGCAGACGGGGAGGTCAGCCCCAGCGGATTGGCTCCGACCTCTGACTTCGAACACCTTTCCCGATCTTCCACCCAGCTGCCTCCTCATCCTCTTCTACGGCCAGTGAGCAGGAGCCCCCTCACAAGGACGTGCTGGCTTGGGGGCCTTTTTATCTTTTTTTACACAAATCTTTTCTCCGTTGGGAAAGTAACCCCGCCCTTCCTTACCTCTGAGGCCACTGTGAGTGCAAACTGGACCAAGTTTCGGGAAAACAAAACCAAAACACCCGATCTAAGCAGCAAAAAGAGGCAAACAGTCTCTCTAGTTGGTACCATCCTGAGTATTTAATTTTCTGCTTTATATCTTAAAAGTTTTACAAATTTTCTATACTGAGCAAATGTTAGTTATAAGTCAGGAAATAAAACTTTTTTATTAAAAAACCAAAGGGCTATAAAACGCTGGGCATTATGAATAACCACCCGGAAGAACAGTAAAGTAATTAAGCAAGCAGGCTGATACCCCCGTAGGTCCCTGCTGCTCCCTTCCGCTGCGGTTCCCAGGTGGCTGGTTTGGGGAAGATCTGTGGGGCTGAGTTACAAATGAAGACCTAACAGTGGCTCCCTAGGACGGGGATTTGCCTCAGGAGCCCTGGGGAGTGCTAAGTAAAAGGGCAGTCGGGTGATTCTAGCCGCTTAAGCTTCTGACTCAGTGGGTCTGAGTTGGGTCCTTGGCGCCTGTGGTCTAAAAAGGGTGATTCTGGTGACCCTGGTTAGGAACTGCTTCGAATGCACCCGTGCAGCCTGTCAGCGGTGGCCAAGCTCCATCTCCGTCTCCGTCCCCCGAACCTGCCCTGGGAGAGCAGATGTGACAGGGCCCCCCCGCCATGGCTGCTTCACTCCGGTGTCCGTGCTGTGGGGCCCCGCCCTTCTATTTGTCACCCCTCGGAAATAGACTTGGGACACCTGGACCTGCCTCATACCGCCACATTAGAGAGATTGCGGGCTTGGCTCATCTCTGAGCAGGAAGAGATCTGAGAAGTCGCGGTCAGCCACCGCCGGTCCAGCCCTCCTCAGACTGATGGGGAAACGATGCCCCCCTGAAAATCGGGGAGAAGCGAGTCTCCTCACTCCCACCCCAGTGGCACCAAAGACGCCCCGTTCTGTCTCTTACGTCATTCATTGCTCCGGCCCGGCCATCGGGCGTCCCTCTGAGCAGCATTTGCGTCTTCGTGCGACCTCATGACGGCGGCGTGTTCTCCGTGTCTCACGCGGGAAAGCGAAAGAGGCTGAGAGATGTGCCCCAAACGGTCCAGGAAATGAAGCCAACCCCAGCCTGGAGCTGGGCTGTGTTCTCCTCTCCCAGTGCCGGCAAATAGCTCCTCTCTTTGGGGCTGGGGATCCCAGCTGCTGGGAGAGGCCGCCGCCTGCCCACTGGCTGCCTTTAGGGGGCCCAGGCCTGGAGAGCACGGGGAGGGCGACAGTGAGAATGGCCTTTCGGCAGCCAGCCTGGCCTGCTGCAAGGAGCACAGGTTGGCGTCAACTAGGTCTGAGCCTCAGCTCCCCTGCCCCCTGACTCTGAAATCTCTGGTAATAGGAACGCAGTTAAGGTTTAGTATGGGCTTGCGCTCTCCCAGGTCCTCTGCTAACACCACGTGGATCTTCTCGTTTAATCCTTGTAACAAGCCCCTGGCTGACTGGCACACAGCTGGTGAGGGGCAGGGCTGGGATTTGAACCTAGGTCACCTGGTTCCTGAGCCTGTGAAGAAACTGAGACGCTGAGATCTTAACTCCCCTGGAAGAGGGTCGTGGTTAATGGGTTTGGAGTAAAACAGGCCTGGGTTTGAATCGTGACTCCCCCGCTCCCTAGCTGTGTGGCCTTGGGGAAGTGACATCACCTCTCTGAGCCTCCAATTTCTCATTCATAAAACGGGAGTCGGTAGTAATGTTATCGGCCTCACAGGGCAACTCTGAAACCAAAATGCCATACGTATCGGTTGTTACTCGGGCAATTGGTAACTGTTACTCCTCAGCGCCGGGCTGGCGCCCTTAGCCACTGGCCAGAGTGGAAGCCTCAGGGCGGGCCCCTCCCCCGTGATCTGTGTCTCCTAGGGTCAACTCCCACAGCCAGCTACGAGGAGGAGGAGCTGCCGCCTGACCCCAGCGAGGAGACGCTCACCATAGAAGCCCGATTCCAGCCTCTGCTCCCAGAGTCCATGACCAAGAGCAAAGACGGATTCCTAGGGGTGAGTCTGGGTGGGGAAGAGGGGGCCCAGGTGGGACCACAGATGGAGGGCCACTTGTGCGCACCCGCCACCCGAGAACAAACTGTGTTCATCTCCTCTTTCCTTATTCCCCTACCAGCTGCCCTCTGCGTGCCCAGTGTGCCAGGCCCTGCTGTCCAGGAGCACAGGCTGGTGGGGGCGGCAGGAGGGATAAGCATGAGCCTCTCCCCCCATGGAGGAGTGGGATGGCTTCCTGGAGGAGTGGCCTCTGCCTGAGATTGCAGAAGGAGGAGAAGGAGGGCTTAGCCAGAGGAGGCAGGATGGAGACTGTATTGGTGCAGCTGCCTCACTTAGAACCATTACTTTCTGCAAGTCGGCCTTTCCCCCCACAGGCTGTGAGTTTGCTGAGGGTCAGTCCTGTGTCCCCACATCTGTGCACCCCAGACCCCTAGCAGGGGGCTGTGAGGTGGGGAGGGCACCTGACCAGTGCTTTGCTAACCAGCCCCGCCCCGGAGGCCCTGTGGGTGAGGTGTCAGGCCCGTCACCAGACCTGAGCATCCGCACGCCCTGCCTGCCTCTCCCGCTCTCTCCCTCCGCTCTCTCTGTTCCAGCTGCTCCGCACGTCTGGGCTTTCTTCCAGCTGCGAGCCTCCTCTGTGCTGTTTCCTCAGCCAGGAACAACTTTTCCCCACACCCAGCCCACACCTCCTCAGCCTTTCTGTCTGGGCTGAAGTGTCACTTTGGCATGAACAAAAGCCCGAAGGCAGAAAATGCTGGCCGGTCACCCGAGGGCAGGGAGCAGGGGCCTGGACACAGGGCACGGGGACACGTGCACAGGCCTCCTGGCCAGTGGGGATGGACGAGAGGTTGCCACACTGAGAAGGGCCTGAGTTGCCTGGCTGTGGCCTTCATTCCGCAGCAGCACAAAGCGCAGCAGATTTTTAAATAGGACAGTTCCCTGATCAGATCCGTGCTTCCCAGGATAGCAGCTGGAGCGGCGGGGATGGGAGGCCAGAAGATGAGCTCCAGGGAGGGGGCAGGCAGGCAGGGGAGGCCATGCCAATGGAGGACAGACAGCCTAGCAGACGGGCTGGGAGGAGACAGGGCGTGGCTGCTAATGGGAAGTGACTGGGAGGAGTCGGGCTTCCGGCTGGTGACCAGGAGGCTGGTGGCCATTTGCCCCATGGGGACTGAAGGAAGGAAGCAGGTCTGGTAGAGTCAGATTCAGAGCAGTTTGGGCAGGTTGAAGGGGGCGTCATGGGGAAAGGCCCATAAGTGGTCTGAAACGCAGGTTTGACCTTCCACGGAAAGTTCTGGGTGGAGATGGGTTTGGTGGCCGTGAGCCTGGAGTTGGGGCTGAGACTGTCTGAGCGAATGAGTGCCCGCAGGGCAGCGAGAACCTGTGCTTGCGGGGAGATGGGTCGGAGCCGCACCCCGGGCCCGCCTGCTTCCCTTGCAGAGCCCAGCTCCAGGGGCAGGCAGCTTCCCCGCTCGGCAGCCGGTGAGCAGGACCCGGTGCAGCAGACAGGCAGGCTCCGCCTGGCCCTGCACAACCAGCGCCGCTGGGAGGACCCGCCTGTTCAGCCCCCTCAGTGGGAACTCCCTGCTCCTCTCCCTTCCCACCTCCACTTCCCACTGAGCCTCTGAGGTGGGGAAGGGACAGGGGACCTGCTGCCGTCAAAGGCAGGGCAGCTCCCTGGTAGCTCAGCGCCCCTGAGGGTGCCAGGCACTGGCAGTCATGGGGCTGATGCCTCAGTGGGAAGGGACCCCCTCTGTAGCCCAGAAGGACAGGGAGGAGCTACTGAAGATGGTACCTGCGTGTTCCCGGGTCCCATCTGCGCACCGGGCAGGTGTGCCCACAGGCCTGCACGGTCCCTGACCCTCACTCTCTCCTGCCCATCAGCGCATCAGGTAGAAGTGAGGCGGGCACCCATCCAGTGGGGCCCAGGCACTGCCTGGGGGGCGGCCTTTCTTCCCCATCTCCACAGTCTCATCCTGCTCTTGACCTTGGAGATTTCACCCAAAGGGTGGTGACTGCCTCTGTCCTCAGACTCAGCTCCAACCCCAAACGCTGACCTGGTCTGTGGGACAGTCGCCTCCTCAGGGATCAGATGTGGAGGGGGGATCAGGGAGTGGAAAGCAGGGTGGGTGGCAAGGGGGAGGAAGGCTCCCCACCTTCCTGTTCTGGTCCTGGGTGGCCCTCTGGCCCCCTCAGCTCCCCGCACTCCGGTGAGCTGCTTTGGCCTGGACTAGGCCTGGGTGGGCCCCAGGGCGCTGCTTCTCGGGCGGAGGACCCGGGAGGGCTGGGTGCACATGGGTCTCAGCTGTGGCAGGAGGGCAGAGCCTCCCCAGGTCTCTCTGCACCCTTGGCTCGTGGGCTAAAAAAAGACCTGCACCCACGCGTGGGCCGGGGACCCCAAAGTCGTGTTCTCAGTGCCCCAGAGCTTTGGCTTTCTCTGCCCCAGGTCTCCCGCATGGCCCTGTCTGGCCTCCGCAACTGGACAACCGCCGCCTCGCCAAGTGCCGTGTTTGCCGCCCGCCACTTCCGGCCCTTCCTTCCCCCTCCAGGCCAGGTGGAGCTGGGTGAGCCCTGGTGGATCATCCCCAGTGAGCTGAGTGTCTTCACCGGCTATTTGTCCAACAACCGCTTCTACCCACCACCGCCCAAGGGCAAGGAGGTGAGGGCAGCCCGTGGTGAGCCCCAGGCCCTGCACCCCAGCCCCTGTCCCATCACTGCCCCTCCTCATCTGCCCCTGGACCCCTGTGCCAGCCCTGCCCCACCTGCTGTCCACCTCCCTCTGGACCCACCTCCACCCTGAACCCTAGGCCTGCGGGGCCCAGCAGCCAGCCCGGGTCCCACCGCCCTCCCCCAGGTCATCATCCACCGGCTCCTCAGTATGTTCCACCCGCGGCCCTTCGTGAGGACCCGCTTTGCCCCTCAGGGGGCAGTGGCCTGCCTGACCGCCATCAGTGACTACTACTACACCGTGGTGTTCCGGTGAGCGGTCCTCACAGCCCCACCCTCGCCCCCCACCCGGGCCGGGGACTGCAGGGCAGCACGGGGGGACTCAGTGAGGGGAGGGCAGGCCCGGCTCAAAGCTGCACTTACACCCTGTGTTCCTGGGCGCTCTGTGCCTCAGTTTCCTCATGTGAGGACCGGGGTACTGGTGACTTCTTCCTGGGAGGAAGAGAAAAGGTGCGGAGCGTGCTTAGCACGGGCTGGTGGCTATGATTGTCACCCACACAGAAGAGGGGTACAGAGAGCTGTGACGCCGGGTCACACACCCCTCGGGAGGCTGCGAGAGCTCAGGGAGGATCTGATGAGGCTTCCGAAGGCAGCCTGTGAACTAGGCCTGAGCACGGGCACCACCCGCAGGCCTCATGCCTTCTCCCTGCTGCACACCCTCACGCCCCCTGCCCAGCCCTGTCCCCCACAGACTGGCCAAGGGTTCCCAGGCTTTGGAGCAGATGTGGGAGGGTGGGCTCTGGCTCAGCAGGGCCTGCTCCCAGCCGGGCCCCTTCCCCACCAGGATCCACGCCGAGTTCCAGCTCAGCGAGCCACCCGATTTCCCCTTCTGGTTCTCACCCGGCCAGTTCACCGGCCACATCATCCTCTCCAAAGATGCCACCCACGTCCGTGACTTCCGGCTCTTCGTACCCAACCACAGGTGGGAGCTTTGGCCCAAGCCCCCGGCTCCAGGGTCAGAAGCAGGTGCGCTGAGGCCCCCTCAGTCTCTGGCCCTTTTGTGCTCCCCAGAACCACGCCTCCTGGGAGGGGCCTGGAGCTGACCCAGGAGGGGGCAGCCCGAGGCAGGCTGAGGGGCCTTTCATCCTCCAACAGCATGTCCCAGGTGCTGCATGGGCCTGGCCCACCAGCTCTGACCCAGTACAGGAGTAGCAGACCCTCCTTGAAGCTGAGCCTCCCCACCCTCACAGTGCTGACCCCTAACCCCAGCCTGCTCGGGCCACCCTAGGCGCAGGCCAGCAGGCGGGCAGGGTCCTGGCCGGTTGGGCCTAGAAAGGCCTCTCAGAGGAAGGGACATCCAAGCAGAGACCTAGCGGGTGCGGAGGGTTTGGCAGGCCGAGGGAGCGAGGGAACAGCACAAGCACTCCACCGCCTGCAGTTGCTACCACCGGCCTCGGCCTCGGGGCGGGGGCCGGGGAGGGAGGCGTTTCAAGTCTTTCCTGATTCCTAAGTGGCTGCTTAGTGACTCAATAACAGGGACAAGACCTGGGCTGGGAGCAGGGAGGCCCAGAGTTAAGTCACTCAGCCGTGACACCAGCAGGCTGGGTGTCTGTGGTTAAGGCTTTGGCCCTTTCTGGGCCTCAGTTTCTCATTTTCTAGATAGGAGGCTGGCAGGAGTGAGGGGATGGTTGGAATAACCTGGGAGAGAAAGCTGCTCCCAGGAACGGAGTGGCTTCCTCCCACTCCTTTTATTCCTCCTCCTTCCGCTCAGCAGGCGGCTGGCTCAGCCCAGGTTTCATCTACCCCTGCCCCAGGGATGAAGGTAGGGGGTCCTGAACTGGAGGAAACTGAATGAGAGGGGCAAATGCCGAGCCCCAGGACCAGGCCACAGGGACTGCTGACCCCCACTGGGGCTTACACTCACGTGGCCCATAGTGGTTGGTTGTTAGTCCTAGGGCGCCCTCATGTGGCGGATCTGCAGATGGCGTCTGGTCGGGTCAGACTTCTGCTGGAGGACAGTGTCAGGGTTTCAGGCCTGCTCGGCTGTGCCCTTGGGGGATGGATGCACTGATGACCTCTGCCTGGAAGGGTTAAGGGCAATCCAGGAGTCGTGGATATGGAAGCCTTTTGTGAATTGCGAAGGCTGGGCTGGTGGAAGGTGATGCGGTTGCAATGCCTTAGAAAGAGCAGCCCTGAGACCTTGGGTTCAACCTGCCAATACTCAGTGTTCTCATCTGTAAAATGGAGACAGCTGTGCACTTGCAACAGGATAATGTCTGACATCAGCCTCGCTTACGGTGTTCTGCCCTGGCCACCCTCTCCCCTGCCCCCAGGTCTCTGAATGTGGACATGGAGTGGCTGTATGGGGCCAGTGAGAACAGCAATATGGAGGTGGACATCGGTTACATACCCCAGGTGAGCGCACGGAAGATCCCCACCCGGCTGGGAAGGCGGGGTCCCAGCTGCAGGTCTCGGTCACAGGACCCAGAGCCTGGCTACAGGGAGGGCCCAGGTGTCCAGGAACTCCAGGCCTGTCCAGGGTGAAGGACACAGCTCCCAGCAGGCTGAGGCCAACTGTACCCAGAGCAGGATTCTGGGAAACCACCTGTTTCTGCACACGGAACCCAGCATCTGCCACGGTCCTCAGACAGCTTCGCGCAGTGGAAGGAGCCCTGGCTGGACACTGGCTCTGTCCCAGGCTCACTGCACAGCTTTGACCGGGCCCTGCCCTTCCCTGGACCTCTGTTTCCCCACCTCTGCAATGAGTGGGGCGTCTTTGAGGGTCTCACCAGGCCCCTTGAGGATTCTTGCCCATCTCTGAGACATCCCTCACTGATGTCATGCCTCACTGGCCTCCGGCCTAGATGGAGCTGGAGGCCACGGGCCCGTCAATACCCTCTGTGATCCTGGACAAGGATGGCAACATGATCGACAGCCGCCTGCCCTCGGGGGAGCCCCTCCAGTTTGTGTTTGAGGAGATCAAGTGGCAGCAGGAGCTGAGCTGGGAGGAGGCCGCCCGGCGCCTGGAGGTGGCTATGTACCCCTTCAAGAAGGTGAGGCCGGGCAAGGGTGAGGGCGGGGTCAGGATTCATGGGGCTGGGGCTGCAGCATTGGGAGCAGTAGGAGGGCCCAGGGCACTGGGCTCCGTGCAGAGCTTGCTCCTGAGGCTGTCGCCTTGCAGGGCCCAGCAGTGCCAGGGGGGCCTCCCTTTGCCACTCAGAACTTGGGGAGGCATCCCGCATCCCAGCAACACCCCTTCAGAGACATGCACACCTGCACACTTTACACACTCAGCCCCTGAATGGGACCCTGGCTGCACACGGTAGCTTCTCTCTGTGTCGGCTTGGCTCCAGGTCACCTACCTGCCATTCACCGAGGCCTTCGACCAAGCCAAGGCCAAGAACAAGCTTGTGCACTCGATCCTGTTGTGGGGGGCCCTGGATGACCAGTCCTGCTGAGGTGAGGGAGACCAGGCCAGTCCCAGGGGAGATGGCGGGGAGCGGGTTGGAATGTCACACCTTGTGGGGTACAGGAGGCTCTAAGACCAGTGGCCTCCCCTGTTGGAGCGTGGGGGACTCACAGGGCAGGGGATCAGGGAGAGGGCTCGGGGGCTCTGTGCTGAGCTCAGAGGAAGCTGCTGGATGCAGCAGAAAGAGCCCAGCTCAGCCATTTTCACCTTAGAAACCATAGCCAAGTGATTCCCCTCCCTGAGCCTCAGTTCTGTCAATAGTAGAGGAGGGGAACACGCTCACCTCCCAGAGTTGTAGGAAATGGATGTATGAGTGCCTGTGCTCTGTAAAAGGTGGCACACAGGTGAGAAAAACCGAGGTAGTACCAGAGGTGGGGCGTGCATTCACATCGTCAGAAATTCACTGAAGACCTGCTGGTGCAAAATTCTTTGGGCATCAGACAGACAGTGGGTACCAGGATGAGTAGGACAGTGAGCCTGTCCCCGTCCGATCAGTCAGCTAGCATCCCGGGCCCCCTGTGCCACACCACAGGCCGGGCACTGGGAGTCTTGCAGCAAGGAAGTCAGAAGCGGCCCTTGTCCTTGGGGAGCGCAGTGTGGTGCAGAAGGCAGGCGTCGGACGAATAAGTGCAAGCATTGTGAGTGCTTGGTCCAGTGCAAGGCCCAGAGTGGCATGAGGGTGTGTAACTGGGGGTGTCAGGACAGGCTTCTTAGAGAAAGTGACACTTAAGTTGAGACTCTGAAGGATGAGCAGGAGCTTACCGAGTGACAGGGGAGAGCATTTTAGAGGAAGAGCCGGCTGGGCCCTGGGACGGAGCTTCATGGACGCGAGGCTACAAGGCCCAGGATGCCGGCGCGTGACAGCTGCCACTGACGCGGTGCCTGCAGACTCCGAGTCTGCATTCCACCGGCGCACCACCCGCTCTGTTGCCCGTGAGGGTTGCTGCTGGTTGAAGCCCGGGGAGACACTCGGGGTGCCTCACACTTCTGACCACATGTCTCGCCTGAATAGGTTCAGGGCGGACTCTCCGGGAGACGGTCCTGGAAAGTTCGCCCATTCTTGCCCTCCTCAACGAGAGCTTCATTAGCACCTGGTCCCTGGTGAAGGAGCTGGAGGACCTGCAGGTGAGTGGAGGGTGGGTGGGAACAGCCCCTTGGGAGCCCCGAGCACAGTGCCAGGGGCCAAGGCATCAGGAGTGTGCCCGACTGTCCCCATAGAATGACCGGGAGAACCCATCCCACAAGGAGCTGGCCGACCTGCACCTGGAGAAGTACAGCTTCCCGGTGGAGATGATGATATGTCTGCCCAATGGCACTGTGGTAGGTCACCCCCTCCACCTCCCCCCTGCCTGGGGCCAGCCACACGCACAGACTCACAGACCTCGTCAGGCCTCAGGTCTGGCCCCACCACTGCCTGGCTGTCTCAGCCGGGCTGAGCCTCAGTGATCACTTCTATAAAATAGGGATCTCGATTCCCAGTCTGCCTGCCTCACGCAGGCATCCGGATGCTCCTTGGGGACGGGGACCTCAACAGCACTTTGGGGACCGGGAAGCAGTAGGCACGGTGTGGCAGCGGAGTGGAAAGGAGCATGGCCTGGAAGGGAAAGCTCACTTTGGACCACTGCGGTCAGCCCTGGGGTGGAAGGAGGGACAAGCCAGGCCTTGTGACAGGTAGAGAGGACCAGGGACCTTCCCCGCCCCCGCCGGGACCAGGCAAATGTCAAGGCGCTATGGCTCCCTAAGGGCCCCTCACAAGCACTCATGCGCGTCCTCCAGGCGGTTCTCAGCGGCTCTGGGAGCTAGCTGATCACAGACACCCGTTGTACAAACAAGGAAGCGGAGGCTCGAACGTCGCAGAAGTAGGAAGTGTAGCTGGCTTTGAAAGCAGGCCTGCCTGGCGTCTCCTGCTCTTCCTGACAGAAGGGGGTGTGGTGGTCAGCGGTCACTGGAGCAGAGGAGTCCGGGTGGGGACAGGGAAGGTGCAATAGAAGGCGTGTCTGTTCCTTCGCCCAGCGGATGAGGTGTGGAGCTCTGTGGTCAGAGGGCCCTGGGTGGGCAGAGGCAGGAGCAGGGAGCAGCCTGGGCCCGAGTCGGTCCTGCAAGGGTTCTGCCTGTCTGCCATCCACCTCGGGGAGGACAGTTGAGGCCTGAGAGTGGCCACTTCTCCCAAGAGAGGCGGAGCAGACAGAGCAGAGGGGCTCCGAGCCTGGGTGGCCCTCACGCCTCACCCCGTCCTTCTCCAAGGTCCACCACATCAACGCCAACTACTTCCTGGACATCACCTCCATGAAGCCCGAGGACGTTGAGAACAACGCCTTCAGCTTCTCGTCCACCTTTGAAGACCCGTCCACGGCCACCTACATGCAGTTCCTGAAGGAGGGCCTCCGGCGCGGCCTGCCCCTCCTCCAGCCCTAGGGCGGCGGCCCCACCTGGGCCTCGAGGAGCCGGGCTGAGGGGAGAGCTACCGAGAGAGGCCTCCGGCACCGACGGATAGGCCCCTCGGCCCCAGAGCCGTAGTGGTCCTCACACGTTTCAAATAATTCCCGCCCCACCCCCCAGGCTCCCTGTGAGGTCGGAGGTCAGCTAAGGGTGGCTGTCCTAGCTCTGCACCTGTCACGGGGGAGTTGACAAGGAGGAGCGTGGGCTGACTGGTGTGTGAACCTGGAGCTCCAGCTGCCACCATCAGCCGTTTACTACCCACCTGGCTCCAGAAGCTGCTTGAGACCCCCTGACACGGAGTCTGGGGTCATTTCACTAGAGGTCACCCTCTCGGGCACATCATCTATGCCCTTGTGGGGTGCGGAATAGGGAGAAGGGAGTGCTAGGAAAACAGGGCCACCCCTTTCTCCTACTTTCACCTCTCCCCAAAAGGAACATCAAGAAGGCCTGGCATTGGGGGGAGGGCGGCAGGGGCCAGAGAAGTGTCCTGTTTTTGTCTGGAGCCTTCCTCCTGGCCACAGTCCTATCTGCCCTCCTGTGCCTGGTGTCCCCGCAGGGTCAGTCTCAGCCGGAGACAGCCACCTGGAGGCCCTGGGCAGAACCCGCCCTTCTTCAGAAGGGGAAACCATTCAGTCCCCCAGAACTTGGCTCCCCAGACCAGTCTATCCGACCTGATGATAGGACCCCCCAAGCCATTTGGGGACTTGCCAGAGGCCAGCATCCGGAAAGGTTTGCTGTGAAGCAGGCTGCTGCCCTTAGCAGGGGTTACACTGGGGAGTCCCTGAGGCCCAGGCCCAAGGCACCCCCGAGCCCACCGCAGCGTGGGGTCACAGTAGGGCAGCTGGAGCCAGAGCCCTGCTACTGCCTCCTGCCCCGAGACCTCGGCTCCACAGAAGTGCAGCCCAGCCGAAGGGCAGAGCCGGCACCGTCCTGGCGGGCAGGGCAGCCCCGACCAGCCTGTCCACTGCTGGGTGGCCGCTGACCCTCCTCGGCCCCTCTTGGGGCCTCGGTTCATATCCCAAGCCACTGACCACGGCCAGTCTCTTTTTTATACATGCAGAGAAGCGTTTTTATGTGCCCTTTCTCACGGTTTGCAGGTATTTTTGATAGCCCCAGCACTAGGGAGAAGGAAGGGCCAAAGGCTCCCTCCGGCAGCTGCCCCATGATGGCTGGATCTGAAATCCTAGGTGGATCCGGTTTGATGTCTTCGCAGTTGCACCTGCGGGAAGAAATACGCCTCTCTTCCTTCTCTTCTGGTTTTTTTAAAAAAACAGTCCTCGGAGGGTCAGTGCATCCTTGCTCTCCGCTCAGGCCCACAAGGGCCCCTAGGGCTTTCCTTAAGGCCCTGGAGCCCAGCCTGCTCCCCGCCCCCACCCCACAGGGGTTCCCTCTGACACCTGGAGGAGGAAGGAAGGCAGACATTTCCTCAGACACATTCCCAGGCCTTCCGTCTGCTGAGCTCCCCTGCCCGCCATCAGCGTACCCACACTGAGCTTCCTCCAGCTGAGGCATTTTGTTAAGATTACATGTCTTTTCTCTTTTAATCCTCACAACAAGCCTGTGAGGCGGATATTATCTGTTCCCATTTTTCAGATGAAGAAACTGAGTCTCACCCTGGCTGGTGTGGCTCAGTGGATTGAACGTTGACCTGCAAACCAAAAGGTCTCCAGTTCAATTCCCAGTCAGGGCACATGCCAGTTGGGGGCGTGTGAGAGGCAACCACACATTGATATTTCTCTCCCTCTCTTTTCTTTCTCCCTTCCCCTCTCTAAATAAAATCTTTTTTTTTTTTTTTTTTTTTTTTTTTAAGAAAAGAAATTGAGGCTTGGGGAAATGCAGTGACTTGCCCAAGGTCACTTGTGGCAGAGTTGAGCTTCAGCCCGAGTCTTGACTGTGGGGCGTTTTGTGCTACATTGTACCCCTACCCCTCTCCCCTGCCTCTTTTCACTGAGGTGAAGAAGTCCTTTCAAGCAAAATATCTCTTTTCCCTCTGATCTCCAGACCAAAGGAGGCATGAGCCAGCAAGCGCAGCCGAGTTCCTTCTGTCCTGGGGGTGGCATGCGTCCCTGCCCTAAGCCTTTTGTTGGTGCTTCCGAGCATGGGCTGCCTGGACTTTCTGCGTCCTCATCAGAGGCCTCTGCCTGGCCTCCCTGTGCCTTGAAGCTCATGGTGGGGGCAGGCCCCCAGCTGCCCTCTTGTCACACCTCTGCCACCTCCCTCACCAGTCCCCAACATGTCCTGTAATAAAACTGGAGAGACGAGGGTGGTTTGAAGTGACTTTCCCTTGAGTGGGTTGTTCAGTTTCGTCCTTCTTGGTCTGACTCCTCTGTGGGATGGGCTTGCCAGATGGGCAAGGGAGTGTGGCTGGAATGCCTTTGGGGACTATCTCATCTGTCACCAGAAGACTTGAGTGACTTAAAATAATCTTGTGATGGACCTCATAGTGGAACTTGATTTATTTAGAGTCTGATGCTGTGTTGATAGAGTCGAACCCGTTGTCTCAGGAGCACAACTCAAGGCAGGCATTAGGTAATTTGCTTTTGAAGGAGTCCCCTTCAGGACAAACGTGGGAAGAGAGCGAAGCAGGAAGGAAAAACACTGAGCAGGGATAGAGTCAAAGCCTAGCCTTGGCCTTGACTCTAGAGAAAGGGCTCTGGAGCATAAAGCACACCACAGAGTTAAACCAACCTTTTGGAACCTGTATCAGTCCGCCATGGACTAGCGGGGTGGAGTAACTTCCCAGGTTGGGGCCTCCATTCTCCTTTCTGCAAGGGCAGTTTTCCAGAAAAGGGGGCAGCTGTGGGCCGCTGTGAGCAGCAGCCAACACAGCAGCTGGAGGATGGATTCACTGGCAGAGTAGAGGGGATCTGGGTGGGGCTCCAAGACAGCATCTACCAGTCCAGCAAAGATCTGCCAATGCCCAGGAAAGTGAAATCGATGATGAGCAACAGTTTGCCATCCTGGAAAAAGGGCTGGACGTGGAAGTCAACGTCCTTTGAAATACCTTGGGGCTCAGGGACCTCTAAGGTCTCCAGCCAAGACCAGCTACATAATTTGCAGGATCCAATGCAAAATGAAAATGCAGGACCCCTTGGGATTTGCAGGATTTTAGACCAAAGAACTGCAACCTGGGAGCCAGGCACAGCCACGTGCTGCGGTCAGAGGAGGGCACGTGATCCAGGCCTGGATGTCATGGACACCGGGACCGGAGGGTTTCAGCACAAACAGGGAGTGGGTGAGTGGCCTGGAAGGAATGCGGGAATGTGGGTGGTTCTCTTCCCCAATGCCTTTGGGATCTACCCTACCCATCTGATCAAGTCGCTGAAAATACTGTGTGTGTGTGTAACACGTAAAGGCTAAAATAGAAAGCTACAAAGCGCTGGACGGCAGGAGTCAGGAGAGAAGCCCATTTTTGCTGGAGAGAAGGCAGAGGATCTTGGCCGGTAAGAACTGTGAAGGGGACCAGGGCGATATGCAAGGCAAGCTCTGCGGCCTAAGGATCTGGAACGCCAGGGTTCTCTAGTTTGCAGTTGGGATGGGGACTGTAGACACCACACAATTTGGGGGGCCGAACAGAGACATAGATCCCGCACTGCACAGGTCGGATTGGGGCTAAAATCAGCAAAGAGGCAGAGACCAGAGGGGCACCTTCTCCGATCTCCGTCAATTTTTATCTAAGGCTCTAACGAGTGGGGGCCTGGTCTAGGACCGCAGCGTCCCTCGGGGTCTGCACGTGCGGCCGCCCACCGCCCCGCCCACTCGGAGGCAGAGCTCCCCCGCCTCGGCCCGCTCTCCGAGGGCGCGCAGCTCGGTGCGCAGCTGCAGAGGACTGCTTCCGGAGGCCGGCCGGCGGAAGTGAGGCCAGTGGAGGCTGGGCGGCCCGCTGTAGTAGGAGGGGCCGTGAGGTGAGCGAGTCCCGGAGCCGGAGTCTTAGGTGAGAGACGAGGGCCGAGTGCCGCTCGGGAGGAGGGGCGCGGTCTCGTACCAGGAGCTGTGCTGGGCCCGCGGCTCCTGTTCCCGCCATCGTCCGCCTCATTGGGCAAGGGGGGAAACTGAGTCCCCAAGGGGCAGTTGCCCACCCGAGTCACCCAGCTTCGATGGCCGAGCTACACCGTGGGCTTCTCATTTCGGTAGCGGTCCTCCGCGGGCCGCGCCGCCTCTGCCATCTCCTCGCTCCTTCTGGGGCCCGGCCGCGGGCCTGTGGGTCTAGGGACCGCCTGGCCGGCAGCGAGAACTTGGCCGACCTTGCCCCTGTCGGGTCAGGCTGTTGCGGGGGAGGGGAGGCGTGTCCCGGGCAAGGTCCCTGCACAGGCTCCCGGCGCAGCTCTCGGCTCAGCAGAGTTCCGCCGAGCGCGGCGGCCTCCGAAGGGACGCAGGAGCGATGAGACCGGGCCCTGCCCTGCCCGGCTCCCGCGGGAGACCGTGCGTGAACATGACAGCAGCCTCGAGAGGGGCTGTGGGAGCGCAGGGGTGGTAAGGACCAACCGGCGCTTGCACGGGCAAGGTTCTTCTAGGCAGGACTCCGTGTGAAGGTGGTGAGGGCTGAGTCGGTGCCCTCTGCTCTCCTTCATTCATTTTTTAATCGGACAAATGTTTACACGCTTACCGTGGGCCGGGCTGGCGCTGTGCTGTGCCCAGGGGAGTCCCTGCCCTTGGGACAAGTGGCATCTTACACCGTTAATTACGGAGGAAAGACAGGGTGCCGTGGCGTGAACAGTAAAGGACCTGACTCTCGGGGAACGGGAGGTGATGCTTCAGCTGGGCTCTGGAGAAGGATTAAGTGCGCTTTGGGAAAGGGGTGCGGGCGTTTTGAGTGTGGACGAGGCCTCAGAGGCGGTGTTGGGGGGCTGGAAGAAGGCGGGGCGGGGCCGAAGGGCATGCAGAAGGCAGGGTGTGTGGCTGTGAAGTGCAGGGCCGGGTTGCAGGCCTTGTGCGCTGTGCAGAGTTCGGTCTGCTGAGGTTGGGCCTGCTGGAGTCTGGACCTGTAGGGGTTTGAAACAAAGGAACGATATGACTAGCATTGTGTTCTAGAAAGATCCCTCTGGCTGTTGTGTGAGACTTGGGCTCTGAGTCTTTAGAAGTGAAGTTGGGAGAGGAAGTGACTGCGGTGGAGCACTGTTAGGCGGGGCTTGGGTCAGGTGCTGACAGTCAGCGCAGAGCCTGGCGCCCGCGCCCGCGGGGACTTTGATCGGTCTGCGGCTGGAAGTTGAGCCCATGCAGGAGGCAGCAGGGTCTGTCTGGGCCAGACTTGAGGTGCTTTCCACTGTCATGACCACTGAATGGCCTTAGACCAGTTCTTCGTCTCTCCAGCTTCCTTTCCTTGTGTGAGTGATAACTTCCTTCTTTCCAACTTCCTTTCCCCCTAAAGGGAATGATAACTCCTCTCCCAGGGGTGAGAGACGCTATAAGAAAGCTCTGCTTCAGTAGTCCAGCCCCTCCCCCCCCACCCGCCCCCCAGTCAGAGCCTTCCCTGGCTCCCCAGCTGCCCATATTTTGCCATGCATAATGCGCACCCTTGGCTTTGTGCGCATTATACACGGGTTATATCCGTTGTTATACTCATGGTATGTAACCATTATACCCATGTATGATGCAGTCTAATTCTTCCCTGAAAAATTTGGGCAAAAAAGTGTGCGTTATACACGGCAAAATACGGTACCTCTCAACTGGGCATGCGTAGCCTTCATGCCTTGACCCCCAATTAATCTTCACCCCCTATACTCTGTTCCTCTGAGATGTCTCTCACCATCCTGTTCTGGACCTGTGCTGCTATTACCGTCTTTCTCCCTTCCTTCCCCCTCCAAACTACCATAGGACCTTGGGGCCAGGGGGCTAAATTCAGCTGACCACCCGCCTAGTGTACCTTCCTTCAGGTAATTATGTGTTCTTGGCTAGAAGTACATATTCAGGTGCTCTCTCTTCTAGATTGTGCCTTCCTCTTTCATGGTCCCTGCAGTGCCCGGCACAAGGTGGGCCCTGTTAGTGTTTGATGGACAAGGGAATGAGTGAGCCCGCCGATTGCATCTGCTCACCGAGCAAGGGCAGCTGTGAAGAATCCAGTCCAGAGTGACCCCACCCATCTGTCACATTTTAACGGTTCATTAAGCCCTTTAAAATTCCCTACTTCACTGATTGATCTTTAAGGTGGCTGAGAGTGGCAGCTGTTCTTGTCCTCGTTTTACAGGTGGAGAACCAACATTTGGAGAGGCTGAGTGACTTGCCTGTGGCTACAGAGCCAGTAGATGGCTGAGCCAGGACAAAAGCATTTGGCTTTCCCCTGCAGCCTAATAGACGAGACTGGCTAGAGCAGGCCGTCCATTCTTCTGTGGTCTGTTCCACCTCTCCCCCCATCGGGGGGCGCAGCAGTGTTGGGTGGCGCATGCTGGGCTTTCATATCTCATCTTCGAGAATGAACGCTGGGGCCCTGGCCGGGTAGCTCAGTTGGTTAGAGCATCATCCTGATTCGCCAAGGTTACAGCTTCTGTCTCCAGTCACATCACATAAAAGAATCAACCAATGAATGCATAAATAAGTAGAACAACAAGTCAATGTTTCTCTGTCTCTAAAAATCAATAAATAAAAATTTTAGAAGAATGAATGCTGGGCTTGGCTGGTACCTACAATTTGCCTTTCCCTTTCACTACCAAAGGGTTCTATTTCATCTTTAGAAGTTTTGCCTCAGGAAACCAAGGGCCCAGGAGGGGGTCCAGCGTGGTCCAAGCTCATGCAATAAGTCTGGAACAGAACCTTTAAGGGTCTGGATTTGGAAGAGCCATTGTTGGGTGAGGGCAGCCTCTTGGGCTGGTTTTGTCCCCTGTGACATGCAAGAGAAGCCTTGGTGTTAGTCATTGCTCTGCAGAGCCCTGTTTTGTGGGGCTTGTGTGGTGACCACTGAGTCGCCACTGTGAGGGTTGTTTCACAGGGACGGACCTCTGATGTTCTTTAAGATGGCCTGATATGAAGGAATCACGCCTCCCGACTCCCCACGCTGCCTCGTCCTTCAAGTGCAAGAGCCGGTTGAAATGTCAGGAATGGAAGCCAATGTGGTAAGGGGCACTCTGAGGGCAGTGGTGTGCTGGGGAAGGCTGAGCGTGGGGCCTGCTGAGCCTTCAGTTAATCCTTCCTTTCCTCTGGGGGCCTGGAACTGGAGGGAGGCCACCCTTCCACCCACTCCACCAGGCAGAACCCTCTATGATCTTGGGGGCAGTTAAAGAGTCTGTGTGTTTGTGCCTTTCTGTGTAGAGGGAAGGGAGGGAAGCCCAGATGATCCCTACACCCAGCTAATTTCTCAGCCTTTTACTGGACCCTTCTAGCATTGTCTGTGCCTTGGCGGCAGCAGGTATCCCTAACGTGGCTTGCTAAGGTGAAGGGTAACAACTGGGAAACCTGCCCTCACTTATAACTGAGACTTGACTTACCCCCACAGGGGGCCCTGTCTCTGGGATTGAGGAATCCAGTCTCCCTGGTAAAGGGGAGTAGGGGAGAGGATGGGGACAATACTTGAACTCATCTCTGAGGTTGTGGCTGTCTCTCTCTCTGCTCTAGACTATCCCAATCTGGCAAAACAAACCGCATGGGGCTGCTCGCAGTGTGGTAAGAAGAATCGGGACCAACCTGCCCCTGAAGCCATGTCCCCGGGCATCCTTTCAGGTGAGTGCCCTGGAAGAGCAGCGAGGTGAGAGGCTCAGAGTCTGGAAGGATGGTGCTGCTCCACGCCCCACACGCCTTGGCATTGCCAAGGCAGGTTGATTTCCTGGTCATTTTTTTGTTTCATTTTGTAAGTGCTTATAATGCGTGGATCCTGGTCACCGTGTCTCCCTGATTGCACACAAACCTGTGACCACAACAGTCAGGTTCCCAATTTGCTCATAAATTCATAACCCTACGTGTTGATGCCTCTGCTGGGTGACCCAGGTTTCATCGGGCTCCAGCAGTCCAGTCTCTGAGAGTGGGCCCGGCCCTTGCTGAACCGCGTCTCCAGACTAGCCAGGCCTGTGCCCTGAGGCGTCTGCCTGCAACCCTGGCTGGTCCCCAGCAGGACACTGCGTGCTGTGTGTGACTCAGAGCTGAACTCTGCTTTTCTTTACTAGTCCTAAGACTTGGCTGCTTACTCACCTAGTTTTCGTTTCCCTGAGGCCAAGTCTCTGCTTCCTGGGGAAGTTGGGCCACCCCTTTACTGGGCTGCTTGAGTCTTACGTCAGTCTACTGGGCCGTCAGCACTCACTCTGCAGTAGCGATTCCCCCCTGGCCGCTGTCTCTGAGACCCTTTCTGCAAAGGAAAATCAAGTAGTATTTATTAGTCCCAGCTGCCTTCTGCGAAGAACTAGTGGTTAAGCACCAGTTTGGGGCTACATGCTTACGGTATGTGTCTAGGGAGCTGGGACACAGAACACTTCAGGCTTTTGCCTACACAGAGAAGGCAGAAATATATGCCCAAAAAGGTGTGGGTCCAGGTGGCCACAGAAACGAAGGAGATGAATTTGTATGTTAGATGTTGACCTGCGAAATCTGTGTAGGGCATGGATCTGGAGTCAGAAGTGGTGTCACGGCTGGTATTGGAGTCAGGAATGGGGTTGGAAATGAATGTGTGTGTGCTGGGAAGTGGAAGGGAAGCCGTCCCGTGACCCAGGTTACCCAGACTTGCCTAAAGAGCATGTGCAGGACGTGGCTCTGGCCGCCTCAAGCATCAGAAACAAGGGGAAGCACAGCTAGGGAGTATGGGGGACCCTGGAAGTTGCTCCCACACTTGGTTATAATCTCTCTAGTCCTTTGGCCAGATGCTGCTGGGCAGAGCTAATCAAGGGCACAAAAGCTAATCGTACTCCCACAGAGTAGGAGTATGGGCGAATACAGGCATGCCTCAGGGATGTTGTAGCTTTGGTTCCGGACCACCGCAGTAAAGGAAGTATTGCATTAAAGCGAGTTGTAATCTTTTTTACTCATGGAGGGTCTTGCCTTCAGTTTGTAAAAATGCAACATCTGTGAAGTGCAGTAAAACGTAGTATATGCTTCGTGAACTCATTTAATTGCCGGTAGCAGAGCAGTGCTCTAACTTCCCTAAATGGCCCACCTTAGCAGTGGCTCCTGGGTCAGCGGACAATCACTTCACTCCCGTGAGACCCAGGGTCCCTATCTGAAAGCAAGAGCCATCAACCCCTGATCCACCTTCCAAACAGTTCCTAGCAGGAACATCTGAATTTAACTCATGTATAGGGGGGGTTTTGAGACATTACCGGTATCCCTGAATTTGTTGTAAATTACCTTAAATTTTACTTAAGGGATTCTTGATTTATTTTTTAATCTACCCATATAAAATATTAAATTATGGAAAATAAAAAAGGAGAAAGGAAAATAAATGATCTATGATCACACAGTCATGACACAGTAACTTTCAATGTTTTGGTGTAGTTCTTTTTCTGTATTTGCTTTTTGCATTCCCACTCAAAATATAATTGAATCCTCCTAATTTTTCCTTTAATTTTTAACATAGTGTCACTCAGCCTCTCTGTTCCCTGGATGTTCTTCATTTGGGTTGAGGGGCTACTTTAAAGAATCTTACTCTACTCCTTTTGTATAATTAATCATGTATTTTTATGTATTTAAATATTCAAATTATCAAGTTGGCTTAAAACAGTGTTGCTGTTAGCATGTAAATCCCAGTCAGCTACAAAGGTATTGGAAAGGGCAGGCCGGAGGAGACTTCCTGTTGATACAACAGATTTTTGATGTCCCTGTCCCTATGTTCTCACAACCGGGGCGCGCAGATGGTAGTCGTCTCTGTTACAAGGTAACTCTGGCCCATCCCACTAAAGACCCCTTTTTCTTTAAAAGGTCAGGTAATAAACATTTAGGCTGTGGGTGGTAACAGTGTTACAACTACTCACTTTTACAGTTAACACCTTAAAAGTCACCACAAACAACACATAATAAACAAATTGGTGCAATTATTTTTCAAATAGAACTTTATTAAAACAGGTCCCATCCCTCCTCTAGAGCACCCTGTTTTGCTTGGAGTAAACAGTAGCCTCATAACTCATCTGTTCACCCTTCCCACCTATGCTCCCATCTATTACAGCAGCAGAGTAATTTTTTTTTTTTAAGATCTTATTTATTTATAGGGAAGGGAGTGAGGAACACCAATGTGTGAGAAAAACATCGGTTGCCTCTCGCACACCCCCAGCTGGGGACCTGGCCCACAAACCAGACATATGCCCTGACTAGGAATCGAACTGGCGACCTTTCCTTTCACAGGTTGACGCCCAACCCACTGAGCCACGCCAGTCAGGGCCAGAGTAATCTTTTAAAATCTGAAATCTAATCCTTACGTAAAACCTTCTAGTGGCTTTCCATTACCTTAGAATCAAAGCTCCTAATTGACTTTCCAACCTCTTGCAGCTCCCCTCACCCCGTTCTCTGTTCCAGACATGCTGAACTATTTGTAATCTCACAAAATCTCTTGCTTCTGGCCTTTTACTCAAGCTGTTTCCAACCCAGAACACTCCTCTCCCTCCTCTGGGAAGCCTTCCTGACACCCAGGGCTAGATTAGGTGCCCCTCCTGGGTATTTTGCCCAGTCTGATGGTCTCATCATGGTGTGTTTGCTGATGAATCTTGCTTTCCCAGGCCTTGCCCAACGTCTCTGATCTGTGTCTGAGGGAAGTGCCCCCAGTTCCTACTCTGGCTGACATCGCCTGGATTGCTGCAGATGAAGAGGAGACTTATGCCCGGGTCAGGTAGCTGAGGAGCTTCTTCCCAGATGAGGCGGCAGGAGCAGGGGGAGTGCTTGCGAGAGGCCAGGGGCAATGGCAGTGAGATCTGTGGGCTCTGAATGGCTGTTAATCTTGTAGTGGGTTAAGGAGTTTTAGAAGGGGTGCAGTGGCCAGCTGACTCTGATATACCCGTCTTTCCCTGGTCCAGGAGTGACACACGCCCCCTGAGGCACACCTGGAAGCCCAGCCCTCTGATTGTCATGCAGCGCAATGCCTCGGTGCCCAACCTGCGTGGGTCCGAGGAGAGGCTCCTGGCCTTGAAGAAGCCAGCCCTGCCAGCCCTGAGCCGCACCACAGAGCTTCAGGATGAGCTGAGCCACCTGCGCAGCCAGATTGCTAAGATAGTGGCAGCTGATGCAGGTAGGAGCCCCCGCGTCAGGGCCAGAATATAGAAGGCTGTTCCTTCCCCCAGGCTTTTGGACAGATTAGTGGTAGAGAAAACGGTCCTTGGTCCAGGTGGGCTTTGCAATTGCTCTGAGCCCTGACT
This sequence comes from Micronycteris hirsuta, assembly GCA_004026765.1. Classification (NCBI taxonomy): domain Eukaryota; kingdom Metazoa; phylum Chordata; class Mammalia; order Chiroptera; family Phyllostomidae; genus Micronycteris; species Micronycteris hirsuta. Next base: position 171,864 of record PVJI01000755.1, read on the forward strand.
AGCCTGTAGTACTTCTTGGATGGTTTCCGTTATTTTGAGCTGACAGAAACCAACACCCTTTTCCACGTGTCTTTAAGATCACGTCTTCCATCAGCTCTCAGCAGCTTCCCTTTTCAATATAAGAAATAAGCATCCCCATTAAGCACCTGTCTTCCCTTCCCTTGTCCTGTCTACCAGCAGCTGGAAATGGATGGGAGTCTGCCTTCACCAGTGGCGTGAATTACCGACAGGTGTAACCTCCCGAGAAGTTCAGGGTTTATTTATCCTCGTGTTCTTTTTTTGCTCCTTGTTGAACTCAGCTTCCAGACCTTATCAGTTGGCAGAACACATGACAGTTACGGTGTTCTCTTTGACATCTTCATGTATTTAATTCCCTCGTATGCCAGTTTTGTAGAGGAATTCACTTGAATTTTCCATTTGTATTTATTGGCTACTTTTTTGTCATCTACAAGACAAGCTAATGTAGTAGCATATGAAAAACCAGAGGGACTCTTAGAAACTCAGAGGCAGTTCTATTAAAAGTTGGGAAACTAGGACTGTCACCATTCTGGTTTTTGCTGCAGAATGCTTCTTCCATTCAGAATATTCAAAGGAAGGGTAGTCAGAAGCACTAGCCCAATTAGAGAAAAGGACAAATTCGGGCCTTGGTCCTGTCATTGTTGTTCCAGCCTAAACAGGGTTGTTACTCCACAGCTCCTGTGGAATGGAAGCTTTTAGGAGCCAAGGCCTTTATTTGGGGGGCAGGGTCGGGGGAGAGGGGTGTTCTACTCCCCTGGAACACTGAAGGGCCCAGCGCCTCTACATCTTCTTGAAGTCCCGAGAGGGAAGGGCAGTGGAGGGACCCTCCACTGGCTTACAGATACCGTCCTGGGCTCTTGCAGGACGCCCTGGTGTCAGCCCAGGAAATGAGTGTTTGGTAGGCAGTGCTTGTGAGAAGATACGACTGCTGTGTTCTAGCCCCAACGCCCATCCATGACTGTTGTTTTCTCTTTCAGCGTCAGCTCCGGCTTCATTAACGCCAGATTTCTTATCTCCAGGAAGTTCAAATGTCTCTTCTCCCTTACCTTGTTTTGGATCCTCATTCCACTCTACAACTTCCTTTGTCATTAGTGACATCACCGAGGAGACCGAGGTAGAGGTCCCCGAGCTTCCATCAGTCCCCCTGCTTTGTTCTGCCAGCCTTGAATGTTGCAAACCAGAACACAAAGCCGCCTGCAGCTCGTCTGAAGAGGATGACTGCGTCTCTCTGTCCAAGGCCAGCAGCTTTGCAGACATGATGGGGATCCTGAAGGACTTCCACCGGATGAAACAGAGCCAAGATCTGTAAGTATTTGATCAGGAGCTCTGGGGAGCTAGTTACTGTTTAAGTCACCGGTAGCCAATGATCTAAAGGACGGTACTTACATAACAGGTCCTCGGCAGTGGCCACGTGTTACCCCAGTTTGAGGAAAGAGGAACACTTCAGATTTGCTTGAAGTGATCTAACCCAACCAAATGTTAGACTACTAGGGATTTTACAGGGTTCATCTAATCCTACTTCTGTCCCCCAGGGGCTTTTAGTAAGTGTCTCCCCATGCCCCACCCTTCAAAGTAGGGTTGCATAATTAGTATCTCAAATTGGTAGACTTTTTTTTGTGGAAGAACTGTGTAAAGTTGGGAGTTCCTGCTTTCAAATACAGTGGTCCATCCTGCAAACTAACCCTGCAATTTCAGAGATTTGAGAACAAGGCTTTTTTTGAGACTCAGGAAGTTCCTAAACCTGGCTGCCAATCAGAATTGCTCATATTTGTTCAAAATAAACCTGGCACTTACTAAGCCCAACCCGTGAGGAGCAGAGCTCTAGCTGTTTTATGGGAATGTGAGGGAATCTGGGAAATACCTACCCCATGAGCAACTCATCTAGCAAGGAAGCCCCAGTGCTCCCGCTGGAGGTAGTGACCACCTCACAGTGTTTCTGCATGTAGTCTGAGCACCTGCGTGGACACACCAGAGGAGTTTGCCTGCAGATTCCTGGACGGTGAAACATTGAAGTTTGACACCCAGACTGCAAAGGCCAAAGGACAGAATGTGCAGCTGTATTTGCTAATGCAGATTAAAAGCTCTTGTGGGAGGTGAGGGCCCTCTCCTGAGTTGATGAAGGGCCTGTTGAAGTGAAGGGCCTGTTGTGCAAGGGCCCGTTCACCTTTGAAAACCAGATAAAGCTAAGTGCTCCCTCGTTGCTTCCTGGTAGTTGATCCTTTGCGGAAGGCACTTTCACCTTCCTTTTCCGGCCGTAGCCAGGTTGGACTAAGTCATACCCACAGTTCTTTGGTCTCCTGCATTCCCAGATTCAGCTGCTGCTTTGGGGCTGCCTTGAGTCTTTCTCTTCTGGTCAGTGTTTCATAGATTGGCTCTCAAATTTTCTTTTACTTGCCTCCTGACCCAAGGGTCTTGTGTTCCTGTGTTAGACCTGTGCTAGACCCAAGCCCCTCCTTCCACTTGTGTCCTGAGATCTTTTGTCCCTCGTTAATAAGTGGAGATGGGCTAATGACTAAGGATGGGAAGGTGGCCCCACCAACAAAGGGGCACAAAAATGTGCCAGACTGAAGGCAATTAGTTGTTTTTGCTTTCAAGGTTCAGTAGTCAATCTTGACCCATATGAATAGCCTAAGGACTAGTAAGACACCTTCATGCAAATGTGTATATATGTATGTAAGTCCACTAGGATTTCAAGCAACTATTTTCCAGATGTCTAGGACATTCTTGTAGATCAGATCATTTGAACCTACCCCAATCTGGAGTTGGTTTTGTTCCCACAGGTCCCTTATAATGTGAACATTTTTACTACAAATTCTAGATCTTATTTTAAAAAATCTCACAGCCCTCTTGTTGGGGAAACACAATAGTAGGTAATCTTCAGAAAACCTTTTCCCTGGAACTAATAAAGGTCAGAATGGCCAAGAGTTATTAGTCACTTCCCACCAAAGGTAGGAGCAGAAGCTTAGCCACCGCCGGCTAATTCTAACTGGTTTGATGGTCCTTTACTTTGCCTACACTTTACAGCCATCTCAGGAAACAGTAAAGCATTCTAGTCAACAAAGGAGACCTACAACTAGCTAGCCTGGTTTGGGACCCCGGATCCGCCATTTACTAAGCAGCTTTGGGAAAATCGTGTAGCCTCTCTGTGCTTCAGTTCCCTCATTTGTAAGAGGGTTGTGACAGTACCCACCTCATTGATTGTTGTGAGAATTAAGTGAGATCGTATTCAAAGACGTGGAGCACTCCCCAGGACAAAGAAAGTACTCAATAAATTATTAAATTATTAATAATTAAGCTACTATTGTGTCTGTAGGAACCGGAGTTTATTGAAGGAGGAGGACCCTGCCGTCCTTATCTCTGAGGTTCTAAGAAGGAAGTTTGCTCTGAAGGAAGAAGATACCAGTAGAAAAGGAAACTGATAACACTCAGCTCTGCAAACTCGGTGTTGTGCTCCTGGAATTCCTCAATAGCTGCCTTCTTCACCGCAGATGTTTCTGCCTCTCCATCAGAAATTTTCTGCAACAGTCTTGCCGAAAGCTAGAACTTGGACTGAAAGAGCTGGATTGTTTCCCGTACTTCAAACCTTAGCAGAAGCTAAGGCCTGTTTTGAGCTGAGACACCCGTTACAGGTAAATGTATAGGCTGGAATGTTTCCGTCTAAAGGCTGAGCCAGGAGTTTCTGGTTTTTCCTCACCCCTGTGTGAAAATAGTTCCTGAATGACTGACTTCACTGCATTAGACCCCACAACTGGTCTCACTGGACACTGCACCCAGCTGTCACTTTCAGCAGCTTCCTTGCAGCAGAGCCAAGGGCGCGCTAAGTGTTTATGTACATGTTCACAGGGCAGGGAAAATCTTATGCTGCTCCATCACACACCGGCACCAATGCCCAGCAGTCACCCTCTCCCCTGTCCAACACCTAGAAGTAGAGGTCTGGCCTCTGAACCAGCTGACGTTTGGGCTGCTTCTGGGAGGCCTGGGCTGTTTTTTTCTTAAATATATTTTGTAATACTGTACAACCAAATCTACCCTCCAAGGCCCTGGGGCCTCATTGGTTCCACTGACTGAACTCTTACTCTTCCGCGGACTTTCGTTTAAGCCCAGTAGAAAAGAGAAATGGGGAGGGGAAAGAGAATACCATCTTTCTTGCAGGCCCTTGACTTCTCCTTTGCGTTGGGACAGGGTTTGTACCCATACCATGCATGACTCAGACACCCTCAGGCCCCTCTCTCTACGGTATGTATTGTGTGTGTTTGGGTTGAAGCACTACCTGACATTAAAGGAAGGATTTGCAGAGATACTGCATTTGCTGTGTCCATTTCTGAGTTCTATTCCCCGGGTGTCCCCCGCAGGTATAGGATTCCTGTTAATGTTATAGTATGTGCACTTCCATTAACAGGATCCTGGCCTCCCCACTTCCCTCATAAGGTCCTGCCTCTGTAAGAGAACTTTCCCCAGAGATTCTTGTCCCTTTCTGCAGATTTTGTCCTAAGCTCTCAAAGCAGTTCCATCTTATAACTTGCAGGCTTGGCCCCTCGGAGCCTCTTAGGTTCCACACCTGCATCATGGGAAACTGCTACCTGATGGGTAAAATCTTGGGTAGAACACAGGTCAAGTTAGATTCCTTTCAGATCCGACCCACAGCAATGACAGTATATAACATTAAAAAGTTCCTTTTTAAAAAATAAAATTGGTAATGTTTTAATTACCATCAGAGCCAGCTTTGTAAACAGTCATTTATTTGGACTCAGTTTTACAAAGGGAGTTCTCTCCCACTTTATAGTAGGAAGAGTGATGTAGTCACATCTAGATTGTTATACAGCCCAAGCTTTTTAAGGGAGATGTTTAAACAGAACATAGAACTTCAAAATGCTGTAAAGTTATCACAAAAATAAAATTAAAAATTAAACTGCCATCATTCTACCCTCTACCTCTCTCTATCCCCCTGCCCCTGTTCACCCAGGCCAGGGAGCTGTGACTTACCACTCGAAGTGTCAGGAATAATGGTCCCAAGCTTAGGTCGAGTAAGTATGATTACAGCCGGAGGTTAAAAGTACACACATCTACAAGAGGCCATGTCTCAGTCAGGCATCTGAAAGGGCAGAAGGGCAGCTCGCTGCAGGCTGCGTAACAGGCTCTGCGGTGGAGGGATGAGGACCCGCCCTACCTCCTTGGTGCTCGCCAGAGCTTCATACAGAGAATTTACCGACCACCCCTAATCTAGGGAAAGGCATGATGCCAACCCTACTGTCTCAGGTGTCACCACCCACTTTATTTACACAAAGAAAAAGCTCAATAACAGCAGCTTCAACACATACTTTCCCCGTACCCAAACATACTCCCCCCAGCCCCTCCCCAAGATATTTTCCTGTGTCTGTCATTTCAAGATATTTTTAAAACGAAACACCGAAAGACATTTAGACTTGGTGCCTGATAACTTGATTGCCTTCAGAGTCCTGGGTGAAGAGCAAATCAGGCTGCAGACTTAACTGAGCGGGCCTGGCCTGGCACTGAGCCCCAGAGCGGTGAGGAGAGTGGCCTAAGCCCTGGTGCTGGCTGTTGGTTCTCTCTCGGAAAGGAGCTCTAGGGCTGTGGGCAATGACCCGCTGGCCCTGAGAATCCTCAGTGAAAAGCTGACTCCAGGAGTCCCTGTCATTTTCACTGTACCAGGAAAACACAGGAACAGGACCAGAACTTTGTTTCACTGCTTCTGCGTTTTCTCCACTCCAGAAATCCCTGTATGTTTGAAAGGGGACAGGGGCCTGCCTGTTTTCTTGGGCAGACGCCGTTTCCAATTCAGACTTGTCCCAGGGCTGCTGGCCCTTGCCCCAAAGGGGTTTACTGCATCTCTCCCTACCCTGACAGTTCTTTTTCTTAGATCCACAAAGCCAGTCCCTTTTCCAGGAAGAATCCTCTCCCTCCTTTTGGTCCAGCAAACAAGAACTTTCCAAGTCCTGGGTGAAGGAACAAGCCAGTGAGTCTTGCTTCTTTCCACAGACTAAGGTATCAGGCTGGAACAAAGACTTGGTCAAGATTAGGTTTCCGGTTTTTTGTTGCCCAGAAGCCTGGAGGGACTGAGGAGAAAGTCCAGCCTCCTGGATGTCTGCAGGGGTTGAAGTGGCTAAAGGGGGCGCCGTGCAATCATCCCCCAGGCCCTGGATCGGAAGGTCTAGCTGGGTTGCATCTTTCTTAGACTCTCTGCTGGTCTGACTTTCTACATGAGATGAAACATTCCTCTCATCACCACCATTTGTCTTTCCTAGTAAAACAGACATGAACAAATATTATTTTGCAGGAAAACTGTTCCCCAAGCAGAATTTAGCTGGCTCTTTCTGAAATCATTATAGCTACTATCACTACCTAGTTGCAGGGGTCTTAGGCTTTTTACATACTTTTGTAGTTGAGCTTCCTGCTTTCAATCTCTGTGTTCTCTCCTGAATGATCGTTCTAAAACACAGATCTTATATATTCCCCTACTCCAATATACGGATGGTTCCCACAACCTACCTAATAAAGTCCAACATGACATATAATCAGACCACAGCCTACTTTTCCAGCTGAGTTTTCATATGTGGGGTTTGTGTAACAAAGGGCACATCAGTTTTGCTTTTGTCTTTTATTTAATTTTCTTTCTGCTAGTGATCCTCGCCAAATATTACTCCAGGATATTATCCTTTGAGAAACATGCTCAATACACTGTTTTTGTAAGTCCTCAAGGATATTAACCATTCAACTCTAAGAAGCCTTCTGGTGACCGTGTGAAGAACATAGGTCCCCCACTCCCCAAACATTTCATGGTAAAGAGTAAAGACAGATGCTACGTCAAGCAGCAGGAAGGACAATAATAAACTGCTAGTGTCCGGCCTGCCATTTTTACCAGGTGTGGAATGTATCGTGTTCTGCCTAAGGTCTAATGCCACGGAATTTACCCCCCCCACCACCAAATTATACGAAGACCAAATTATAAACAAAGCTGAATTACCGATTTCCTCTCCTCTAAGAATTATACTGCAGAAACTATGTTTTGTGAGAGTTCTGCCTAAGAATTCTATATAGACTGTAGAATATACCAGAATTTGAAATTTGAAATGCAAAGTGTTTTTGTAAAGTCTGTCCTTGTTAAAGCAAAGGGGTTTTTTGTTTGGGCAGGGAGAGCGCATTTTGGAGGTTTATGCAAAGAAACCCTGGGAACCACACCAAGAGTCAGAGCTCTCCTTCCAATGCCCCGCGACTAGCAGGAGCCTTGCTCTGTGAGCCCCAGCCTGCTCTCAGTCAGCTGGTCCCCTGAAGTGGGACAGGAACTGTCAAAGGACGCTGAGACCTAAGCCAGCTTTAATGCCAACCTTTCTAAGAAAAAAAGCATCGGTGAACCTTGACTAATTTGAGAAGCTTTATACAAAAATATCAATTAATCTTACATAGACTCCTCATTGTGACCAATCCAAGACACACGCCTAACTAAAGGTGAGCTCCCCTGTATACCCTCAACTCCCAAGTATACCTTTCCTCGCTGTTCTGACAGGAAATACAAGTATTTAATATTAGACTGAGCAAAACATAACCAGAAAAGTATGTTTGTAAAAGCATGTATATACTGCTTTTCAAAAGGTGACGATTTCTTATGTTTTATAACTTCTAATAGGTGAGCTATTTTAACATAATGCTCTGGTGTTGCCACTTATAAATGTTCTAGCATGGAAAAACGCACTCCTTTCTCCTTCCTGGGTGCTCCCAGACAGGCCACCGTACCTGGCTGCAAGGTGAAGAAGGAAGCAATGCTGGTCTGCCGAACGCCTGCAGATGGAGTTCTTTGTGTAAAAGAGATCTTAGCCGTTCTCTCCCCAGGAAAGAGTGTTAACATTTTCGTTCTTGACTTGATTAGATGTGTCTGAAAATGGAGAGAAAAAGAATAATAGAACTTGTTAGTATCAAAACAGCAGCCAGAACAGACAGAAATTCAATCAACGTCAGTGACCGCACCCCAATGCACCTGTTGGAATCCACTCAGATCCTACTTCCTAGGTTCTTTTTGCTGTATATCATCTTCCATTCCCTGCCAGATCGATGATACGGTTCTCTCAGGAATCACATATTCCAACTACAGCCCTATCTTTCTGCTTCCTCATAGAAATCGGTCAGGCAGACCAAACAGGATTTGTTGAAGGGATTCCAAGGAGGAATTTACAGTTAAAGACAACGACTCTCCATCAGCAGCAGTTGATGCATTTCAATAGTTACTGTATCAGTCTTACCATACTTCCATTCCAGGCCCCTGTATATTGTACTTTACAGTATGAATTGGAGGAGGGTCCAGAGAGGTTTTGGAAGTGTCAGCTTTTATAACCCTTATTTAGTGCGATTTGTTTTTGCTTCTATTTGCTTGTTATGAAATGCCTGAGAAGTAGGGTGAGAATAGGGTTGCATTCAGTTCAGTCTGTCTGTAAAAGTCAAAGAAAAAATGAGGTTTGCCAATATTCATTCAAGTTACAAATAGGTGTGAAACCTGAACCAAAATTATTAATCCTAGCCCAAAGCTGACTCCATTTCATTTTTCCATTTGGAAACCAAAAATTTAAGTCATTAAAAGAAGAAAGAAATCCTGGACTTAAAATTCATACTTTGACTTTTAATGCTGGTACAGAACTTTCCCTTCTACCATACATATCTAGAAAACTGGGTAAGTTACATGAAACAATTGATTACAGACAGTGGATTAACAGTGCAGGACGGTGATTCCTGGAAAGAATTTCTGAGAAGGAAAAAGGGGGGTCCTGTGATCACCTGCTTTCTGCTTGGAAGTACTTTCCAGACAGCAATGTAGAGAGTACTAGGCAGAGCATCACAGTCTTGATGAATGGAGTAAATTGAGATCGGAATTTGAGGAAGCTGAGGTGGCTGGGATTTGCAGCAGAGAAATATATCCAGAAATCTACATAGAGATCCCTTCAGTCTATTATGAATGCTAACCTACACATGTGTTAGGTGATACCCCATGGGGCTGGACAAAGAAATGCCAGGATTGTGCCCTGGCTAGCGTGGCTCAGTGGATCGAGTGTCAGCCTGTGAACCAAAGGGCTGCCGGTTCCATTCCTGGTCAGCGCATACACCTGGGTTATGGGCCGGGTCATCAGTAGGGGGAGGGGGCATGCAAGGGGGCACGCATTGATGTTTCTCTCCCTCTCTTTCTTCCTCCCTTCCCATCTCTAAAAATAAATAAATAAAATCTTAAAAAAAAAAAGAAAGAAAAAAAAACGCCAGGATTGCAAGCTGAATCATCCCCACAGCTCACACAGGGCTAGCTTGCAGCCAGAGTGGAGGGACCTCCTTGAATACCAGGGACACTGAGTCTAGTTCTCAGAAGGATCACCCCTTAGCCTTAAAGCTAACCAAGCCCTAGAGCAAAAGCTATTCCAACCTTAACAAAACTTAAAAGCATTTAAAGTAGCAAGCTGATTAGCAAGTAACTACCTACCTAAAAAAATTTCAGTATTCTATAAAGACAACAAAATCCAGATACCTAAAAATGTAGCACTGAAGATGCTAGCAAACAATAAAAATTACTAGATATGTGAAGAAGCAGGATAAGATCAACAATTCAGGGGTAATGGGAATCAATTAAAAGCAGCAGACTCAGAAATATCAGGGATGACAGAATTAGCAGACTTTAAAATAGTTACTATAAATATACTCAAGGATTTAAAGGAAAATATGAAAATGAGAGAAATAGAAGATATGACAAATTCACAACATGGGCTTAATAACAAATTAGAGACTACATAAGAAAATAACAGTCAATCTGAAGGTAATAATATAAACTACTCAAAATGAAGCAAAAAGAGAACAATGGAAAGGAATAAAAGTTTCAATGATCTGTAGGCTACCAATAGAATTCCAAAAACAAGGCAGATGAGGACAAAATATATTTGAAGAAATTATGGCAAAAATTTTCCAAATTTGATGAAAACTCCAAACTCCAAAAGACTCTCTTTGTCAAAGATGGCCAATACAGGATCTTCCATTTCTCATGCTCTTCTTATGTGAGCTTGCCACTCCTCTCATCAAGCGGTGAGATCCATGTTCCCTCACCTTGAACTTGGGAAGAACCCTGTCACTGCCTGACAAAGTATGATACAATAGAACTAACACTACATGATTTCCCAGACTAAGACATAAAAATGCTACGCACTTCTGCCTTGCTTTCTTAGGGCGCTCACTATTGGAACCTGGCTACCATGCACAAGGAGGCCCAGGCAGGCGCTAACTTTTATGAGATACTCATTCTACACAGGTGCACTAGTTTCTCTGCTACCTGTAGCTTAATGCGTGGACTCTTGGCTGCACACATTCACATTCCAGGGTACCTTTCTCCCCATTACCAGAAACCCTTCCTGTACCCTGTAACATTATACTCTGCTAGATGCCATCCCTCTATGGCCTCCACCTTCCTCACTTCTGTGCTTCACATAGAAAGGCCTTTTCACACTCAGTTCTGTAATACTACATATTCTTCAGCTTACCCCCAAGCATTCCTGATTCCCACAGCCCTATGCGACCTCTTCCTCTTCTGAACTTGACATTTATCATTTGGTTTTTCAAGACATCCTACAAAACCCTAGGATCAGCATTTCATTTACTTCTCTTCTATCCTCCACACAACTTGCTTAACATAGTAAGTACTCAATTCAATAAATATTTTACAAAGAAGGTGGATATATAGAAAGGATATATTCCTGTCTGTTTTATATGTATCTACTCATTATATCTTCAACATCAACAAAGCTGTCAGAAAGCACTAAGGCTTTTCTAATACTGTGATCAAGCTGAGTTCCTGTCATTGTAAAACTGATGTCACACATAAGGCCCAAAACACAGCTAGAATGAGAGAGCCACCCACTGAAACTGTGACGGTTTTCCCGCCACAGTAATCTAACAAATTAACAAAGTAATCTATGAACTAATATTTGAAAGAGAATACAGCCCTGGCTGGTGTGGCTCAGTGGTTGAGTGCCAGCCTACAAACCATTTCGATTCCCAGTCAGGGCACATGCCTGGGTTGCGGGACAGGTCCCCAGTAGGGGGAGGTGCATGAGAGGCAACCACACACTGATGTTTCTCTCTCTTTCTCCCTCCCTTTCCCTCTCTCTAAAAAATAAGTAAAATCTAAAAAAAAAAAAAAAAAAAAGTTTTAATTAAAATCTTTTGTGCCTCAAAGGACACTATCAAGAAAGTAAAAAAATAACATATAGAATGGGAGAAAATATTTGCAAATCACATTATCTGATAAGGGATTAATACACAGAATATATAAAGAACTCCTACAACTCAACAAAAAACAACAGACCAATCAACTAAAAAATGGGCAAAGGACTTCCCAAAACTTGATATTATGTTATTTTTTTTAAAAGATTTTATTTATTTTTAAAGAGGAGAAGGGAAGGAGAGAGAAAGAGAAACATCAATGTGTGGTTACCTCTCACACACCCCCCACTGGGGGCCTGGCCTGCAACCCAGGCATGTGCCCTGAGAATCGAACCAGCGACCCACTGGTTCACAGGCCATCACTCAATCCACTGAGCCACTCCAGCCAGGGCATCATAAGTGTTTCTAATAGCAAAAGATTAGAGATAACTTTTTGTCAATAAAGAACTGGTAAATATAAATAAATGTATATACAAACTTGCTATGTACTGAAATGTTTCCTCCCAAAATTCATATGTCTAAGCCCCAACCCCACAGGTACAACCTGGCTGTGTTTGCCCTCTTACACCTTTTAAATCTCATCTACTCTCCTCTGCCTCGCTCTGCTCCAGCCACACTGGCCTTCTTGCTGGCCTTCACGCCAAGTACACAAAAATCTACCTACAGACATTCCTCAGAGATATTGAGGGTTTGGTTTGACAAGGAGAATATTCTGAGAAATCCCAACTTAAATTACAACAGGCCAGAGAGTGGAAGGAAGAAGTAAGAAGGGATTAATCAGTTAACAACTGCAGAGCAAAAACCAACAAGGCTGCTTGCATTCCCGAGTGTGTGTTGGAACTCTGAATTAACTTCCAAGTGGCTATTTCTGTCATTATCCCAATAAGAGACTAGCCAGGTGCCACTGAACTCCAGGAGCCACCACATCCAGTGCATGCATGAACTTCTTCCAGAGCAGACACATTTTCCTTAGAGACTCTCTGCCTGTCCCAGAACCAGCCCCGCTCCTCTTCTCGCACTCCCTTTATCTGTGCAGTCAATTGAAATTCTTTCAAAACAATTTACATCTTTCTCCCCACTTGATGTATAAAAACTCCTGCCGACTCCAGGATGATGGACATGTTACCTATTCCACCTGGCACTGCTGCTGGCACTGTTTAGACTTCATGCCCCAGGACATGGTCATTTTTTCTCACTAGCAATGACACAATAAACCTTTTCTTTTAAAAAGACTTTTTCAGCTGTGGAAGTTCAAATTTTTGTTTAAGCGGCTTCCAGACCACCTCAATAAAGTATCACAATTAAGTAAACTGTAATCTTTTTGCTAGCAGAGGATCTCGCCTTCAATTTGTAAAAACTGCAACATCTGGGAAGCACAATAAAACTGAGGCCTGCCTGTCTCTTCTCTCCCTCCCTCCCTCCCTCTTCCCCCCCCCCTCCCCCCCGGGCATCTCTCTCTTCCCAAGGCATGCACCAAGGGAAGGCCATGTGAGCACAGCAAGAATGTGGCCATCTGCAGAACAGGAGAAAGTTCTTACTAGAACTTGACCTGAGCAGACTAAGATAATACTGTCATATTAAGGGATACTATTCCATGTAATGGAATACTATATAGTGTTTAAAATAACGGAGCAGCTCATTATGAATGCATATAAAATGATCCATAATATGGAATAAGTGAAAAAGCAAATTGCAGAACAATGAACAATATGCTCCTATTTAGAAGAAAGAAGATGTGTATTTGCTTGTAGGTGCATAGAATATCTCTGGAAGGATGCACAAAGAAGTCGTGGCCTCTGACACGGGGCAGGATGGTTAGGAGTATTAGGGAGATACCTTACTGCATATCCTATACATTTTAAATTATGCACTACGTGAAATGTATTACCTATCACAAACACATTAAGATTTAAAAAAAATTGAGCAGGTGGTTCATTTGTTATTTCTCAAAAATGACTTTCGTTGTAGGATGCTTTTTTAGCAGTTCTCAATTAAGCAAGCTGTAGCCACCCGCAGAGAAGACCGTCATTCATGATTTACTGGGGGTTAACCACCTGGTCTTGAGATTGTTGCCCAAACTACCCAAATTCAGCGACCTGCCTAATCTCAAACCCCTTCCCACCTGCTCAGTTAAATCTTCCTCGTGAATCCCACGTCACGATAATCTCACCTCCACAATCACACTTCCCTTGAAACCACTCATCTGGGCCTACACTCCGCCTGGTAGAGCGCAACAGCGCTGGCCTTTGTAGCAGTGAGAACTGGGCTCGAACCCCTGCTTACTTGCGCAAATTTCTTAATCGCAGCCTCCGTTTTTCATCTGTAAGCAGAGACGATGCAAGTCTCTACCTCGCTGATGTTTTGTGAGTACTTACCGTTAGTAAAGCATGAGCTACCCAGCAAAGCGCATCTGCTGTCTTCCCCCTAAGACTTCAGAGCCTTTAGTGTTTCGAGCCCCCGTTTCCATGGAGCAAATGGCTACTATCATTCTATCTACCAAAGAGTTGTACCAAACAAGAGAACGTATCTGAAATACTTAACCCGATGCAGAGTATGAAATGCTCAATAAACACTGAAGGCTATCTCATGTTAGTTCCTCTGTAATGACTAACACAGAACCCTGTACAGGTGACAAAGCTGGGTGTGATTTCCAACCCTTCCCACCTGGGCGCACCTGGCTTAGTGACCCAACCTCAGGTTCCTCGTTCCCAAACATGTGACGATACACACAATAAACATAAAGTGCTTACTAGTGTATCTGGCACCCAGCGGATGCTCGATAAATATCACGTCAGTTCCCCTTCCCGTCTCTTCTATTTCCCCCCTGAATCTTCTGGTTCCCGCAGGTAGATGGCCTGCACCCCGAAGACCCCGCAGGACGAGAATTTCCCGGAACTCCCGCAGGGAAGCCCCTGCGGGGACTCCGAGTTCCTCAGGAGTCTGTCCGCTCGACCAGACTCCTCGGAGCGAATTTTCTTTCCACCCGCCCGACACACACCTCGAAACCTGCTGCCCCAGATCTCCCTATCTCTCAGGTCTTCCTTCGTCCCCGTTTTCTCTCCGCCCTCCCCAAACTCCATTTTTTCCTTCTTCAGGTTCCACTCCCTCGTCTTCGAATTCCCAAAGCGGTTCCTTTCTCAGTCTCCGTCTTCACTTCCATCACCTCACAGTCCCCCAAACACCCCTTCGCTCCCCAGCGTCCCACCTGCACTTTCCGCCTCTTTAGTGCCGCCGCGTCCAGCCATACGCCGCAGGCCTCCTCCTCCGGGCCTCCGCGCCTCATAGCCGCTGAGGAGGCCACGCCAACCGGACACCGCGGAGACACCCCAGGCTCCGCCGGCGTTCGGATCCCGCGCCAACTCTGGGGGCGGGGCCACGTCGCGGCCGCGCAGGCGCAGGTACCGCCCCCAGCGTCTGCTCTGCCAGGCCTAAGCTCCACCCCTTTCCCTAAGTCCCGCCCGACACCCACTGACCCATCTTCTGATGGTGGAGCCCCTCCCTTTCCGTTTACGGTGGTCTTCTAATTTACGTTCTTTTCATTTAAGGGAAATATGCTGTGTGAACGCGTTCGCGACTCTGCATAAGAAACGTGCATTTTCTTTTTCTGAGTTAGTTGTACTTTCTTTTGTGTGTGTGTGTGTGTGTACTTTCTTACTGTAAATATAACCACCCCCGGGGTTCAGGGTTTTTCCTTGACTCAAAAAGGAGGGGTGGAGCCTGAGTTCAGATCCAACAACTTCAAAGCTGGCGTCCACAACACGACCCTAAATGGCTAACATATCGAGTTTATGAATTACTTTTGCAATTCAAAGAAAGTAAATAGAAGCTTAACTATGAAACCACATGGAAGAGGACTTAGAAAATGTTAAAGTGAACACTAAAAATTTGAAGTCAAGAAAGAACTAGCTTCCAGTCCTGCCTTCATGGCTTACTGTGTGTCCTTGAATCTGAGAAATATATATATATATTTCTTAGGCATTTGGGGGTTTTTCTTATCTGTACTTCCTAATTTTCCTTCACTGTACATACATTGCTCTGAAAAAAGCAATAAAAGTTGACATATAGCAATACTATAAAAAGTTAACATAAAATCCTCCTCGTTTGAATAACCAAAAAATGAAATCTTTGTCAAATTATAAACTGAGATTATGTATTTTTAAAACATTCTTTTAACATCTAAATTTTATTTAGTAATAAAACTGCCTCCCACTTCCCCGCCAAAAAAAAGTTCACACATATAGTGTATAAGGCCCCAATGTCACCTCAGGCAAAGATAAAATAGTAACTGCCCCCTCCTTCCTGTGCTCACCCCCAGGGGATCCAGCCCCCCGCCCTCGCCCCCCAAAAAAACCCACACTATGAGCAGACCTAAGTTCTCCCTGGAAGAGACGACAAAAAACAAAGAGGCAGCTGCTATCACAGTAACTTTATTGCATCTAGGACGTATCAGAGACCAGACCACCCCTGGCTCCAGTCCCAGTGAACTCCTTCCACATCTCTTGGCCTTTCTTTGAACAGGTTTTCCCTCTTCTTCATCTGCAAAACTCCTATTCACCTCTCTCAATCCAAGACTCTGAGGGCCCCAGGCCATACTGATTATTCCCTCCTCAGTGCTTCCCCTCACAGTTCACTCCAATATCAAAGTCTTTGACCCTGCATTGATCCACAGGGCCCAGTCAGCAGCCTGCCCCTGAGCAGAAGCCCTGAAAACACTGAATGGAAAACTGAACCGCAAACAAGGGAACTAGGAGAATGGCTGGGAACAGGACATGTGCGAGATGGAGGCCAAAGCTAGGAGTGCTGCGCTCAGTGTCTGGAACAGTGACTGAGAGGTATGTGGCACTGGATGGGATCCATTTGCATCTGACACAATCTTTAACTTTCAGAACTCTGAAACTCCAAAACTCCAGGCTGGGGTTCAAACAATGGTAATTCCTGTACATGTATGGCCCCGCCCCTTCCTATCCACCAATGAAATCTGGGTAAATAGGAGTTGCTGAGGCCTCTGCTGCCCCTAGACTCAAATCTAATTCTGGCCTAAATTTCACCTTTACCCCCGCCAGATAATCTGGAAGCTCCAAACCAGAGTTCTGGCCCTAGCTGACCCTTCTATCCTCACGCCTAGTGAGAGGCAATGGGGGGAGGCAAACCACGGTGGCCCACATCTTCATCTCTTTCCCTCTCCCAAGTCAGGGAGCTAGGGCAGGCTCAGGAAAGACTCCAGCAGCTCCAGGCCAATCCCTAAATTGAAGGACCAAGGACTGGCCAATGCCACCCTTGGCAGCTCAGGCATGCGCAGAGAGTCACTGCATTCCAGACACAAACAACTTTACCAGGCCTTGTTCCCATATGTGGCCAAGCCCAGACCCCTGGGCTCCCACTCTACCTCCCTCCCTACCAGCTGCCACCTCCCTTCACTGGGTCTTCTGATTGAGTTTGCGCCGCACCAGCTGGCTCAGGAAGCACGCGGTGAGGACACTGCTGCCCACGGTGAGCAGGAAGAGGCCAGAGAAGTTGTGGGGCCAGCGGGTGTGCAGTGGCTCATAGATGGGCCGCCGGGCCTCATAGTCCAGCGCCACAGCCTCCAGCTGAGCCAGTGTGCACAGCACCAAGAAGACATGGAAGATCTGGTGGCCCTGCCCAAAGAGGTGACAGCTGCCAGGGAACCAGCGCTCAGGCATGAGGGCCGAGAAGAAAGCAGCAGCCAACAGGAAGAAGACCACCTGGCACTTGTGGTAGAGAAGAGCAAGGTCATCCGTGGCAGGGTTGGGGGACACCAGGATGCGGTGTGCCACCGGGCTGATGTCCAGCACGTAGGCCAGCGCCGAGGGCACCTCCTGGCATGTGCGGCCCAGCAGGCCGGGCTTCTGGATATACTTGTTGTAGCAGGAGCCAGTGCAGGAAAGCCAGGCGAGAAAGGCGGCCGTGGGCAGGAAAATGGTCTGCACCTGGGCGTGCCAGGCAGGCTCAATGGCATAGTAGAAATGTGCCAGGGCACTGCCAAATTGGTACACAGCCACACCCACATAGTCCAGGAAGAAGAAGTTGTAATGCCAGAATTCGGACTTGGCCTGCAGGAGGTGAGCCAAGGCACTGAAGAAGAGGTAGGTGAAGGAGGCAAGGACAATGATGAAGAGGGGCATGGCATGGGGGTCTCCCCAGAAGTCCACAGTCCCCACAAAGATGGCCAGCCGCAGCAACAGCACCAGGGCTGCCAGCAGGTGGGTCCAGACGTTCACTGCCTCGTTGTGCTGCTGGAACAGCGAACGGAAGTAGAAGCGCCAGGTCTGATGCAGCGGCCGGTAGCCCACATAGATGTATGGCTTCCAGAACAGGGGTGGCACCTTGGCTCGGTCGACCGTGAAGACAGGCTCTGGCTGCACAGATGACGGAGGCTCCTGGTGGTCCTGCTGCCAACTGGGCAGAAAGTGGCTAAGCTTCTGGGCCACGGCTGTGGCCATGGCTGTGGACTGGGCAGGGAGCTGGGAGAGGGACCAGAGCAAAGTCAGGAGCTGCTGTCCTCACTCCCTCACCCCCATGCCCAGTTCTTGGTCCCTCTTCCCCGCTCCCTTATCTCTACACTGAGTTTCAGAAGAAAGGAATCATCCTAAGGGAGAGTTCAGCTCTGACTCATGACTGTCCTGCTTCCGTGTATCCCAAATGCCTAGGACAGTGCCATACACATAGTAGGTGCTCAATAAACATTTGAGGAATGCATTAATGAATGAGGCGCACTACCTCAGCCATTTCCTTTCCAGTCCAGGCTCCACACAGCAGCTCCTATAGTTTTCTATGTTTATGCTGCCATCAGTGTTCACCTAGTGGCGACAATGACATTGCTAACAGGTCAGCTGCCGATCTTTAACCCCTTCAGTCTCCCACTGACCCTCCATTACCCTACATGATCTAGTCCCTGCTACCTTTCCCAGCCTTACTGCTCAACCACAATGCATTCACACCCAGCCACAGCCTCACCAACCCCCTGGGCCTGCTTCAAATACCTACACCTTTGCATAAGCTGTTGCCTCCACCTGAAACATCTCCTCCTCTTGCCTATCTGGCAAACTCATATTCATCCCTCAAAACCCATTTCTTCCGTGATACTTTCCTGTCTCCCTGAACCACAGATGATGACTTCTCTACTTGAGTTCCTACCATCAGATACTTCTCTTCCAGCCTTTCTACCACAGCCATGGATGTTAACTCCAAAGAAATAAAACCTAACCAAGCCCCCTCACCCCAGTATTCAAGACCCCATGATCTGCTCCCACCCTCATTTCCCACTAACCCAAACGTCACACCCTGTACCAGCTTCCTGTTCCTCCTGGAGCTGCCACCTCCAGGGGGTCTCCTTACTGCCCCCTCCCCACATTCCTCTGTGGGAAACCTAGAATGGGTTGTACCATTTAGCATTTAAAACACATTCATTCATTCATTTAGCAAACTGAGCGCTCCTCTTCTGCCTCAAGTCCTGTGCTGGATCCCGGGGAGGGCAGAGTAGAAAAGGATTTGAGCCCTGTCCTCAGAAACTTCGTAAGGTAGAAATCACAGCAAATGCCTGCACAGCACTTACAATGTGTCACGGTTTTAAGCATTTAATTGACTCATTTACACCTCACAGCACCCTATGAAGTTGACACTATCTTTATTCCCATTTTTCAGATAAGGAAACTGAGGCACAAGGAAGTTAAGTATACCCTTCCACCCACCTAGCTCGGAAGCAGCAGAGGTACAATCTAAATTCTGTTTCTAGTCTTGGCCACTACTCTAAACTGCCCTCTGCAAGGTAAGCTGGCAAGTGCTATTAATCATTTTATAATTATATGCTATAATTAGTTTTTTATAGCATTTGTTTGGTACCAGTTGCTTTATTCAAGCTTATCATTATTCATTAAATCAAATGTCTATTGAAAATACAGCACCTGCCAGACAATCTGCTCTATCAAATAAATTCCCTCCAACAAGCTTATTGAACTCAGCATCCAGGTTTTCTGTCCATCATTTATCAGATTTTATTATAGCTACTCTTGTACTGCAAGAGGCGAGGAGACTTGGGCAGGGAAAAGCATTCATGCTCTCTACCACCAACCACCCCCACCGTATCACCCCCAAGCCACTGACTAATTCACACACAGTCCAGGTACATGCAGGGGCCTTGCTGTGCAAAGGCAGCATCAAGACAAGCCCCTGCCCTGGCTGGTGTGGCTCAGTGGATTGAGCACTGGCCTGGGGACCGAGAGGTTGTCGGTTCGATTCCCAGTCCGGGCACATGCCTGGGTTGTGGGCCAGGTCCCCAGCTGGGGGCGTGACAGAGGCAATTAATCACTGTTTCTCTCACATGTCATTTTTCTCTCCCTCTCCTTCTCCCTCCTTTCCCCTCTCTCTAAAAACAAATAAATAAAACCTTTAAAGTCTATGATGTCACTTAAAAAGAATTCAACTCTGCTGTAAAAAAGAAGTAAATTTTATCCTTTGCAACAGCATGGATGGACCTGGAGAATATTATGCTAAGTGAAATAAGCCAGTCAGAGAAAGACAAAAACCATATGATTTCACTCATATGTGGAATCTAATGAACAAACAAGCAAAACAGAGACAGACTCTTAGATGGAGAACAGCTAGTGGGGGTGGGGAAGAAGGTTAGCGGTGGAGGGATGGAGCAAAAAGGAAAAAGGACTCGTGAACATGGACAATAGTGTAGTGATAGCTGGGGGGGAAGGGGGGCAAAAGGGGACTAAATGGTCATGGAAAAAAAGATAATAAAGATTAAATTTTAAAAAATACAAGCCCCCAGCCCACACTCTTCCTCTCCCTAGCCTGATTTGCATCTGTAAGCTTCTCCCACATTACAATTCTGGAGAGCTCTGGTCTGTAGCCTTTCCTAGGCCAGTGGGGAGGCAGGTGTGAAAGCATCGTCACTCTGTTGCACAAAGAGGAAGGGCGCTAGGACACGGGAGTCCAGGGCTCTTCCACTTCCTGTTCCCCAGACAGCCTGGTACACAGCAGGTTTAGGAAGCAGACCTTGCTGATGGATTAATTAATGGGATCGCTTCCATCCCAAGCACAAGAACACCCCTGCCCTGCCTTGCTGTTTGAGAAGCTGACATTGGATCATCTCCTCCCCAAAAGACTGGGCTGCAGCCTCAACAACCTGGCCTCCATCCTTATCTACAACTTTGCCTTCCTGTCTCAGGACCTCAGGGAGCCAAAGACAGGCCTCTGAAAGCATCTCATTCAGCAACTTTGTTTTACATCCAGGAGACAAGAGCCACGAGGCAGGAAGGCCTTTCCCAAAGGTTTCCATCCCACCACAAGGACAAAGACCAGCGAAGGATGACATAGTGTGGTAGCCTCATTCCTGGGTCTCCGCAATCCTTTATGTGAGCAGAAAGCTCCACATCCCACTCTGAGCACTTCCCAAGGCACCGCAGCACACTGAAGGCTCTGAGCTCCCAGAAGTCCTGCAGCAAAGGAGCCTGCTTCGCTTTATTATTGAACCTACATTTGCCAAGCTTACATAACCAAGGGTTCCTTTCCCGGTAATAATTATATTATAAAGCCAGCTAAAATGTAACGAGTGTTTACTGTATGCTTACTCTTTACAACTTTGTTGCAATTAATTCTCATAACTAGCCTGTGAGGTAGATATTATTATGCCCATTTTGTTGCTGAGGACAGTGAAATTCAGAGAGGTTTGCTTCTTACCCAAGGTCACACAGACACAGAGGGGCGGGGCCAGGATGGGGACGTACCCTTAGCCACTCTGCTGCTGCCCTGCCTCCTGCCACACCTATCTGCACCCACAGAACTATTACCTGGGAAAATACGGGTCTAAAGCAGGCAACCAAGTCCTTTCCTATGAATTATTCTCTTACGCTTCTAACAACTGATTCACATCCAGAGACCTCGGTCTCCCCCAGTCAGCAGCTACCCACCAGCTCCACATCACCGAAGCCCTGGCTCACAGCTACCTGCTCCTTCACAGCCTCGCCTTCACCCAGGCAGGGGCCCTAAACACAGAATGCAGAGGCCCACACTGAGATGACAGAGGTCCCGCCACCCTATTTCCTTTAGACCTCAGCCAAAGGCCCCATCTGAATAGGTCTATTTTCAGAATATTAGTACCCACATCCCAACTCCATGGAAAGGCGCCCTGGATTCAGGGAAAGGAGCAGGTGGAAGAATGAAGGTGGGCATGCAGGGGACACCCTCAGGGCTATCTCTGAGTCGAGTGCCCACCAGACTGCCAGCCCAGCCTCTTCCAGGTGCCCCACCCCAGCCCAGTGCAGCTCCATGGCCCCTTGCACTGCCTACCTAGGGGTTTCTCTAGAGCCAGGGGCTGGTGACTTCTGCTGTGGGACTCGGCAAATGCACCAGATGCCAAGCACTGGGTGGCACCTCCACAGGTGAGGGTCACTAAGGGCAGGGTTTCCAGGGACTGGAGCTGTCCTGTGTGATGTCACCAGAGGGTGGGGCTAGAAACAACTTCCACTCCTCTCCCCTCCCCCCATCACCACTCCCACATTGGTCAAATCCAGGCTAAACTCTGCCCTCCTGGCCAGACCTCAGCTGCAGAAGGGAACTGGCCATTAACCTCTGCATAAGACACGTGCGGATACCAAAGGCTGGCTGAAAAGCTATGACTTACCCAGGACCACACAGCAAGGCAGGCACAGTTGGGCTGAGACCAGCTGTCCAGGGCCTGGTTAATGGATATCTGGCAACCTTGGCTGGCTTTTGTCCGCTATTCAGTGGGAATCAGAATAAAAGCACGTTAGAAATAAAAGAGAAAGCAGATGCTATAAAGCCTCAGGAAAGAGATGGACTTCAGATTCAGACAAACCAAGTTTGACTCCTGATTCCGTAACACACCAGCTATGTGACCTACGACAAGCGATCTACCTTCTCTGATCCTGTGCTCCCTCATGGAAATTATTATCTACCTCTTAGATTGCCGCGAAGATTAAGTTTAATAGAACAAAGTTTTAGCACAGTATAGGGACTCGATAAAGGATTGTCATTGTTATTCATTATCAACAGTAGTAATTAACTATAATAATAGTTGTATTTGAAGTACTTCTAGCCTGAGAGATTAGCGTGGGGTTCTCTAAAAAGCTCAGTCCTCTCTTAGCACTCAAGAGCTGGCTCCACTGGGTTTGGGGCCTTTGAAAGTTAACTGTGTCTCTTTAAATATTTACCTTTTGCTGAGGGTGCTTCTTGGGACAAGGGGAATTTGGCTAGAGTTTGGACTTCTGGGGACACTGACCTTACAAAATAAAATGTTCTCAGCAAACACCATTCAGAGTAACCCCTCTGGGTTCACAGAACCCTGAAGATTTACTCTTGCCCACAGACCCTAGAGAGGTGGCTGGGAAGTGACACCCCCAGGGAAGGGCCAAAGCCCCAGCAGCAGTGTGAATAAGCAAGCAGGAGTGTGAAGGGGAGAAGGTAAAGGACCTACACGGTGCTAGCAGGTCATCCAAAAGGCATGTGACCTGGCCAGGCATGTCTTGCAAGTTTGGGAGGCTGTCGGGTTGGCAGAGCCTCCGAACTGAAACCTCCAGGGCCCAAATGGGAGTCGGGATCAGTCTGAGCAGCTCCTTCCTCTGCCCTCTCCCGCCTCCCAGCCCTCCCAATGCACATTCCCCTTTTCCTAAATCGAGGTCAACCTCCCCATCTGCTCCTCAACCAAGGCTTGCCGCCCTCAGTTCCTCCTGGTCTCTCCACGGGATACACACTGTCAAAGAGTCCCCCAAGACCTCTGGGGGCAAAACCAGGGGACCAGGTTGTGGGGATGGGGTAGTACATGGGATCTGGAGTGGGAGAGCACTGGGTTGTACACATCCCACAGATTTTACTCAGTGCCAGCTATACGCCAGGCGCAAGGAGTGCTACAGGGGCTGGGACACGTGGTGCCTGAAACAGACAGGCTCCCTGCCCTAAAAAACCAACCAAACAAACCAAATGCCCTGGGGCCTGGGAAAGTCCAGGCCAGAGAGAAGCCACCCAAGTGGTGACTTGAGAGAGAGCTGCTGCCCCAAAGAAGGGTGTCTACCACTCACCTCTGGCAGACTATTTCAAAATCAGCCAGGCTCCCGTTTTTATGTGAGGATGGGATTTCAAGTCCGGGACTTACCAGCTGTGTGACTTTGCTAAAATTCCTTAACCACTCTGAGCCAGTTTCCTCATTTAAAATCAGAAGATAATAACTACCTCCAGGGCTCTTGCAAAAGCAGAACAGTCACAGGTCCTAGATGTTGGCTCTGGCACAGCCTTGGCACCACTATTTTTGTTGGGTTCGAGTTTTGCCTCAGCCACTCAATCCCTGTGCAACCTTGGATAAGTCCATTCCTCTCTTCGCTCTGTTTCTACAAATGTCAAGGACAGTGCATTCACCAGTAACTTCCAAGGGCCCTTCAGGCCCTGAGACAACATTTGTTTTAGGCCAGGACTATGTGCCAGGACTGGAGCTTCCGCAGTGAACAAAGTAGTTAAAATACCACCTCAATACTCTGGTTTCTCGTCAGATCGTACACATCTTTCACCTTTTTAAAATATCACCTCAGAGAACTAACAGCCCAGCTAAGTAACAACTAAGGGTAACACCTAAGGATATTAATACCCTGACCTCTTGGAGCTGCAAAGCCTGACTAAATAACACCTAACTATTGCAAGTATTATTTGGTTATAATTCCACTTCTTCTTTTGCCTCCTCTGCTAACAAAATACAGCTGACCCGTGAACAACACAGGTGTGAACTACGCAGGTCCATTTACACGTGAATACCTTCCATAAGTACATACAGTACTGTAAATGCATTTTCCTTATAATTTCCTTAATAATAGTTTCATTTCTCTAGCTTACGTTATTGTGAGAATACAGTATATACAATATGTATAACATATAAAATATGTGTTAATCAACTGTTTATGTTATTGGTAAAGCTTCCAGTCAATAGTAGGCTATTAGTAGTTACATTTTTGGAGAATCAAAAGTTTACAGGCAGCTTTTTGACTGGAGCGGGGCTGCACCCCAACCTCCTCCTTGTTCAAGGGTAAATGTATTCAATGTTGCTTTCGTAGCTCTGATTGTTCGGCACACTCCCTTAAAGATAACTTTATCTTGCCATGGAAAGCAAAGCTTAGTCTCATTAAATAAAAATAACAGTAAGGCCAAGACCTGTGTTAATACTGGGGTTGTCAGAGGTAAACTCTCTTGGGGGACCCTGACAAGGATGACATCGTAGGGTAGAGCCAGAAATGCTAATAAGATTAGGCACTAACATTAATAATTTACAGTTGCTTGCTTTTGACAAAGGACTAACATTAATAATTTACAGTTGCTTGCTGGTTACAACACTCTCAACCTGCATCTAAGCTGGTGTCAAAGCTCCAGGGGCAGGATGGCAGAGCACAGCATGTCCATCTAACTCTAAAACCAGTTCTCTTGCCCTTTATCCACTGGGGCCAACTCCCAGGCACCCAGTGGGTGGCCACAGATTATACAAGCGAAGTTTTCATCCTGGCTGGCAGAAACTGGGTCACCTCCCTAAATGGAAACCAGTTCCCCAACTCACCCCAATGTGTTGGAAATGTCCCTCCATAACTTCCAAAACTGAACAGAACTCATTTTTATTTTTTGTAACGGTACTTGGGAGGGAGGTCTCCATTTGTACTGAAAAGTGGGATCAGAATGAGATAACTTTTAAAGAGATTCTTCCATGGAGCTCAGACACATAGATGCTCTGAAGACAGGGAAGAACCAGAAGGAGGAATGCGGGCCCAGAGAGGTTGGGTAAGTTGGCTACAGTCAGCCAGCATGGGATACAGAAAAGGGATGTAAGTTTTACCGCTAACCAGCCACAAGTCCTCTGGGCAGGGGAACTGAGGCTGGAGAGGGTTGGCGTCTCACCAAAGGTCCCAGAGGTGGCACGAGCCCCATGACAGAAGGCTGGGTCCCTCTCAGATAGCATCCTGGCCCATCCACCCACATGTAACCAGGCTCTGAGAATCCATCAAACTCTCAAACTTCCCAGCCTTGGTCTGACCTGGCCAAGCACTCCCACCAGGCCTGCAGGGGCTGTCCCAAAGCCTGCAGGCTGGAGGCAAACAAAACGCTCTGGGCTGTGCGGGGCTCCAGCTTCCCCTACCCTCATTGGGTGAGGGAAACCCCATGCTCTCCTGACATCAAGGGGGCTTCCCCATAGCGAGAGGCCCAGGCTCCTTCGGGACCAAGAGCCCCTCTCAAGTCCCCAGCACTGCTGTTCCCACTGTTCCCGGTTTTCCAACCGGGACCCCCTCACATTACCCAGTTCCAGGTACTCACACCCTTTTTTGCCCCTAGAGTCTCCCTAGATTCCTTCTCCGGTGGAAGTAGCGAGCTCTTCTTCCCCTTCTCCTCCTAACTCCGCCCACTCATCCCCGAGACGCTCTCCTCCGGCTCTGCTGCTCCTTCCTGCTCCCGCTCCATCCGCAGCGGTGCCCTCATCCCAGCTGATTTCCCCTGGCGTCCGGAGAGCCCCAGCTGCCGCGACGCGGTCCTGCCTTCCCTCGCTTTCTCCCCACGTGACCCTCCGCACACCCACACACTCAGGTCCCTGGGCTGCCCGCAGCACCCCGCGCTCCGCAGGAACACCCAGCTGCACGCCTCCCGCCCCTCCAACTGCGCCCCAGCCGGGTACCTGCGGCGGCGGAGCCAGCAGAACTGGAAGAGGCCGTGCACTTCTCGGCCGCGAGCACGCAGATAAGGGAGCGGCGGGGTAGCAGCCCCACCCCGAGCCAGGGGGCGGGCCAGGCAGCTGCTGGCTGCGAGCTGGGCAGCTCCAAGACTCCGGGCCGGCCTCCTCTGGTGGAGACCTGGGCGAGCGCCAGCTTCTCCCCGACCGCGTCCACTTGTTGCACGCGGCTCCAAGAAGGGTAACAGCACACACCGATGGCGGAGACCCGGGAGCTACTTAGGTTACTGTGCAGATGGGGAAGTGGAGGCCAGAGCGCAGAAGTTGGTGCCCAAGGGCCAGGGCTTGGTGGCGGTGGCACTGCGGAGGCTCCAGCTGCGCTGTTCCCACTTCTGGCGAACTCGAACCCCCGGCTCTTGAGCCTGGGCCTTGTTGATTTTATTCCTGGGGAGCCAACTGTAGCAGGAGCGGAACTAGTTTCCCAGCCAGAGCCCAAGCGAGCCCCGAAGCCACTTAAACCCACACCCCCCACCCCTCCCTAAGCTACCTCTGCTGGAGATAATGCTTGGCCTTCCCCATCTTCATCTCTGCCTGGGGAGCTCCCTCCCACCTCTGCGCCAGTCTTGTTCAAGTTCCTACCTAAAGCCCTCTCCTTGGACAGCGTCCCCGATCTGCCCAGGCCCAGGCACGTCGTTTGGACCTGTATTAAAGCACCGCCTTACTGCTCCCTAATGTAAGTGTCCTTCTCCCCCGGGGTGGGAGCGTCTGAAGAGTGAGGGATGTCTGCGCAGAATAGGCCCTCAGTAAACAGCGGACTAAGAATGGCAGCTGTTGTCCACTCCTCAGGTGTGTAAAGACCTGGACCAGGCAACATGGGAGACATCCCACCGCATCTTGGGAGCACACAGCCCGATGGATGGAAGGCCAAGAGAAGACAGCCCTGGAGGAACACTGCTCTGCCCTCAGGGAGCGCTGAGTCCACTGGGAAAGAGAGCTGTGGGGCTTGGTGACAGGACCCAAGTCCTGGTCCTACTCCTGACTCACCATGTGACCTTGGGCAAGTCTCCTTGTCCTCTCTGGGCTCCAGTTTTCTTAAGGTAAAATGGAACACCAACCCGACAGGGCCGTTAGGAGCAGTAAGCAAAATGATGGATATGACGGTGCTTTGTCCGTTGAGATGTACCCAAGGAAGGTATATTTCTTTACTAAAATAAAATGTGTATAAACATAATATGATAGGAAACAGGTCTCTACTCCAACAGGTTCAAACAAACTCATAGAAATTAGTTAAATCTCCGTTACCCATGGGGATAGGAAAAGTGGCATAGAAAATCTAATCATTTAGAAAAGGGAAAGTATAGGAAATGAAAGCGAGCAAGGACATTATGGAGAGTATGTTCTATAAGACGGAATCTATTCTATCACAGTGAATAAAAATTTAAAACTTGGAAGGTGACTTGGATTCAGCTTCCATTTGGGGAACTCCTGCTCTGTACTGGGCTTACTTTTAAAGCTAGAGTTTATTAAGCTCTTCATATGTGCAGTGACATGCCCTAAATAGCTGCCATGACTCCCTCCTTTAATGCAGACAACCTTATTAACCCATTGTACAGATTGGGAAACTGAGGCTCAGAAAGGGGACCTGGAACTGTTACATGATCTCGTTAACTTTGTGTATGAGGAGAGTGTGCTGACCCCCATTTTATGGGTAGAAAAACTGAGGCCCAGAGGGGAGAAATGATGTATTCCAGGTCACACATCCCCTGATGTATTCAGGCTCTGAGAAATGGACCTGAAGTTACGCTTGGGGAGAAAAGTCAATTAACCCTTAAACTTAGCTGTGGGCGTTTAAGAGCTGAATGCTAAAAACTATAGAAGTAAGACAGTGGTCAGTGCCGGCCCAGTGTACAGCCCCTCACAGGTACTGTAGGCCCAGGAGGGGTTCTGTCATCATCTCTGTTCGCGGGTGAGGAAGCAGGCTTGGGAGGATGCTACTTGCCCAAGGCCACTCACTTGGCCAGCAGCAGGCCTGGACCCAAGTCCAGTCCCTATCTGCTGCACAGCACTGCTATCGGGGAGTGAAACTGTGGGGCCAGGACGCCTTCTTCCTTGCCCTGCTCTGCTGCAACTCCTTTAGCACTGCCAAGGACACCTCCGGTCCTATGCTCCTCCCCCAGCGTAGGCCCCCCCTGGGTGAGGTGCAGTGACTCCACTGCTCTCGGAGCCCAGAGCCCCATAACCCTTCAGCCCTGGAAGGGGAACCTATTTAATAACCTGTGCATCAACCAGCTGCCCCCCCAGGTCACAGGTCCAGCCCTTAGAGGAACAGGGTCTGCAGGGAGACTGGATTCGTGCACAGGCCTAAGTCAAGGACCTGAAAGGAGTCAAAAGGCTTCACAAGTCAGACCACCAGGAAGCGCTGCAGTGGCCCCACAGTAAGAGAAAGGATGCATGCGGGCACCTGAGCTGTCCTGAACGCATTGCTATCTTTTCCCCCAAACGGCGGCATCCTTCATTGGAGGCAGCGAAGTGCTGAAGCACTTAAGTGTATTCTGCCTGGGTTCACGTCTAAGCTCTACCACTTACCAGCTGTGTTACCCTGGGCAAGCTATGTAACCTCTCTGGACATCCACCTTCTCCATTCTAAAACACCATCAGTAGTACCTGCCATGTAGGGTTGGCATGAGAAGTCAATGAAATAAGACATGTAAAGTGCTCACTGTGCCTGGCATATAGTAACAGCTCAGTAAATGCCCTATTTCAATTCTGTCTTCCCTCCCTGTGCCAATTGGTGAGGAAAATAAATGCTTGTTGTAAGTCTCCACATTTTGAAGTGACTTGTTACGCAGCATTATTGAAGCAATCCCTGACTCATACATATCACAAAGCCAGGACTCAGGCCCACAGAGTCTGACCTAAGACCACAATCTCAACCACACAGGGTGCAGTGAGAGCACAGTGTAAGAGGGACTGATTTCCTAAGAGATTTATTGCCTGCAGGCCACTCACAGTGAGTCTTCCAGGGTGAAGAGGAGTTCACCAAGCCGTGAAGAGGGCAACAGTTATCCAGGCAGAGGGATCAGCATGTGCAAAGGGACAGAGGTACGAGTGATGGGGTAAGTTTAGGGAATAAGCCACTATGTTCTGGGGCTGGAGCACGGGGACCTGGTGGCAGAAGATGACATTAGAAGGGTAGGGAGAGGGTGGAATATAGAAGGCCTCACCCAGGTGGAGGGTTTTATGCTGAAGGCAATGTGAAGGCTGGAGTTACAGGCCAGAGAGGGTTTTCTTTGGAGAGATTTGGGTGGGATGGGGTGGCTTTCTTCTCATTTCAAGCCTGGTGAGGGGGCCTCAAAGAGACCAGCCAGAGAGGTGGCAATGCCCCCTGGGACTCAGTGGCCTGGTGTCTGACTCTTGCCCAAGAATCCCAAAGGACTGGCTGGCAGAGTAGAGGGCAGTGGTGAGAGGGAACCGCACTCCCACGCGAGCAGGCCGCCTGTGTGTGCTGCCCCCGGGCCAGAGTTGGGCCATAGGACAGAGTCAGTCTGGGGTGGCCTTAGATCCAGCCCAGGGGGTCTCCTGAAGGGACCGCAAGGCCTCAGCAGAAGGAGACTGGAGGCATTCTGGGGTGTCCTGGGGCTGGGGAAGCCATCATAAGCAACTGGCTGGTGGAGATTTGTCTGCCCTTCTCAAGGGATGTCCAGATGGGAGAGCCCACTGTGGCTGTCCCAGTGCGGCAGACACAAAGGACCACGCCTTCTCTACCACCTCAGATGTTAGCCCAACAGTGAGGGGCAGTTCTAGGCACGCTGATCCCAGCTCCACCCCAGGCACCATAGGCCTGCCTCCAGCCTCTAGGCTCTCTCGGAAGCTGAAGTCAGCCTCCTAGTTAGGTGCAGATGAGAAGAGCAGGCACTTAACACCGGGGAACAGCCCCCACCCAGTGGTGTATTGAAGCTATTGGAGAAAGCCCAGCCTCCCGTCCAAGAGGAGATAACATGGGAGAGGCATTCTGTTTGCACCTCAGCCCGGAAGGCAGGCTCCACTACCTAAAGCAGCAACCTGGAAGACATGTCCCCCCCTGTGCTTTGCCTCTTCCTTGTCTCGCTCTCCCCACTCCCTCCCTTGGCTTCCTGGAGTCACCTCCCAAACAAGCTATAAGCTCCTAAGTCTCCGTCTAAGGCTCTGCTTTGGTGGAGACCAGACCAAGCCTTCCAGGGAAGTGCCCCTACCCTCCAATGAGAAAAAGATTCAGCCTTAAATCCCTGCCAAGCCTGGAAAACATGAATACTACTAGCTCAAGACAGTGTTCTGCAACCTTCCCTCTCCACCTCCTGAGAGACCTGGAGGGTCAGAGCCGCGGTGGGGTAGGGAAGAGGGTGGGTGGGCTCAAAAGGCAGAAACAGCGAAGAAGCCAACCGTGCACCCCTTTCCAGCTCCAGACTCAAGGTTGCCGACACATTCCTGCCTCTTTACCTTTGCCCTTGATGTTTCTTCTGCCTGGAACTCACTTTGCAACAGAAGGGACCAGCTACATAATTTCTGGGGCCCTGTAGAAAATGAAAACACAGGCCTTTGTTCAAAATGTAAGCATTTTAAGAGAGACAGCACAACATTAAGCCACGTGGGGGACGCTTCTGAGCGCAGGGCCCTGTGTGACTGCACAGGTCTCGTGGCCATGAAGCTGCGCTGGCCCCAAACAGAGGGTCTGGCTGCCCCACTTCCTCTGGGTCTCTGTTTAAATGTCATCTGATTAGGCTTTCCCTGACCCTCGCCAGCAACCCATCCTATCAGGAATCTTTGAATAACCCTTCCCGGCCTCATTTTCCTTCAGCACCCCTGACACAATATCTAATTCTCACCAGAATGTCAGCCCCAGGAGGTTGTCAGTGCTCACTGGTCACTGCTGTATCCCCAGGACTGGGACAGTCCCTGACACACAGAGATAAAGGGAACAGAGATAAAGGGAGGCAATGGGGAAGAAATGGCATCTTTACACAGGCCTAGGCTGGGGGAGTGAAAATCTTTGAGTAGTATGAAGTTGTGACTCTTACTTTCTCAACATACTGAAACCATTTCATGAATTGTAGTGATTGGAACCTTTTTTAAAAAAAAATCTGAGAGTGGTCCTGGCTGGTGTGGCTCAGTGGGTTGAGTGCCGGCCTGCAAACCAAAGGGTCACCAGTTCGATTCCCAGTCAGGGCACCTGCCTGGGTTGTGGGCCAAGGTCTCCAGTAGGGGGCACTCAAGAAGCAACCACACATTGATTTTCCCTCCCTCTCTTTAAAAAAAAAAAATCTGAGAGTGACCAATAAAGTGATGGGCCCTGTTCCAGGTTTTAACCAAGGGACGAGAAACCAACCTGCAGAAAGTATCTAAACAGGCAGTGGGGGCAAAAGACAAAGCTCTTCTCTTTTGTTCAGCCTGCGGGCACCACATGCCTACGTGTGCCCCCTTGTATTAACATAAATGGAGCGGCCCGCCCAGGTTTGCTGCCTTCCTTTTCTACTTAACCGTTCTTAGAGGTCATTCTTGCATGCACAAGAATGTGTGTGCGTGCAAGGCTTCCTCTGTGGGCCCGAACACACAAGGCTTCCTCGCTCCCATTTATGGCTGAGTGGTTTTCACTGTATGCATGGACCATAATTTAGTTAACCAATCTCCCATTTATGAACATTTAAATTGCTTCTAGTCTTTTGCTTATGAACAATGCTGTGATGAATGACCTTCCCTTCACCTACATCATTTTGCCTGTCTGTGTGCTAGGATATTTGTAAGATGCAGTACTAGAAGTAGAATTGTCAGGTCAAAGGGAATCTTGGGAGATGTTGCTAAGTTGTGCTTCGCACCGGGCTAATTTATAGCCCCCCCTCCCTGCCCAAGCAATGTATAAATGCTCCTGTTTCCCTTGCCACCAGAGTGTGGTAGCCAACCTTTTAATGTCTGCTAAATCGCTAGGTGAAAATGTAATCTCGGTTTTCTTTCACCTTGCACTTCTCCTATTATGAGTGAGGCTGAATGTCCATAGAACACATGGTCTTGAATGCGGTGGAATGGAAGAGGGTCTCTCGGTTTCTGAAGGACCCACAGCTCCTTGTGGAACAACTGCAGGTGGCTGTACGTGATCCAGATACACAGGTTGTTCCTGAAGGCACAGCCAGCGTGGCGGACTGGATAAAAGCCACTGTTTACCCAGAGCAGGCACGCTGTCCTTCTTCACTATTGATGCCAAGTGGGCCACCCAAGTAGCTTTGTAGGCAAGCCATTTTGGACTGGCTCTACGGTGACCTGATATTTACCTGCTGACTATGCTGTTACTCGAGTCATGGTAAATGCTGTGAAACCAGTGTTTGGTGGCCGGTACTAGTGGCCATCACACAGAGCATCTAGTTTGTGCCTGGCTCTCTGATCACTCCTGGGAAAAGGAAAATAAGTTACATGTTGTCCCTACCCTCAATTTTCTTCATGGTCCTACACAATCGGCATGATCTTTCTGGGGCAAACACATAATAATCGCTTTTAAAAGCTCCAGAATATCCCACCAAGAGAAGAAACCATAATTTGCTCATTTCTCCACAGTTGCATATTCAGAGTATTTTTTATTTTTCTTTCTCTCTCTTTTTCTTTCAGTATTAAAATAACATTGCACAAACCACATTAAAAAGAAGTATAAATACCGAGGAATAAATTTAGTGTAAGATTGTACAATGAAATATATAAAACACAGCTGGAAGAAATTTTAAAAGATAAAACTATATGGAGAGATAGTCTGTGCTCATGGACTAAAGGGCTCAATATTGTTAAGATAACAATTCTGTCCAAATTGATAACACAGTAAATTCAATCCCTATCAAACTCCCAGCAAGCATTTTTTTTTTGCAGAAATCAATAAGCTGATCCTAAAATTTATATGAAAATACAAAGAATCTAAAGTATTCAAAACCATTCTAAAAATGGAGAACAAAGTAAAGGACTTTCATTTCCTGATTTCAAAAGATAATATTGAACTATGTAACCAGAACACGGTGGTACTGGCAGAAGAATAGACATATAAATCAATGGAACAGAATCGAGAGTCCAGAAATAAACCCTTACACTTATGATAAAGTAACTAAAAAAGATGAGTCAGACTTATATTTATATTTGCAAACTGAGTTTACAGCTCAATGAAAAGATAAATAATTCAATTAAAAAATGGGCCAAGGATTTGAATAGACTTTCACCAAAGGGGATGTGTGAACGGCCAATGTGCACGTGAGAAGATGCTCAGCATCGACAGTCACTGGACAAATACAAATCAAAAACAAAATGAGTTTCAACCTTGCTCACACTAGAATGGTTATAATGAAAAAGAAGCAAGCATCAAGGAGGTGAGGAAATTGGCACCCTTATACATAGTTGATGGGAGTGTAAAATGGGTGCAGCCACTCTGGAAAACAATTTAGCTGTTAGTGTCTAACAGAACGAAACATAGCTATCCCATGACCCAGCAATTCCACTCCTAGGAATCTACCCAGGAGAATGGAAAACATACATCCACACAAAGACTTACACACAGCTCTTCCGCAGGCGGCCTACCCACCGCTGCCACCAGGTCTCTAGTGATTCCCGAGAAGTTCCGGCACATTTGCAAGTACTCAACACCAGTATTGATGGGCGATGGAAGATAGCCTTTGCCGGCACTGTGGTGAAGATGTGGGGGAACAGGGTATGGGGCGAAGACCTGCTCAGTGGTGTTGAGGAAGGCAGACAGCGACCTCACCAAAGGGCAGGAGGTGGAATGCGTGATCAGCATGATGCAGAACCCACACCAGGACAAGATCCCGGACTGGTTCTTGCACACACAGCAGGGTGTGAGGATGGAAACCACAGCCAGGTCCTGGCCAGTGATCTGGACAACAAGCTTCATGAAGACCCGGAGCAGCTGAAGGAAACCCGGGCCCACGGAGGGCTGCGCCATTCTGGGTCTTTGTGTTTGAGGCCAGCGCACCAAGATCACAGGCCGCAGGGTCGCACTGGGGTGTGTCCAAGAAGAACTAAATCTCTAGCCCTTGTCTGCTCATAAATACTTTATGTACCTGTGGAAAAAAGAAGACTTATACACAAATGTTCATAGAAGCATTATTCCTAATAGCCCCCCAAAGTGGAAACAACCCAAGCATCCGTCATTGATGAATAGATAAATAAAATGTGGTATATCCATACCAGAAACCAGCAACCTCTTAGGCACCAGGGACTGGTTTCATGGAAGACTGGCGGCGGGCGGGGGAGGCAGGGGCGTTGTGCAAAGCTCAGGTGAGCTGCGCTAGCCCAGCTGGCACACTGTGGATGGTGGGATGGGGGTGGGGGGAGGCAGGAGGCGGAGCTCAGGAGGCAGGCCAGGTTTGCTGGGGCCAGCTCATGACAGGAGACACCAACCAGGGAGTTGGGGGCCCCTGCCGCAGTCTATCATTTGGCCATGAAAAGGAATGAGGCCCCGATACGTGCGACAACATGGGTGACCTCAGAAACGTTCTGCTCAGTGAAAGAAGCCAGAGACAAAAAAAGATATATTGCATGATTTTATTTATGCAAAATGTGCAGAAAAGGTAACTCTATAAGACAGGAAGTAGACTAGTAATTGCGAGGGGTAGGGGAGAAAATAGGCATGAGAGATCTCTGGGATGTTCGCATGTTCTAACATTAGGCTGTGGTGACAGGAACTCTGTAAACTTACCAGAAGTCATTAAATTGTACACTTAAAAGAGGTGAAATTTATGGTATCTAAGTTAATGTCTCAATAAAACTGTTCAGAATAACATTGCAATTAACATCTTTAAATAACAAATTTAAAAATGTGTATTTCCTCCCTATACAGAGGAACTCGTCTTTGAGACTTGCTGCCTGACTTACTCCCTAAGGCTGAGGACACATTTAAGTTTCCTGCTTGGAGCTGAGAGGCCTCAGATGTCTTGACCAACTGGCTAAGCCCTGCAGGGCCCTTGGAAAAGAGAGGTATTTCACAGCTCAGGAAACTGAGGCCCAGAGAAATAACGGGCCTTGCCGAGGCTGCGAAGGCGTTTGACAGCAGTTCCATCAACGTCCAGCACAGACTGGCTTCGTAGTTCGAACGCCAGGGGAACCAGTCGGTGGACACAGTGGCGGCGGCCCCTCGATTCGCTCTTGCCAGAGCCTGTTTAGCGTCCCTGCAGACTTGCTCCTGCTCAAAATGGTCTGTAGCTTTTCCTTCTTGATGCAAAGCACCATCTTACCTTCTCAGTCTTAAAAAATTCAGTTCGGTGTGTGATCGCCATTTCCGTGTACTGTTCAGTCTAAATCTTCTTCCCCCTGACAGCTCAGAGAAAGGGGGGTAGAAAATTCGTCTTTGTCTGTTGTGGTTGTAATCGGGCATTAGTGTCTCTGGGTATGGCAGGTAGCCAGATGCCAACTCTGTCCCTGGGGGACTAAGTGTCCCCAAGACAATGGCCCACCAGGGACCTCACCCTCCATTCTCAGGCAGAGTGGTGGCACTCTCTAGCTGATTCCTCATGATGCCAACTGGGGACCAGCCTGCAACCAAGGCACGTGCCCTGACTGGGAGTCACACCTTTTGCTTTGTGGGATGACACTCAACTAACTGAGCCGCGTCACAGTGGGATTTTTTAAAAAATTTTATTTATTTTTAGAGAGAGAGGAAGGGAGAGAGGAACAGAAGGAGAGAGACATGGATGTGTGAGAGAAACATCCATTGGCTGCCTCCTGTATGCCCCCAACCGGGGACCTGGCCTGCAACCCAGGCATGTGCCCTTCATGGGGGACTCAAATTTTGGAAAAATTTTAGTTTCAGGTAATAAGGTTAGTGATCAATATATATAAAAAGCTGTTGTTTCAGGAACTGAAGGCGTGACCCACCTTGACTCCAGGAGACCGTAAGCAGTGCCACCTCTGTGCCTGAGGAGGACTGCGACCAGTCAGGGTCCTTTCTGAGCCCTGTCCTCAGGGAGAGTCGCCCACACACAGATAAAGACCACCGCCCAGGGCACCGGTGAAAGAATGCTGCAGCTTTTATCTGATTAACTTTTTCCCTGAATTCCAAACCCCTTACCTAAACTTTCCTTCTCTTTATAAAAAGGGTTGGTTTAAAATGGAGTTGAAGACAGTCTGTTAGGGTACAAACTCGCCGTCTTCTCAGATCACTGGCCATCTGAATAAAGTGCCCATAAAGATTCAGTCCCTCTCTCTGCCTATTGGGTCTGGTAGGCAACAGGCAGCACAGCATGAGTGCCAGCTTTTCTGGTTTCACCCTGACCAGGAATCAGACCATGACCGCTTCGACTCGCAGGCCTACATTCAACCCACTGAGCCACACCAGCCAGGACAGGCGGGATTTCTAAATGTGTAGCAAAGTCTGTGGCAGGTACAGGGTGTGGGAGGGAAGGGCAGGCAGCTCTGGAAGTCTGATGGGAGGCAGTGGCAATGACAGAGCCTGAGGGAGCCTGAGGTTCCAGGGCGGGGAGCTCAGGGCCTAGGGCACCGGGCTGGCCAAAGTAGCACATGGGAAAGATTAGTTGGAGTGTGGAAGGGTAGGAAGGAGGGAATAGAAGAGAAGCAACTGAACCCAGGCAGTGCAGTGAGTTTGAGTCCATTGTCACAAACTTTGTGGGTGACCTGGGGCAAATTGCTTCTCCTCTCTGGGCCTCAGTTTCTCCATCTGGAAAAGAAGGGGATTGAACTGAAGACAATGAAAGATCCTCTGGCTGCAGGGCTGGAGGATGCCCCAGGCACACAGGCCAGGTAAGCCCAGATGGAGTTCCTGGTCTGCAGATCGGTAAACAGATGTTCCCTGCCCTCCAGTCTGGGCAGAGGGCCGGCATCGCAGTTCACAAACCCAGGGCCCTCCCTGGACTCCCTGGCCACTCTGACACCCTGCCAGACACAGTTCGTGGAAATTTCCTCTCAGTCCCTCTAGTCCAGCAGGGGAACATGGCTATTTTTCCATTTTCAAGTGGAAATTTCCACGCCCTGCCCCCCACTGACAGCCGGTGGGAGTCACAGCCTCGGAGCCACAGACAAAGAGCATGGCTGTGGTTGGAGAGACAGGCCACACGGGGTGCACTGTGGGTCCAGGGCCTCCTGCAAAAAGTACTGATGGAGTTCCCCTCCTACTGTGTGCTGGGACCTATTCCAGGCGCCAGGGACACAGGACAGGACAGACACAGTCTCTGTCCCCGGGAACCCTATCTACTAACGGGGGAAGGGAATAGATGTGAATACTGTGACTAAGACGAGGCAGGGTAAGGACACAGGGCACGATGCTGGGGGCTATTTAGAGAGAGTGGACAGGGAAGGCCTGGCCCCAGATGAGGGGATGTGCATGTGCTTACAGGGGGCGGCAGGTACAAAAGCCCTGAAGCCGAGGCCTTGGCCTGCGTTCTGAGGATGGCAAGGGGAGGAATATAAGGTGAAAAGGTCAGAGAATTTCCTTCAGGCGTCTCCCTCCCGGTGGCAGGAACTCTGGCTTTGATGCTCAGTGCTGTGTGCCACCGAGGGTTTTGAGCAGTGGCGGGGCAGGATGTGACTTACGCGAATTAATTATGTTTTTAGCCAGGGCTGCTATTTCTGTCAATATCAGCGACAGGCTTCTTCTCTCAGTCTGGTCCAGCTTCCCAAGGCCAGGGCACACCGTACTTGTGAATGAACTCATGCAACCAACACTGTGCAGCTGCATCATTTGGAGGCGTTGGCACTGGACGGGGAAGGGGCCCAGCCCCTCCTCCTGCTTCTTTGTGACTCACATCTGCCTGATGGAGGTTGCGTCATTAACTGTGATGTCTTCCTGGGTTCTGTTGGCAACCCGATCATCAGGTCCTTTCGGATGTCACATTGTGTTTCGCGACTCAGTTGCAAGCTGGTTCATGAAATGCCACCGGATTCCAAGCCCAGGAAGGAGGGCTAGAGGAGATGCTGTGGACTTCTGGACCTCTTGATGCTGAGGGCAACCTCCTGCCCGTGAGAAGCTCACAGGGAGGAAGAGGAGGATAGCAGGGGTGTCTGCTGCTCCAGGCCCAGAGTGACAGAGCACAGATGCCCCTCCATGTCACACACCATTCCCT
The DNA here is from genome assembly GCA_004026765.1 of Micronycteris hirsuta. Classification (NCBI taxonomy): domain Eukaryota; kingdom Metazoa; phylum Chordata; class Mammalia; order Chiroptera; family Phyllostomidae; genus Micronycteris; species Micronycteris hirsuta. Next base: position 209,847 of record PVJI01000755.1, read on the forward strand.
CTCTGTTGGGGTCGTGCCGCTGTAACCTCTTCTGTCGGGACTACCGTGAGGTGAGGTCAGCAGACAGACGCTGGCGTGGGGCAGGGCGTAACCCTCACCAGTGGGCCCCGAGGGTGGAAGCACTCCAGAGCCCACAGGCATCCTGGTGGTGCGGAGAGAGGCACCGGGGGAGGCCACACCTGGGTGGCAGCACACGTGGGAGGCATTGAAGGTCTCAAATCTGATCTGGGTCATCCTCTCTCTGTTGGCCTTTGAGTCTGTCGGAGGTTTGGTAGAGAACGGGGTATTCCTCAGGCAATGTGAAGCTGCGGTGGAGGGTATGATGCCAGATCTTTCTCCACATCCTTGGGGCACTTCAAGGTCAGGATGCTCCTCTTGCTCTGAGCTTCTCGCCCACACATCTGTCCTGCCCCATGTTTACGATGACACTCTGGGGACATCGTTCCTACGAAAACCAGCTCTGCACATGCCGGAGCCAACGTGGGGGACAAGTGCAGCAACTGCATCTTCCATTTGCAGGTAGCTGAGGTGACAGAGGCATTGGGCAGAGTGGACAGGCTGACCTCAGAAAGCCACCGGGTGGGTTAGACAGCACACTGCAACGGGGCCGGGACAGCAGCAGGGGCTGGTGTGGAGGCTGCCCTACATATCCCAGTGAGTGGCATGGTGACCCAGACAGGGGAGGAGGAGGTGAGAGAAGGGGTTGGCTGGTGTCCAGGCATCTGCCTGGCTTGTCCTTCCATGGTCAGGTCATTTAACCACCCCCATCCCTGCAGGACACATGCATGGAACCCCACAGTTATCATTCTTTTCATGGGTTCATTTTATCAACAGCAGGGAGTGCCCAGACCTACCCTGCTCATCAGCCATTGGTGGCTCCCCAGTGCCGACCAAATCAAACATAAACTCCTTGTCCTGACTGACCTCCCAGCCTCAGACCTCCCTACTCCCTCCTACTCATCCACAGTCTAGTCACCCCCACATGGGGTCTCCTTGCCTCTCTCAACCTTCTATTTGCTGCTCCCTTTGTCTGAAACACCCACCACTGCTCGGCTTCTGCTTCTCCTCTGGGACTCAGCTCAGGTATTGACTCCTTCGGGAAGCCCTCCATGATTGGTCCCCATCACCTTGGTCTGACTTGGTTGCCCTTTTCTGTGCTTCCGTTGGTCCCTCTGGTACCCTACCAGCACCCATCACACTGTGATGCCTGTTCATTGTCTGTCCCTCTCCGGAGTTGAATGTGTTCTTCTAAGGCTTGTCCTGTATTCCTAGCACTTAGTGCAGAAAAAGCTTCTTGAAAAGTGGGATGGATGAATAGAGGGTATCGGGCCCTTGTTAAGTGCTTGGAATAGAGAGATGAACAAAAGACATAGTCCCTGTCCAAAGCAAGGAGAGGGGGGAAATCAGGAAGTTGTCTATCAAGAAATGACCAAAAGGGGTACAGGAAAGAAGGGCCAGGAGGTTCCCCAGGGGTCAGCAGTACAGTGGAGTTTCTGGAATCCGAAATCCCTGGGTTCATGTTCCAGCACAGCCACCTACCGGTTGTGTGAATGGGGCTAATAATAACAGCTCCCTGTAAAATGGGAATCCTAGTAACGCCTCCCTTAGAGAGAGGAATGCAGCCCCGGGTCCGGCTCATAGAAAACATGAGGGAAAGATGTCGACCATTAGGATCTGCCGACATAATGTCTGGGTGAGGAAAACAGGCAGGCCACATTCCACCCCCATCGCACATCTATACTTCAAACCACGCCACCTTTGCATCAAAGCAAATGCACAGCCCAGAAGACAGGTCTGGCGTCTAGATTATGACCAAGTGTAAATTCCTTGAGGGCAGCCGTTTTACCTGTTTTAGTCACTGCTGAACTCTCAGCACCTAGATGGTAGGTGCTCAATAAATATTTCTTGAAGGAATGACTGAGTTCTGGTTCATCCTCCAAAATCTCTAAGTCAACATGACTCCATAGCTATAACTAACCGCAGTCAGCAGCAAGCACGGAAAAGCCACACAACAGTGGCTTGAACAAGTAAAAGGTTTAACTTGCTTCCCACAACAAGAACCTGGAGCTTTTGATGTGGGGAAATGAAGTCTCAGGAGCCACATCTGGAGCTGGAGTGGTCCCATCCCCTCCTCCCTGCTCTCTTCCACTTCCTGTTACAAATAATAAAGGTCATTCATACTGGGAAGGAAAAAAAGAAGAAGAAAAAGAAGAGGGTTAGGCAGTCGAAGGCTGGTGCTGACGCTCAGCGATACTATCAAGGCCCAGGCTCCACCTATCTCCCTGCTCCATCTGTGGCTTTTACCCTGGCGATCACACGGTGGCTGCAGGATATCTCCATGCAGGAGGATGGGAAGGAGCAAAAGGCAGAGAAGGGGCCAGATAGGTAAATACTGAAATGAACAAAAAACCAAAAAAACCCTTTCAGTCTTCTGTCATAAGGATGAAGCAGAGAACTGATACAGCAGGCAGCAGGGTCTGCCGTGAAGGCTAAATGGAACCATTGCTTCTCTCTACCCTGATCCCACCCCCCGCCCCCCATGTTACTCCTCAAGGCTGCTTCATTTGAATACATGGCACCTCCACTCATTCAGCTTCCAAGTGGAGAATCCAGGGGTCCTGTCTCTCCATCCTGTTGACCCCACCCTGGTCCAAGCCACTTGCATCTCTCCCTCCCAAGCTCCTGCTCCTCTTACATCCATTCCCCTCCTTTTCAAACATGATCTTATCATGCCACTCCCGACTTAAAGTCCCCAAAGGCTTCACATCGCACACAGAATGTAATGCAACCCCTGGACTGGCCCAGAGGCCTACGTGGCTGGGCCCTCCTTGCCCAGGACCCCTTGCTCACCTTATCCAGCCACTCGGGCCTTGTCTGTGCTCCGTCCTCACACCTGCTGCTACCTGCTCTCAGGTCTTTGTACCAGCTGTTCCCTCTGCCAGGAACACGCTGCTCCCTACCCACCGTGTCTGTAGAGATCTTCACCCCCCTGCCACAGCACTGTTTATTAAGTCGCCCATTTTCATTCTCTCCACTGCGCTCATCATAACTTTTTCATCTCTCTCTCCCGGAATGTAAGCTCACGAGGACAGGGGCCTTATCAGCTGTGTGCATAGCCATGTGCCCATGGCCTGAAACTGTGCCCAACATGTATTTGTTCAAATGAATGAGTGAATGACTGAATGGAGAGGCTTGTTTGGGGTAATCCCTTAGAGGATCTTCCTGATCTTAGACATCTAAAGAGAAAGGAGAGGAAGGAGATTGGCGGGAGGGGACATAACACCTGAGATACCAGTCAGAGGCTGAAACCTGAGTGATCATCTTCCCACCTACAGCCAAACCCTTCTCCTCAAATGCCCAAGTGATCCTGCCGCCGGAGGTCTCCGGGATGGGAGTCAGAGTCCATCTGGGGAGGACAGGAGGGAGGAGGCAAGCGCTGGCATACTGACCCCACTGACTACAGGCCAGCGTGGGACCTGACCGTCTGGGGAATGGTGTTGAGCACAGCGCCTGCTGGGTCTGCCACCGACCAGCTATGGGCCAGTGCTGTGACCTCTCTGAACCTGTTTCCTCATCTGGAAAACGGGGTAAGAATGGTATTGACTTCACAGGGATGTTTTAAGGATTCAATAACACAGATTATGTAAGATGCATGTATAGTGCACAGCAAATAGTAAGCACACAAAACACTTCAGCCGTAAAAGAGAGACAGAAAGGTGCAAGAAAGTGCAGAGAGAGGCAGCAACGGAGAGGGGGGCCAGTAACCCATGGGTAGCCCAGTCTGACATGCGGGCGTTGGACTGTCCCAGAAAAGATACAGAAACGCAGAGCATCCACGTTAGCACTCCCTTCCTTGAGTTCTTCTGGTTCAACTCCCTCATTTTACAAATGTTCTGAGTCCCAGAAAGGACAACAGTTTCTCTAAGATGCCCAGAGAGTTGGCAAGAGGCTAGCACAAAGAGATGGCCAGCTGGGGAGGGAGATACTCAAGGGGGCTGGTGTGGTGGATTATGAGCCCCTGCTGTTCTCAGTCTGGAGAGAGTGTCTGCCTTCCTGCCCCCTCACCTGCAGTGAGGGGCAACAGCAGACTGAGAAGGCCCTGCAGCTGGCAGGAAGAACATTGGACAGGGAGGGGCAGGGGACTGACTTGTCCTGCCCATCCCCCAAGTGCCAGGCTAGCTGCTTCACTAGGCCAGCAAAGGCCCATTTTCTAGATGAGGGTATGGATGCCCAAGGCCCCTGAGGAGCTAGCTAATACTTGAAGCCCATTCTGTGCGACTCCAGAAAGCTCTGCCCTGCTTCTGCCTGGGAATTGAAAGGCCTGGATCTGTGACCGCCACTAACTGGCTGTAACTGTTTCGCAAGCCCTTTGTCTCGGGACTCAAGTTCTTCCTCTAAACAAGGAGGGTAGACACTGGGCCTTCCAGCTGGAGCTGACATTCTTGGAATTCTAAACCAGCCTCTCCCAACCTTCCTGGGTGGAGTCAGGAGGAAAGCCTGCCAGGAAGCCCTGCAGCCTGTCATCTGGACTGCTCGCCCCAGGAACCCTGCCCAGGGAGAGCTCCTCCACTTGCCCCAGCCCAGGCAGCCCCCTGCCTCTTGCCCCCCCTTGCAGGGTGGTGCCCATCCCCCCACTCCTCAGCCCACACCACTTTCTGCCTGCAAAGCTAAACTCAACAGTTTGAGGAAATGAAGCCAAACAATGTATCAAGCCCTTCAATTAGATGCCTACTTCCCCCAAAACTCTGAGGCTTTGGGAAGCCCCCAGGTCAAGATTTAGGCCAGTGCTTCTCAAGCTAAATTAAAAAATTTTTCTTAAAGTGGAATACTATTCCTACTTTATTAAGCGGCTTTTTAAAAAGATTTTATTTATTTATTTTTTTAGAGAGAGGGGAAAGAAAGGGGAGAGGGAGAGAAACATCAATGTGTGGTTGTCCCTCACATACCCCCAAATGGGGACTTGGCCCAAAACCCAGGCAAATGCCCTGACTGGGAATCGAACCAATGACCTTTTGGTTCACAGGCCCGTGCTCAATCCACTGAGCTACACTAGCCAGGGCTTAAAAAATTTTTTAAATTTGATAAGAATTACACTTTTGTAAAAAAATTAAAGAAATATACTGGATCATGGCAATGATTACAAAACATTGCGAAGGTACTTATTGCCACTGAATTGCACACTTAAAATGGTTAAATGGCAGATTTTACGTTATGTATATTTTGCAATAACGATTTTGTGATGAAATTAAAAGATGCAACTTTCCGTGCTGCTAGAGCTCTCTCGCAAACATGGTGAATGTTCCTAAAACCTGTGACTTTCTGGAATTAAGTGAGGCAAGCGTCAGTCCCACAGAGTAATACAGTACGAGAAGGGCCAGGATCCTCTGTGTGCGCAGGACAGCGGTATTATGACAGGAAGCAGAGTGGCCACCGCGGGCAGGCTAAGCTGATTTTCTGCACAAAGGCTAAAACTACGAAGAAGATTGTGCTGAGGCTTGACTGCGTTGAGCCCAACTGCAGCTCTGAGAGAGCACTGGCTATTAAGAGATGCAAGCATTTTGAACTGGGAGGAGATTAAAAAAAAGAAAGGACCGATGATCCATATTTTGGATCTGAGCTCCATGTTTTGTTTTATTGTGCAACAATAAAGTCTTGAGGATATGTTCCCTTCAAAAAATTTAAAAAAAAAAATTTGCATAGCCCTGGCTGGTGTGAAGGGTCGCAGTTTGACTCCCAGTCAGGGCACAGGCCTGGGTTGCAGGCCAGGACCCAGTAGGGGGCATGTAAGAGGCAACCATACATTGATGTTTCTCTCCCTCTCTTTCTCCCTCCCTTCCCTTCTGTCTAAAAATAAATAAATCTTAAAAAATAATAAAAAATATTTATATAAAAGATGCAAAATACTAGTCTTTGTTAGGATTCAACAGACCTTGTAGAATTGTTATAAAAGTTTCTAAATGCTTACTCTCGATTTCTGTGCTTATCTCCCGCAGACTAGAGACAGCGTGCGGGCTGGCAGCCATCCGAGGACTACTCTTTGGTAGCACGGATTCAGAGCCCCTCAGGAGACTTTCCAGAAGGAATCATTCTCCTGCATCCCTGCTCCTCCAAGCAGGCACTTCTGGATACCAGGCTGGTCTGTCCCAAGCAGCCTCAGGCCAAACGATGGCTGGACCCCTCCTTCTACCCGAGTCTGGCTCCCACGGCCTTCCTGACGTACATTGCTATGGTGCCCTTATCAATTGCCCCTGATAAGCACCGGGAGTTATGGGGTGGGGTGAGCCAGCACAGAGCAGCACAGGGTAGAGGTGTACCTTCTTTGCTTCTAACCCCCATACCCAGCTTGGCCCAAGCGTCATCCTGGGCCTGCAGGATGAGAAGCCTGTCTGTGCCCCCACCTCATAGCATAGGTCTGCCTGTATTTCCACTGAATAACTGACATGGTCAATTTGAAAGTGGTGCCCGCTCCTCTCGGGGGTGGGGCAGTGTTAACATGTGCCTTGGTTCAAGGGGATGGATGACCAGATTCCGGGCCTAGGCTGGGTGCCCGTGCAGGGTACAGTCTGCACAACTCTGAGCAGTGGTCTCAACGGTTGGAGCTCCGGCCCAACTCCATCAGGCCGCAGGGGCCTGAAGAGCAGGAATTGCTTTGGGACTTCACATCTTGAGTATTGTAGTCTCTGCCTTGCTGAGCAGCAGAAAAACCTGTTGGCTTTTTAAAAATCGAGATACCTAAGCTTCTAAGTTTAGAAATTCTACTTCCAAAGGTCTGACAAGGGTCCTGGGTCTCTGAATTTTGAAAAAGTGCCACGACTCTGATGCCCAGCTGGTGTCTGGCCCATGAGAGGTGACAATGGGTATCACTCATTGAGGTGTAGCATGTCTGTGGACGAGGCCTTAGGGATGTCAGAGGGAGGGGACTCACTTTTTATTATACTGTTTACTGTTTATTATACATTTTGTACTGATTGGGTTTCGGACCTAAAAAGATGTGACTGACTGATGGGCGTGGCAGTCATCTCTGTCAGTTACTGCAAACTCTAGGTCTGCAGCAGGTAGGGGCCGACAGTCCTGAAAGAACAGAAGTGGGTGGTCCAGAGGAATGGAAAGCTGTAGAACCCATGTCCTACCTCAAGGGGGCAGCAGCTGCCCAAAACGTGCTGATTGTGTCTTGGTGAGTCTGGGAGTGCAGTGTTGCCAGATCTTCCAGTTTTTCAAGATAAACCTGAAATTAGATTTTCAAGTGGAATTCACTATCAACTAACTCAAAAATATACAACACTGCATGAGCCCAACACAACATGCCTCTGGACCGACTCTGGCTGCAGGCCACCTGCTGGTGCTTTTAGATCTAGGAGGATGCCAGTAAGGATTGGGCACCTCCAAAGCAAGTCAGCAAAGCCAGGGCAGAGCCATCCTTTGTGTCTGAAAAAAAAAACGGGTTCATTCCCAGGGGGTCCACAAAGCAAGTGCCCAGAGGTGGGCCACCAGGAATCACTCACCCACTCATAATGATTTAATTCAGTACATATATATTTTTGTAATTTTATTTATTGATTTTAGAGAGAGAGGGATGGGGAGAGAGAAACATAGATTTGTTGTTCCACACTTATTTATTGGTTGATTCTTGTATGTGCCCTGACCTGAGATTGAACCCACAACTTTCATATATTGGGATGATGCTCTAACCAACTGAGCTACCCAGCCAGGGCCTTAATTCAGTACAGATTTCTCAACCTCCAGATATCTAGTGGTGAATGCGACAGGCACAACCCCTGTTCTAGGGAATCCTCTGTTCTAGCTAGGGAGACACACTTGAAATAAATACTTGCACAATGATTAATTCATTTGTGATACATGAAGGCCTGCAGCATAGCACAGGGATATTAAAAGTTTGGGTTTGACATGAAGACCCCAAATAGCCAAAGTGATCCTGAGAAAAAAAGGAACAAAACTGAAGATATCACATTCCCTGGTTTCAAACTGCAGTACAAAGCTATAGTAATCAAAACAGTATGGTATTGGCAGAAAAACAGACAGACTAACGGAACAGAATTGAGAGCCCAGAAATAAACCCCCACACACATGGGCAACTAACGTAAGAGAAAGAAGCCATGAATATGCAATGGGGAAAGTCTCTCCAATAAATGATGTTGGGAGAACTGTAAAACCACATGCATAAGAAATAAAACTAGACTGCAATTTGACACCATACACAAAATTAACCCAAAATGAACTTAAGACTTGAATGTAAGCCTTAAAACAATAAAATACATAGAAGAAAACATAAGCACTAACCTTCTGGACCTTGGTCTCAGTGGTGTTTTTGTGAATTTGATTCCAAAAGCAAGGGAAACAGAAGCCAAAATAAAAAAAATGGGACTACATCAAACTAAACAAGCAAAAAACAGCAAAGCAAAGGAAACCATCATCAAAATGAAAAGGCATCCTGGCCAGTGTGGCTCAGTTGGTTGAACATTGTCCCTCAAAGTGAAAAGTTCGCTGGTTCAGTCCCTGGTCAGGGTGTGTACCAGACAGATGTTTCTCTCACACATCGATGTTTCTCTCCCTTTCTTTCTCCCTCCCCTCCCCTCTCTCTAAAAATAAATAACCTAAAAAAAAGGCAATCTACTACTGAATGGAAGATATTTGCAAATGATACTTGTAATAAGGGGTTAATATTCCCAATATACAAAGAACTTAATACAACTCAACAAAAAACCAAATCTGATTAAAAAATGGGCAGAGGATCTGAATATTTTTCCAAGGAAGATACACAAAAGGCCAACAGGCATTATGAAAAAATGCTCAACATCACTAATTATTAGGGAAATGCAAATCAAAGCCACGAGAGATCACCTCACACCTGTTAGAATGGCTATCATCAAAAAGACAAGAAATAACAAGTGCTGGAGAGAATGTGCACCCTCGTGCACCATCGGTGGGAGGGGAAAGTGCAGCCACTGTGGAAAACAAGATGGAGCTTCTTTTAAAAATTAAGAGGGGATGGGGAAGGGGGATGGGGGAGAGCAAATTGGGTAAAAGGAGTTACCTATATGCTAACGGAAGGAAACTAGATTTTTTTGGTGGTGAGCACACAATAGAGATACTGAGGATAATGTTGTAATAGAGTATAGAGATACTGAATTATGTTGTAGGGAGCTGTAAGAGCACATAAAAGGAGGGCTGAAGCTCAGCCGAAGCTTAGCAGGAAGCCCCACCAATGCCCTCCCCCATTCCAGGGATACTGGGGCTTCTTGCCATACGGGGAGCGGAAGCCACAGGTTGGATGCCTGAGCCTGCGGCCACCTGCTCAGTGCCCCTCACATCCACCATTCTGCTGGATGACGGCCATGAGGTGACGGCCATGGGTATTTGGCTCATCTCCGGCCTGTTTCTTCTTCCCTTAGATCCATTTCACAGCCTACTTGCCCCAGCTGGACCTGGTGCCCAAGGACGGGAAAGGGACCATTCCTGACCACACTGGGAGAAGTCTGGACCTTTCCAGGTATGGGCCAGAGGCCCTCCCTTTTGGAGCTCATCGAACCCCACAAGTAAGTTTTAAAAATCTGGGTGCCTGCACAAAACAAGTCATAAAAGCCTCCCTGTGCCCCTAAATGCAAAATACCAACTTCTGCTGGTGGAGACCTCGCCACAGGGATACTGTGTACCTTCTGTTTGACCTGGCAAAGAGGCAGGTGGCTAGACACTGAAGTGGCAGCAATGTTTCTGGGGCTTTGGAGTTCAGCTCAGAGGAATCCTGAGTGACCGAGAAACAGCCCCTGGTCTCAGGGGCCTGCCATCTAACCAGGTAGGGAAGACCCAGAACCTGTCTAATGCAACCACTTGTCCAAAAGGTTGTTCTTTTCTGATGAGCCAGAACTTCACCTTCTTATTGTCCTTAAGTGAATCACATTTAATAGTGATCCAGACAATTGATTTACAGAAAGGTGGCCAAATTGTTATCTGGAAGGACAGATTTACAAGGGGTGCTAAAACATCCTTGGAAATCAGAACCCTTCACTGGGAGAATAACACTCGTAGAAGAAAAGAACACCATCATGCCCTGGCTGGTATGGCTCAGTAGATTGAGTGCTGGGCTGTGAATCAGTGTTATGAGTTCGATTCCCAGTCAGGGCACATGCCTGGGTTGTGGGCCAGGTCCCCAGTAGGGGGCATGTGCAAAAGGCAACCACACATTGATGTTTCTCTCCCTTTCCTCTAAAAATAAGTAAAATCTTAAAAAAAAACAAAAACAAAAAACACCTTCACAAAGCACCGGTGGGTGGGGATGAAACTTCTCTGTCCCAGAATAACAGGAGGCTACTCCTTCCAGCAAACCACGGGAGAACACTCGGTTAGTACAAGCACATGGTTGAGAACAGTGTTCTTTGCTAAGTGTGTACAATTCTCCTCCTCCTTCCCACATAAGCACATGATGTGCTGGGACCCCATTTTATCTTTTCATTGCTGGCATGTAGCCCGATGTGGTCCACACTCTAGGTGCTTGTTAAGTGTGGACCTAAGGGCCTTCTTCACAACCCTCAAACCTCTTTTCCAACAAGGCCAGGCAATGGCCATGTTCAAGTACAAAAGCTTCAGGAAGTAGGAACAAGCCTTATTTTCCACTCAAACCAAAGGGAATGGAATGTGCTCCTTGGAGAGGCCCAGAGGCCCTGCTGGGAGGGACGCAAACTCTGAAGACAGGACAGAGAGAAGCTGGGCCCAGAAAGGCAGACACTCCCCAGAAACCCATGTGTAGCCACCACTCTTCCTTCCCTCCAAACTAAATGCAAAGAACTTTGGAGTAGAAGATAGTTAATTAATCTAACTCAACCTTCTTGTTTTATCCAGAAGAAAACTGAGGCTCAGGACTAAGTGCTTCACCAAAGGTCAGAGATAGAAAAGCAGGGCTTGTGCTTTTGTAAGATGCACCCACTCAGCCCTTGACACCGCTGTCATGAGGCAGGGGCTCAGGACCACTTTCTGACACCAAGTCAGGGCCTCCGTGGCTGGTCATAACTCGTAGGGAGATTGTCCCTTAGACCCTTTTCTTCCCTTTTCCAGAGCCCTGTTCCCATCTCTACTGCCATCTGCAGGACACCACAGATCATTACTCCAAATTTCTATCTTCCAACCGTCTTTATGGCAGGTACTCAGAACTGGTTTTAGATTCCTGTCAGCACCATCTCACCCATGCAAACCTCTAACACCTACTAAGTGCCAGTGCCTGGGGATCTGAGGATGAACGGTGCTGAGTTCCTCCACATAAGCCTCACCCTGACCTATGTTCAGATATTGTCTGAACCTGCTGTTTTACTGAACTACGCTTGATCTTGCTCCTTTGGGCTCTATATGGCCCTAACTCTTTAAATTCATTGTTCTATTTTGCATTCCTATAATCAATCACCTTGGTCTAAGTAGATTTATAAATCAACTCAAGGTACGCAAAAGCTGCAGTCATTTCTAACGAGTATAAACAGCTCATTCACTCGTCTATGGATGAAAATAGATATTATTTATGTGTAGTGCTAAACACATTCTAAATACAGTTCTAAGTGTGCTCTCTATACACAGAAACTCATTTAACCCTAACGACATAGGAGAAAGATTGAGAGAGGCTATCATCCTTCTAAATTTGATAAAACCCTAATCAAGATAAAGCCAGAGCTGCAGAGGGACACACAGACCCCACTGCAGCACTGGCAGCCATCCTGCAAACATTGCGCTCTAGGTGCTGGCTCCCAAGAGCTTTCGTAGACAGCCGAAAAGCGAATAATCATATGCAATCAAGGCTATTTCCCAAATACCCTAGGAAAGCTGCCAGAGGCTTTCCCTGAATTGAGAGGCTGTGGTGACAACAGTGAATATCATGTAGCCTCTAGATACAACATGAACTACCAACCTTAACCACCCAAGTTAAGTGCTGCTCCTGAGAATAAGGTTCCATGTAATCACTTCATAGGAGGTGGTGCTCCAGGGGTACAAAGTTTTACGAATACGCTTAATTGTTGAGTCCTAGTTCCTTAGCAGGAAAGCATTGCGATGCACCCCCATTCCCAATGGTACCATAAAGCAAACTGTCAAATATCCCTAACTAGGGTCTTAAGATTTCCTCTAAACTGTTCTCTAGAAACACCATTTGTGCCTTGATTCTGCCTTTTTAACAAGGACACAGGAACAAAAAAATGCTTGTTTGCAAATAAACATCTGAAAGACTATCCTAACAGCTGATCCCGGCCAAGGCATGACAACAAAGTGACAATTGTGGAAGAGGACAATGCAAACAACGCTGGTGCAAAACCGGCCAAGGGCAGAGAACTTGCAGTGATGCTCCTGCTGGGTGTTTCCACCAGCCCACAGGCCCCGCCCAGCACCGGTATTAGCCAGGAGGGGCTCCATCACTGGACCACTTGTTACCTGGGTAGAAAAAATTCACTGCCACCATCAGCACTGTGCAGTTTTATTAACCATTCAAGTACAGTAGCATCTGGTAAGATAGGGACAGAATCGGGATTTAAAAGTAAACAGATATTCAGCATCTAACAATTTGAAAGAAGCCACTACATACTGTTTTCACATACATGTTTTCACGGAGCCAATACAGTACTAGCCGTTGACCCAGTACACCACGTGCACTGAAGTACAAAAGATGCAACAAGAAAAATAGCTACATTAGAAAGACTTCAACACTTTAGAAAAAGAGTAAAACACTTTCAGTTTCTCCCCTTTATCCCCTAAAACAACACCATACAGTCTGGTTCTACCTATGGTCCTACATCAGCTTCTAGCATATTTGTCAGGAGGGCAAAATAAAATGACACTGGCCAGTACAGTCTTTGGATATTTAGGAAGGGGAGGGGGAGAAAGTCAGTTCTCAGAACAAATTAGTCAGCTTCAGTCTCGTCGGCGGGATCTTTGGATTCTTTGTTCTTCCGCACTTCTTCAATGTGCTTGTCCTGTAAAGACACAGTATGTATCAGCCACATGATACGGCCTGCCGAGTCACACCCCCCAGCGGCCCAACGCAGTGTCGGTACATTTACTATATATGCAGTAATGTTTTAAACACAGTAGTCTCCCATGTCCACAGTTTTGCTTTTCATGGTTTCAGTAAACTGCAGCCAACTATGGTATGAAAACATTAAGTGGACAATTCCAGAAATAAACATTACATAAATTTTAGATTATGTGTCGTTCTGAGTAGCACGATGAACTCCCATGCCGTACCACTCTGTCCCGCCCCGGATGTAACGCCCCCGTCCATCGTACCCCTGCTGCTATCCCCTGCCTGTTAGTCACTTAGCAGCTGCTCGGTCATCAGAGCGACCATCATGATGATGTCCCAGCGTTTATGTTCATGTAACCCTTACTTTACTTACTAATGACCCCAAAAGAACAAGAGCAATGCTGGCAATCTGGAGGCCAAAGAGAAGCCATAAACGTCACCGCAGGCTTGTACGCATGGGCAAACACATGGCATGTACACAGAGGGTTCGGTGCTGTCCGTGGCTTCAGGCGTCAACTGCGGGTTTAGGAACACATCCCACTTATACAGTATGGGAACCACATAATCAGTGTAAGACATAATCTTTGAACTTCCTCCATCACATGAGGAATCTAATGGCTGAGCCTCCTACTGCTCTTCCAAAGAAAAGTGCAGTTATGCTGTAAATTGTTGAATATTCCATCTTTTTTTTTTACATTTATTTTTAGAGAGAGTGGAAGGGAGGGAGAAAGAGAGGGAGAGAAACATCAATGTGTGGTTGCTTCTTGTGCACCCCTCACAGGGGACCTGGCCCGCAACCCAGGTATCTTGGCCTGACCAGGAATCGAACCCGCAACCCCTTGGTTCACAGGCCAGTGCTCAGCCTACTGAGCCACACCAGCCAGGGCTGAATATTCCATCTTATATAAAAATAAAATACCTTTCATTTAACACTTTATTGGTACATGAGACTTCAGACTCCTAACCCTCCCTCCTCATTCAAGGCCGAGACACTGACCTTCTCTCGCAAACGCTCCAGCTTGGCAGCCATCTGTGCCTCCCGGTTCTCTTTGTTGGCTTCCATTTTGTGGGTCAGTTTCTCTTCTGCCATTTTACTGAAGTTGTTGTTCTCTTCTATTGCTTTCTGCAACACCTCTTTCTCGTGCTCTCGTTTCTCGGCAAGCTGCTTCAAAACCTCAGCTTCGTGGGACTAAAGGGAGTTTAACAGGTTAGGCTCTCTGAAATGTGTTTAGTGTTAAGTTAAAATTACAAAAGGAATTACCGTATTTTTCAGACCATAAGCTGCACCTAGGTTTTAGACGACCCCACTCCACTGCACCCCACCACAGAGAGCCAGGTAAGCTACATTCGGACTATAAGATGCACCCCCATTTTCCTCCCAAATTTCGGGGCGGGCTGCATCTTAGAGTCTGAAAAATACGGTATTGAGGATTGAAAAGAGGCAGAATATTAGGTCTCTTTAAATAATACTGAAGTCAGAACCTGAATTATCTCTATCAAAATACTATAAAAATCATTTTCTAGTGTTTGCGTTTACTTTGGAGAACTGTTTGTTTAGAGATTCTTGTCCAATTACTCCTTAAGGAAATCTGTATAAGATGTACTGCTTAACAGCTATCAAAGATGACTTGAGTGATATGCGCTTAGGAATGCAACCTTTAGTAAAGAATTTTGGCTAACTTCAAAGTCTGCTCAAAGTAAATTGGCTCATTATAAAAAATGTAACCAAACTGATAATAAAAGAAAATACATGAATGACAGAAAATTTAAACCTCCAGATTACTATTTAAGCCAGAAGAATTTCTGTTTGAAAGAAAAGCTTTTCGCCCGGCTGGTGTAACTCAGTGGATTGAGCGCGGGCTGGGAACCAGAGGGTCCCGGTTCGATTCCCAGTCGGGGCACATGCCTGGGTTGCAGAGGCCAGGTCCCCGTGAGGGCCATGCGAGAGGCAACCATACATTGCTCTTTCTCCCTCCTTTCTCCTCTCTCTGAAAATAAATAAATAAATCTTAAAAAAAAAAAGACAAAAGAAAAGCTTTTCTCTGTGGAAGCTGCATTACCTTCCAAACCACTGCAGCTCAATTACCATGGGATGCTTCCTTCAACAGACTTGGAATAGCTCGTTACCAAACAGACTCCGATGTGTTTGGAAGCACTGACTTGTAGGAACACTAGACATCTGCCACTGTTTCTGTTAATTCTCTTTTGCAGAATCCCAGTCAGATAATAGTTTCACTATATTTAGCCAGTGTACATCACAGGCTAACGACCACAGGGCCAAGGCTTACTTCTAAAACTTCTCTGTCCAGCCTTCGCCTGCATCTCTTGCACGGACACGAACTGCGTGCAGAGCAGGCAGGAGATGACGCACCACAGCAAGCACTGCCACTCTTCCCTGGGAAAGGCGGTGCAGTGTTGACGGTGGGCCAGAGCACAGGCAGACAACCGTGGCGCTGGGAAGTGCGCAGCACAAGCAACAGCGGCTGAAAACAGGACCTACGGTGTATGTAAGTGGTGAAATGTATTACACTTACACCACTCTAGCTGTGTTGGTTGGGGGCAGGTTACTACTTTACCTTTTTGTGACTTAGTTTCCAGTTTCCCTAATTTTAAAATTAAACCCATTTCACCCCAATAAGGGTTGTTGGTAAGGGGAACGAAATGGGAATTTTATGTAAAGTTTTTAATTAATAGAATAATGTCGAGTGGAAGGAAATACATCAAAATGTTAATGGTTATTTCTAGGAAGTAGGATAATAAATACTCTCATTTTCGTACTTATAAACTTCTGTGGTTCCCGATTTTTCTATAACAAGCGTATTAATACTGTTGATTTTTCTGACTAGTTCTTTTTAAAGATGCCTACTCTATAACAGAAGAGCAGCTTACATAAGAGGCAGCAGCCACAGCACCAGAATGCCATCTGAGCGCAATCACAGTACTAGCAATTTAAAATGTTTTTATGATACAGTTCTCACAAAAACAAAAACACTATGCAGGCATACACACAAACCAAAAGAACTGCCCCCAAATCTAAAGAGACAAAAAAGACTCTGCCACCCACAAAACTGTTTCCCAGCGAAAGCGCAAGCAGCGGGAACTCTGGTGTCAGACAGACCTAGGCTTGCACTCTTGCTCCACAGCTCCCTAGCTATGGGACTTGGGAAAACGACTTAACATTTCCAAGACCATTTTCTAAGCTCAATATCTCAGACAACACCTACCGTTTTAGAGTCACTGTATTAAAAGGATAAAATATAAGAAGTTGGTACATAATAGGAGCTCAATAAATGATGGTTGGTATTTTCTTCCAGCCACTGCCATTATGTAATTTTTACAAAGTTATAACCACTGTCTAGCTAGAATTCTGTTTTCCTCCTGTTATGGAAATGAAACTGATTTGCCACATTACAATAATAAATACTGTTTTCTGTGAAATGTGATGTTTACCTTGCGCCTTTCTTCTGCAGCTTCTAATTTCTTCTGAATTTCCTCCAGGGAAAGATCCTTCTTCTTTGGAGGAGAAAGGGGGAATTCTGGGACAGATTCTTTTGATCGAGGGCTGAGAATCAGCTCAAAAGCCTGGCCTGAGGCACGCTTCTCCAGTTCTTTCACCTGGATATCTGGATTTGATCATATTTATAGTGTATTCAGAAAAATGGGGTTTTCTTATTCTAATAAACTATAATTTTCTAAAAATCAAATCAATTTAATGAATAGAAATAGGCCAATGAAGAAGCTGCATTTGCAAGCAAAAAATTATGTAACTACCATCACTCACAAAAACTAAGTTCAGCATTTTTTGATTCATAAATACCATTACGAGACAGCAGTATTTGACAATCACATTCATGAAAAGACTTGTGCAAAACTCCACAATTTTACTTCAGAGCAGGCCAAATCGTCTAGTAATGAAACAGTTATAAGCTCTCAGTCTGTTCAAATGATAACCATTTTTCTTCTTTAATTATTCTCCAATTTATAAAACACATTTTTGATAAAACCAAAAACACAGGTGCCATCGCCTCTTCTCAGATCATAAGCCCATCACAAATTGAGCTTTTCCAAACAGTTCACCTACCTGAAGAAGCCATGGTGAACTGAAGACAAGAGTCTGGCAGTATATTCTCCACAATCCACTGGCAGGAAAAGCCCTGAAAATGATTTTCAAAAGCATGCAATCAATTTATTTGCGTTCTATTTTCTTTGCATGCTACATGTCATCCATCCAAAGGGACCTCAAACCACATCCATGTAAATCAATGTCAGAAAAATCACTACTGTGGACTTAAATAAGACATCATTAACTAGAAATTATGGAAACCTCTAAAATACCAAACACTGGATAATTTGAACATTGGTTGTAGAAAATCAAGTGAACTGAGATTGCCTGTTCAAAAAACAACTCTTGGATTAAAAAAAAAAAATTAGACTAGGTTAAATCACAAGATTCCCGCCCCCCCATACACTAAATTTTAATCCCCCCCCCCACCGCGAGAAGATACTGCAGATTTGACTCAACAGTAATACTGGAGCCATCTTAATACTGCCTAGAACTCATTGTGCAAATGAAATACCCAGCCCTGCTTTGTCTGTGTCTGTCTTGGTGGAAAACAAAACGCCCAAGCCAATACTAACCAACAATGTTGAACTCCTATTGTTCTTGGGGTTTAAGCTCCTGTCCAACAGCGGGCAAAATTAGTTTTAGGAATCACTAGGTTTTAGGTTATACTATTTGTTGCCTCATGTCATGAAAAATTCTACATCCCATCTTGATTTTTTTTAAAAGGTCATGACTCTTGTAGACCCCAGGCTAGAATCAAAAACGTTAGCACTACAGGTTCCCAACAGCTGGACATTAAAACCAGAGGCAGTGAAAAAAAGGTCTAACACTAGCAGAGAATTAAACGCACCAGCAGACCCCAGGATGGACTGGCCCTGGTCAGGGCAAAGAAAGCGGCAGGCGCCCCCACCCCCCTCCCCACAATCAGAACACGCCCTATGCTCCAGCCCCTGGCCCCGCCCCCTTCCTCCCCGCGCCTTTTCGAATCTGCCCAAACTCACAACACTCTGGAGCCCGCTCGCATGGGAAGGGGAGGGGTGGGCGGGGCTAACGGTCCTATCCGCATAGC